>OY755093.1:4745142-5264934 GCA_963576655.1 Gastrophysa polygoni | reverse complement strand
CATACTCCACCTTCTGTGACTTTCATAATAAATATGCATCATTTCGTGCTTTTTCTTTAATAAATTTGAGAGTAGTGAAAAGTTATTTTCAAAATTCGATATCTCGAAATCGGTTGAATTTAGGAAATGATGCGCTTTATCAATTTTGTTCAGAATTTCGAGCAGAATTGAAATGTGGAATAATATAAAGGGTGTCCCATTAGAGAAAAAGCAACTTTGTTTCGTCCTGACTTTTTGACTCATCCTGTATACTTAATTTTTCATTAGCTTAATGGATTTGAAAAACCCTACAACTTTTGTATCCTAACATTTTTTGCTAGCTATCTTACTTTAGGAAATAATCGACCGTTTCCATACATATCAGCGACCCTGTATTATATATTTATATAATTATATTATACAGGATGTCCTGAAAAGATACTGACAAACTTTGAGGGATGATAGGGTACATCAAAACAAGTTTTCTTGTTTACATACACTTATCGCCGCTAGTGACCTGTTTGGGCAGTAGAGGAAAGAAGCTATTCAAATCATAAGGTTTTTTATTTAGTCGACCACAAGCTGCAAAACATTTCCTGAGAAATTTAGTCTACGAAACACGTGTTGGTAGTGTACCCATGTAGAAACTATTCCTGGAATATTCCAATGGATTTGCCAGTCATTGACCTGACAGTGCAATCTTTGCATTCAAGCGCAGTGACATTTTGAGGCAGATGACGAAATCTGTCCTTACTACAAATATATTAAAATAATTTTCAATAACTTCTACTTTATTTTGTAGAAACGGGGAGAGAAAATCCCACAAAATGCTGAAAAATTAATTTACTACCTCCTCGAAAAACCGACAGTATATAATAATTCATTTGTTAACAAAGCAAAATTAATAAGTGAAGAGTGATTTGATTATAGCACAGCTCATCTGCAAACATATGCTTATATAAACAAAAATGCTTGTTTGGATGTCTCCTATCACCCCTTGTAGTTTGTTAGTAACTTTTTGGGACACCCTGTATACTTTTATGCAGATTATTCAAAGTTGAAGCTTTGGTGGCATGGAAGAAATACAAATTTTATCATTTGCGCCATATATTGTATTGTATTTATATGAACGCAATGAATATCATTTCTAGTCTGTGTAGTATTTCTTTCTACAATGAACTAAAGTTTTTCTAATTATTTTTCAGCTCGAGGGAGAGGTCGAGGACAACCGCCTCCAATGCGTGGAGGCAGAGGTGGCGCCCCCTGGCAAAATCAGCAAGGTGCCCCGATGGGACGTGGAAGATAAAAATAGAATTGGCTTGTGTCGAACCAATTTGAATTTCCAATTTTTCTATCAAAACGTGTCTGAGTGCTGTAACATTATCTGTAAGAAAAGTGATTTTATCAGTAGTGTTCTTGGTGAACATGATTCACTTTTATGAAGTTGGATAGGTAATATTTATAAAAATGGATTTATCAGTGAGATTCATTTGCAGGACAGTTTTGACAACAATAAATTTTTGATTTCTTCCTGCCTTCCTTTTTTCTTGATTATGATGCCTTCTATGATTTGAACTTCCAAATTTTCTAACAAAATTTGTATGTGAGTGCAGACATCTTGTAAGTAACATGCGAAGTTCATTTTCTAGATTTTTTGGAATTTTCTCATTTCTAAAAAATAAAAATATAAATCATAAAAATTATGTCACTGTACTTGGATTTCAACATTCAGATACTTGAAAGATATCTCTATTTGTCAGTGAAATCTTGCTTTTGAAAAGAATTTGGAAGACAAATATGTGATAATAACATGGCAAAAATGTGGCTTAAATAGACTCAAATTGAATGAGAACAAAACAAAGAGTTTGATAATTTGTCCAATTTGTATTGAGACTGACATTTCTTTTTTTTTGTCAGAAGTGTCACTAAATTAAATGACCAACAAATTTATGGTACATAAGTGCACAGTGCTTTTCGCCGAAGAGAATTTGTGAAATAAGTTTCCTTATACTTTTTGTTCGTTTGGAGCACCACTTAGTTTAGTTCTGAGTTATGCTGCAAACTAATATAATATACTTGCTCTACTCGTTCCAGATATTCAGCTGAGGGGAAATAGTGAAAAACATTTTATATACCAGCGGGACTTGATAAAAAATTAATCGCTGCATACCAAAATTTTAATTTTGGGATATGATTTAATTTTGGGACTAGGTATATGTAATACGTACTCAAAAGGTACCTTAGTTTGGTGGTTATATGAGGTTAAATATCACCTTAGGTAAAATATATAGTATGATAGTGAATTTTTTTTCATCTGTTGACGACACAAAAGGGAAACCTATAATGTTTGAGGAATATCGTGTTAGCTTAGCATAATACTATGGGCTACCTTACATCTCAGGAACAACAGGTGATAGTGGAATTCAAATTGAATGTTTCATACCTACAGTATGAAATTCTCCCAATAAAATGAAATATCAATTTCTACGTTCCAGCAAATTACCAATTATGGAGTTATACTCGTATACGTAATATATATAGGGTGAGTCAAAAATGTGTACCGGGCTTTTTGGGCCTGCTAAAATATTGTTACCGATGAATCTCGCGATGAATAAAATCAATCTGCTGATATCATGTAACTACAAAAAATCAAATATCTCATGAACGGCTCAATTTTTTGTATTTGAATAAGAGTACCTTTTTCATGTAATTTTCTTCACTCCATCGAATGCTCCTGTTTTTTCACCGAAAATAATACAGGGAAAAAAGTTTTTTACAAAAAATCATGACTCACCCTCTGAAAACACCCTTTATAACAATATCAGAAATGTGGAAGTGTGACGAAAAAATGTATTTTGACAACATACATTCATGCACAAAATTTCAATCGGGTGGCTTTCATCGTTCAGAAGTTATGCGGAGAAATTATTTTAATTTTACCAACTTTGGAAGGATATATCTCCCTCAATATGCATTTTGCGCCATGAGTTTAATCATCAAACTACACTTATTTTTCAATGTTCTATCACCCCCAGAAAGCTCGGTACACATTTTTGACTCACCCTGTATAGAGATATGAAATAAAAAGTCTGTCCTGTATTAAATTCCCGCGGAGACCCGGATCTAAACCTCGTAGCTACTGGAAAGCTGCTAGAGGTAGGTAGGTACAGGATGTTGGAGCTGCACTTATTATTCAGCTTATTCATCAACACCAAAGGTTATGTAAGCTGCCACGTCAGCGGCTTCACTAAGTGACGAAATAGTGGTGTAGGACGACAAGTAAGCTGTAGTAAGTTGAGGCTGGATGGGACATTAAAATGGATTTATCAGTTTGACATTTATTTGCAGGACAGTTTTCATAACAATGAATTCGAGATTTCTTTGCATTCTACAGTTTGAATCCAGAATGGATTGCCACCACGCCCAAAGTCATGTTCTCATAACTTACTTGGCGGAAACCTGCTTCTTCTATCATATGTTTGAAGTTTTCCTGGAATCATTAACTTAGATGAGTAAATACTATACAGATCTGCTTCTCTTAATCTCTCTCACCAATAGGATTGAGTAAATTAGAAATACAGGGTTGGTTGATTCAGGAAAAAGTTTCAGGTTTCATTATATGTTCATGTATATTTATTTCATGAAAAGACAATGAGGTAGTTTTTGGACACAATCGAAATGATACAGAAGGAACATCATGATAAAACTAGATTTCATACACGGTGAACCATATTCCAGATACAGTACTCAATTTCAGCTCTTCTTATGGTGGCCATATTGAAATTTAGTGTTGTTACGAGCGAAAAAATAGTTGAAAATTGAAAATCATGTTTTTCACTTTCAATATTCATTATCAGAAATAACAGAAAAATTTAGGAATTCTATTGATTTTCATCAGAAGTAATAGAAATGCGACAAAACAAAGAATCATCAACAATTGTATGAAATAATATTCAAATTTTTTTCAGATAATATACTTCACATGACCAGCGAGAAAATATGAAAAGTTTTTTAAACGTTAGAACTTTGCATTCCTTGAATACCCACAAAGAATCATAATACAAGATGTGAATTCTAGTTGACTCATCTGCATATCATTTAAATATGACAGTTTGATTTGAATTCAACATTCTTCGACGCCTTCTTGGGTGATATGTTATAAAAATAGAAACTGTCAATATTTTACCTATTGGTTTCGTTAAAAGGATATAGTAAGTGATAAATATTTTTTTTATCAACTTTTTTTCGCTCTTTCCAATGGCACTAAAATCCAATATGGCCGCCATGATAAAAACTGAAGTTGGGTACTCCATCTGGAAAATGATAACCCTGTACAAAATCTAATACTTTCACGATTTTCCTTCTGTATTATTTGGGTTGTGTATCAAAATTCACTCCATTATCTGTTCATCAAATAGAGTTACAAATAAAGTAGAGCAAAAGAAGAAAAACTTTTCCAATTCTTTTTATCATATTTTGAGTGCATAATTTTGTATCAAACTTCGTCATATATATATTAATGTTCAGCATCAAGACCTGAAACTTTTCTCTAATTGACCAACCCTGTATCTCTTAGTTCACGAGATCCCAAAGGTGAAAAAAATGATGTTTTATGAAATAGTTTGCTTGGTTACCTGATCTGGAAATTGCCTAATACTCTCCACTAGATATTGATAGGGTTTCCACTGGCCCGCTATCAATTGTCCTAGTACAGGTATCACTTGGAAGCTATACTGATCGTAAACCCTAAAAAAATATGCTGTATTCAGTTTGGCAGGGTATGAATTTTCAATATTATTACTCATTATTAATACTCAAGTTATTGATGAGCAAAATGTTTTACGTGGACACAAAATAGTCGGTATTTTTTCAATTAACTTGAAACATAAATAAAAATTAATAATAATGAGTGTCTTCATTTTTCAATACAACTATAGTACAACCCATGAACAGAGCCCTTCAAGACAAGCTGAGATATAGCTATACCGAAATTGACGCAGAATTCACAGCCATAGTTATTGAAAACACTGTTACAATCTATAGATCTAATCGGGGCGACTTTGACAAATTCTTGAATTCTCTTGATAATGTCCTGGAATTCATTACCAGGAACCATACTGAAGTTGTACTACTAGGCGACTTTAATGTGAATTTTATCTCACACAGCAAAGAAGAGAATATTCTAAAAAACACACTCGTATCTTATAATTTCGAAACTCTCTTACGTGAACCTACCAGGGTTACCGGACACTCCGCCACATGTATTGATAACATCTGTATTAATTTCAACAGCTATGTAGACTTTGGAATCATCAGAGAAGACATATCGGATCATTTTGGGCAATTTATCAGAGTTAAAATATATACAATTCTGTTTGGGACAACAAAGAAAATAAAAAATTCAGGCAAATAAGTGAAATGGGCATAGCAGAGTTCAAACATCAAATGAACAAAATAGATTGGACAAAATTTTACTTAATTGACAATCCAGATATCTTAGCCGAATTCTTGTGCGATAACATAACGTATGCAATCGAAGTAGCATTTCCTTTGAAAGAAGTGAATAAAAAAATACATAAACCAAAGTGGTTTACAGACGATCTGCAAAAAATGAGAAATGAACTGAAACAAAAAAAGAATATTTATAAAATGACGGGAAATCCAAATTCAAAACACTCTTATAACTTAGCAAAAAAAGACTACAGAAAAAAATAAATAAATCTAAAAAGGAGGTGTACGATAATGGCCTCATAAATAGTAAGAATGTTCAAAAACTGCCTGGAAAATAGTGAATGAGATCAGAGGGAAGTCCAGTTTCAGTTGTGAAAACACGTGCATTACTGCGGAGGAGTTCAGTGAATACAGTTCCACAATGGTTGACAATATAATTGAAACAATACCTCCCACCGTTCAGAGTGGTGAGGAACTTTTGAAAATGAACGTAAAAACCTCGGTATTCCTTAGACCCACAAACGAGAATGAAATTGAAACCCTTTTGAGAACCTTAAAAAATAGTGGTAGTATGGACGCGTACAATATCAGTTGAAAAATAATAAAACTCGTCCCTGAAACTTTAACAGAACCACTTACACATCTGGTAAATCTCTGCTTGGCAAAGGGAGAGTTTCCAGCACTTAAAACTGGGGAGAGCAACCCCTATTCTGAAGAAAGGTGACGCGAACAATTGCGATAACTACAGATTTATAACAATAACTCCTATAATCTCTAAAATAATAGAAGCCATCATCAAGGACAGATTAACCAATTTTTTAGAAAAGGGAAAATACCTAGATGATCATCAGTACGGTTTTCGTTCTCTTAGATCAACCTCTCAAGCTGTCACCGACATAGTCCAAATGATAGTCAAAAATCAAGATATAGGAATACACACACGTGCAATCTTATGTGACCTGTCGAAGGCTTTCGATAGTGTTTCCCATGACATCCTGTTAAAAAAACTCCACAAATATGGAATACGCGGAACAGCATTTAGTCTCATAGAGTCGTATCTAAAAGACAGACAGCAATATGTATCACTAAATAACAAGATATCGAAAACTATAGAAGTCAAACATGGGGTGCCTCAGGGCTCAGTGTTAGGTCCCCTATTGTTCATTATCTACATTAACGACCTACCAACATTTATTGATACTGCTGATGTTTTTATGTATGCAGATGACTCTACCCTTCTCATACAGAACAAAAACTTGAGCGTGATAGAACGTAAGTCAGAGGAAACACTATCGAAAATGGAAATCTTTTCAAATTCAAATGTTATGTCACTTTACAAAAATAAAACGAAGAACATCACTTTCACAAAAGATCGGCGTGCGCTCGACGATGAAACAACAGTGAAACTACTGGGTTTTCATGTAGATGCTCAACTGAACTGGAAAGAACATGTAAATGAAATACAAAAAAAGCTTTCCAGGGGTCGATTCGTCTTGAGAAATCTCAGGGAAGTACTATCTAGGGAAGTACTGAAGACTGTTTACTTTGGCATGGTACACTGTCATCTGGTATATGGGGTCTTATTGTGGGGGTCAAGCCCAGCCTGTCGACAACTGGTGGTGAGCCAAAAGAAAATTATTAGAACTATGGCCAATTCGGGCAACAGAACACATGCCAAGCCAATTTTTATTGAAATGAAAATCTTGACACTACCCTGTATATATATAATGGAGGCAATTCTATGGATACATCAAAACAAAGATAAATTTATTTCGGGAACAGATCTGCATGACCATGATACACGAAACAAAAATCAATATAGGCTTCCAAAAGTGAATAACGAAAAAACAAAAAAACAGACTGAATATCTGCCAATGAAACTGTACAATCAAATACCAGTGGAATGGAAGGAGTTCACAACTAAAAAATTAAAATACCAATTAAAAGAATCATTGCTAATGAATCCACTATATGATATAAATGAAATCTTTCTTCACTCATGGATTTGAAAACTTCCAGAGTGTGGACTACTGAGATTGTGAGAAATATTTATGTGATTTTCACATGTGTAACCTAAATGTAAAGCCTCTCATATATGTTTAAGTGTGACTAGTCTAAGTATTAAAAATGTATTGTGACGTACCTAAACAAAAAATGTTGTGTGCCTTTTGTAACATAACTGTTTTCTGTAAAATTTTTTGGAGGTGAATAAATATCTTATCTTATCTTTTTTATACCTATAATTCGTTCTGCTAATTATATTCTGTCAATATGTCTGATAATATAGTCATCAAATTTTTGCAAGGTATTTGCCATTATATCAGAATAGTATAGTAGAATAGTTTTTGTTGACAAAACATGTGATGTGCTATAATATTGAAACTATGAAATTATGTAAAATATGCACATATATATGAAACAAAACATGTAAGTGGAACATATACTGGTGAAAGTTATACTATAAAAAGATAATATATTGGAAAGAAAGATATTGAAGAATCGAAAAACAAATTATATAAACTGACATATAAATAAATGTGTCTTCGTAAAATTCTTGCAAGGTGTAATGGGCTTTAACTTCTGAACTCAATATATGATAGCAATGATCAAATATGTGCAGGTGAATAAAACTTTTTTGGCATTATAAATAATAGATTTTTTTATTGATGCACTTCTGGGAATTAAGGAAACTGTACAGTCATCATTCCTAGTGTTGTATACTGACCTTGAATGAATGTTCCTAGTATATTTTTTATGGATCATACATACATGCTCTAGCATGAAGATGCAAGTCAAAATCAGTATTTCCTGCATCACAAATGAGGGTTGTCACAGTTCTCTGGATTTAGCTTTACAAAGGTATCTAACAGCCCTCTTTTGAAAAATGAACACAGAGTTTGATAGGAATTGAGAACGATTCCCCAAAATTAAACTCCATATCTTAAAATTGAGTCAATCAGAACAAAATAGACGATCTTGCTACAGATGTATTCAATTCAGATGAGATGACTTTCACTGCAAAACAACCAGAAGATAATTTTTTGCATAAATTTGTGATGTGGGTGTTGTATGAGAGAATGTTATCCATATAAAGTCCTAAAAACTCAGCCGATGATTGAGTACTTCCACTGTTCACACTTTGAAAATGATTCCTAGACAATAGAATGTACTAGAAACTTGGCATCATTGCATCACCATGTAAAAAATATATAAAAACTCTGATATTCGTAAAATTACCATTGGGCAGTCGGATTGATCAAGTGACTGAATTCCAAACACATGAACCTTCCACCAGGCTTCAAAACTCTGTAGGCCTCCTCGAGCACTTTGTCGATGTGCGTCACATTCCTGACGCCGAAAGCTATCGTATAGGCGTCAAACGCGTTATCGTCGAATGGTAATTCTTCAGCGTTCGCTTGTTGCCAAGCTATCGTTTCGGGATTGTGCTTGAGGTTATCGCTTCTTATTCTACCGACTTTCAACATGTTCTCGTTGATATCACAGACGGTAACGTGGCAATTTTTCAAACCGTTGATTTTGCTGTGGTCGAGGAATCTGAAGGCGATGTCTCCTGAAAGTTGAAGTATGGATAATGCAGTTTTCAAAATGGATACTCCTTGGGGTCAAATCCCAAAATAGATACTGCTTATTCTCACGAAGATAATACGTTAGTGTTAGTTTGAATTGACAATTATTCATAATTGAATAATTGTGAATGATGACACCAAGACCTCCTAGCCAACCTTCCATCATAAGGTTTGCCGTCCCAATTATGTCGTTAATTATTCATGTTTCTTGCAGATAGATAACTCTATGAAGTGGTAGATGAAGTCTCATCTGATACAATCACTATATACTGGATGTCACAGATCTTTCCATACAGCCTCAGATATGCTGCATACAAAAAAATTACTGGAAATGGAACCAAAAATCTTTGAATTGGTCTGACAAATTCAGTTTCTGTCAAACTTCCCCTGAGAAACTTATCCCAACTTCTATTATTCAAATGACACCCTATATAGTTTTCTTGTGCTCTCTGAACTGTGAACAATTTTTACTTCAACGAAGTATCACACTTGATATGTTGACAGACGTAAAACTAACAAAATGAAAAAAATTGGATGCTGTACAATATTCTGTAATAAATGATTCATTCCATACAATTTTGGGGCACAGTGTACTTTATTGGAATCGCGGGTGAAAACTGACAATATTTCAGACATTCACGTTCACCTGATCTGAAACTGATAAGACTTTTCCGTATGTATGACTGTACTGTATGAAACTAAACCCTAGATTTTAACAACTCAAAAGAGAAGATTTCACACGCATGCAACACAGTAATGAATGTAAGGAAATGATTAGGAAATATCATAGGACGGAACTGATGAGGAGCTTTGAAGCATGTATGGATAGCAATGATAGATATTCTGAGCAGCTCTTGAAGATTATTTAGTTTCATTTCAACCTATTTCACAACTTTTTTTTTAATTAATTAATTTAATTAAAAAGGCAGAAGAAACATATATAGGGTGTCATTTCAATCATTGCAGTTGGGGGTTGTCTCTCAGGGGGTCTCAGGTTCATTCAGGGAATTTTTCATTTATTTTTTGTCCAGATCTCATTGACATTTTTTTATTGTGATTAACTTACAAAGTGTTGTTTGACGGTTGCAAAGAAAGTATAGAATTCTCCTTACATATTATGGCTATTTTATGCTCATTGAATAATCCACTATTAAAAAATATCTCACCTGTTCCTCCAGCTACATCTAGTAGTTTGGTGTTATCTGTTGCCGACAGTTTACAAATGAAATAATCTTTCCAAATTCTGTGTATACCAAGTGACATGGCATCATTCATGACATCATAGTCCATTGCTACATTTTCAAATACTTTGTGTACTGCAAATTATTAATGAATGCAATTAGCTTACTACAAAAAGACAATGAAGTGATTCCAGAATAAGAACTCAGAAAATAACATGACTAGTTATTTACTTAGCCTCCACCCTATACTCATAAATGAAGATACTAGAAAATATTTTCAATTATTCTGCTTTTCATTGTTACATTAGAATTTGTAAGGAGCTAGAAGTAACACACTAAGAAGAATGTTATACTTTATGTTGTAGTAGTAGTAGTAGTATTATATATTTGGTGCTAATACAAAAGTTTACACAAGTCAACTAAAGTTGAATAGGACATAACTAATTCAGCTGGAACTGAATAAGTTATGAATAAAATTTTAACATAAAATTATTTTGCCAAATCACCATTATGGGTCATAGGAGTCGTTTGGTTACATTGTACTGTCACGTTATGAATGTTCTACAAATTTAGCATTTGTGTCCTTGTATCTTAGTGTATGAAATCTTAATCATGAATGTCAAATTTGAATAACCATACTAGTATACTCGTGAGCTATTATTTTACAAAATACTATCCCATTAAACTATTCACGAGAATGAATAGTTTCCTGAATATCTTTCCCTAATAGTAGATATTTTGTTTATCATCTATTTGAAATGTTGTACAGTTGATACATCCAATTTGGCAATCAATTTTTCAATGTCGATAGTTCACTGTCTCTCAAACCTTTTATAATTTTTTATTTCTGGCCATTAATTTTGAACTTTAAATGATCCTTTTCACTTATGGTTACTTTATAGACCCAACTAAACTAATATCTGAGAATGTCAAATTGTTGGATAATAGAAAATATCTAGGAAGGTTTATTCATTCAGACAATATTTACCTTTACAGACCTATATTCAAAATATTTTAGGAGAATGTCCATGAAGATATATTATACATTCACGTTCATAGTCTAGTTCTCAGTTTGAATGAATCTGTAAGCTAACTATTAAATTTTAATGTATTTATATTTCTTCAGTACAGTACTGACATATTGGATTAATTAGATTAGATTAGATTAGATTTTATTGGTCAAATTATTACACCTTAGTGCTATGACAAGTCAATAATAAAGCTACGTATAATATAAATGTAAATTACAATTTGAATATTAAAAAACCGAGAAACGGTAAAACGAGTAAAGTAAATAAATATATAAATGTAAAAAAAAACAGAAATACATAGAGACGGTACATTGACAATGGTCACTCGGTAAATTGTATATAATACGAGCACAAATCGAGATAAATAAATATATAAATGTAAATGTATTCACTCAGTTAAGCTGAAGTCAGACGCATCATAGCATTGTCTGAGAGGTGTTTTTTCAGTTTCCTTTTGAAATTAACGAGGGTTGCATTTTTCATTGATTGGGGCAGTGAGTTGTACAATGGTATGTATGAGTTACATCTCCTTGTTATTTCTAATCTTTGTTGGGGTACTCTAATATTATCCTTATTCCTAGTATTATACGAGTGGTTGGTTCCATTTGTAGTAAACTTTTGTAAATTTTCTTGAATGTGTATCAAGTTGCAGTATATTACACATGATGGCAGAGTTAATATATTGAACTTTATAAACCAATTCTTAAAGCTCTCCATTTGAGCTATTCCAGCTAAAGCTCTGATTGCTCGTTTCTGAATTATAAATATTCTCGAGATATGGATAGATGTGCCCCAGTTTATCAGTCCATAAGTTAAGGAACTATGGAACATTGCATGATAAGCGGTATGGGCAGCTTCCTGACCGACTTTATTTCTTATCTGCCTGATTGCATAGACCTTGCCTGATAGATTTTTTGCTAGTTTGTCGATATGGGGTTTCCAAGTTAACTTTGAATCAATAGTTATACCAAGACATTTGACATTATCTGAGGGATTATTAGACAGCGAGAACATAACTGTTTGGGTCTTGCTTTTATTCACACATAGGCTATTCGCACTGAACCAGTCCATAGCTTCCTGAATAACTCGCTTTACTAATTCTGATGATTCTTCATTCTTGTTTTTCCGAATGGCGAAGGAAGTGTCATCGGCGAATAGCATTGTGAATGTTGTCATTGAATTTGGCAGGTCATTGATATAAATCAAGAAAAGTAGTGGCCCAAGGACACTACCTTGTGGAACACCATTCAGGATCGTTTGTAAGCTACTGAGTTCTTCATTATATAATACACATTGCTTTCTCTCATTTAGATATGATGCTAGTAGATTGTGTGCATTGTCTACAAAGCCATAGTATCTCAGTTTTTTTAATAGATTGATGTATAGGCAAGTGTATAAGTATCATTCCATCAATGATTGAGGGAGAACAATGGGACAGTATTGTGGAAAATGAATGCAAATAAAACGTATAAACCATATTATTAACCAACCAGACCTTTCTGCTCTTTTTCATTTTCCAGAACGGTTTCGAAACCGAAATGTGTTTTCCGTTCTTCAGTGTCACTGGCAGCTTGATATGATAATTGCACAATGCTTTTATTGTACACACTGGCTTTATAGGATAATCTCAGAAGATTCTTATTGAAAATATTTCTCATATTCAGAGACATTATTATGTGTGGACTTTTAATAATGTTTCGAGTTTCATGCTAGTTCATTTTATTGGTTGATTAACCTCTTCTTCTTATTTTCACAACCTACTTAAAGTCACGAATACATGAGAAGTTGGCCGTCGAAAATGGACAACCAAACAATAGAACAGTGGTGTGCTTCCACCTTTTTCAAAAGAATATGTGTATATCAGTGATTTATTTTTTATTCACCATTTTTGTTCATTCATTCATATGAAATATGTTAGGTAACCGATTTTTGCTAATAGTTTCCTAATAATTATGGAGGTGGATTGAAGTTTTGCACACTAATGAGTAGTAAGAAAGAAAGAAAGAAAGAAAGAAAGTAACTAAAAATTCGGGGAAATAATAAAAAATATTACAACTCATCTGAAGCACAGTTGAAAGAATAATATAACAGTTCCCTCCATTTCCGTATTCCCTTTGATGTTCTGGATTCAAAAACAGCCCGCATCGAATGCCTATAGGATAAACAATCGGCATGATATATACATACTTGCTCTAACTCCATGGTGTGATATCTACAGGTTTTCGATGAGAGGGGCATATTTTGAAATCATTTGTCATTATAGTGTGCGTGACTTAACAGAAGGGTGGCGTATTAAAGTTATGTTTTTCAAATCGAGCACAGTATGTATATTTCTACATTTATGAATTTCCACTCGATTATATATACAACTTTTTGTTCTCTATTTAGAAAAATCCGACGTTGCGTTGCCAATGGGCTTTGCTATACTCCTTTGCATGGCTATCGCGCGGTAGGTAGTCATTCAAAGAATTATCTGGAATAAATCCAGATTTCAGATTTATTTCACTCTAGTAATCATACATACATATATAGAAATATTATTACATAGGTCAATAAAATGCCTTCCGATACTCAGTTATGGAAAAAATACTGCTGGATAACTCAGAAAAAATGAAAAAGAGGAACAGAAATGAATCATGTCGCATCAAAAGAATTATATTTATTATTATATTTGTTGAATGTGACCTCTAGCCCAGTTCATAGCTTTGCGGATGACAGTACACTTCATTCCGCCTTTTCCTCTAGAGCCCCTATATCATCCAATGAGGCCAGAGGTGCAAGGCGAAGACAGGTTGATGCTTTAAATGAGGATCTGACAAGAATTCTGAAATGGGGATCTGAGAATCTAGTACAGTTCAATGCAACTAAAACTCAAGCTTGTATGTTCACCAAGAAGGCTGATCACACAATGCCCAATTTGATGATGTCGGGTACCACTGTTCCTATGAGGTCGTCAATATCCTTGCTGGGTGTCACCACCAACAGTGCTCTCTCATGGGACGATCATGTGAGGTCCATTGCGAAGACTGCTTCACAAAAACTCGGTTTTCTTTTCCGTGCGAAGAGATACTTCACATCCCAGCAACTGCTTATGATCTACAAAGCACAAATTCGACCTGTCCTGGAGTACTGCTCACATGTCTGGAGCTCAGCCCCCAAACATACGCTTAAGCTCTTAGATTCAATTCAGAAGAGAGCTATTCGCCTAGTCGATGATACAACACTCACCAAATCATTGACCTCTCTAGATCATCGTAGAAAGGTCGGCGATCTCTGCCTTTTTTATAGGTACTTTCACGGTCGGTGCTCAACGGAAATATCATCTATTATGCCACCACGCGCGATTCCTAGTAGACAGACCAGACAAGCTCAAGCTGGTCACCCCTACACTGTCAGGCTCGAGACCTGTCGAACATCGCTATACCAAGCATCATTCATCAATAGAACGGCGAAGTTGTGGAATTCTTTGCCTAGTGAAGTCTTTCCTGATGCTTACAACCTCCAAACATTCAAGAAAAATTCCAACACCTTCCTTCTTTCCCAAAATTCCACCGCTGACTAACACGATGTTCCTCGAACATCATAGGTTTCCCTTTCGTGTTGTCCACAGATAAAAAAAAAAAAAAAAAAAATATGGAAGACATCATAAGAATCACTTTTGGGAAAAATTACTTGTTATATGATATTGAATTAGAGGGCGGGTAATAATTATACCCTCCCTACTCCATCCTCTCGTACATCCGCCCCGTGACTATAGTGTATAATGGAAAGGAGTATTATAACGTAGTACATTTGAAAATTATTATTGAACATACAGGGTGAGGCGATAGTGCGCATCAAAAAAATTTAGTGTCGAGGGAATTTTTTGTAAACGGAATGCCTTGTGTATAAGCAAATTTTTTCAACGTTCCAGTGACCTCTATGCATGTCTCAATCACTAGAACATTATTATTATTTTTTTGAAATAATAACATTTGCATATGCGTACTTGAAAATTTGCTGGCGTCATAATAATTACTATTGATAGGCTGAAAGTAGTATTGCTGAAGCTATTTGCTGGATAGATAGGTGATATTCCTGATCCTTTCCGACGCTTCATACTTATACAGGGTGGAAAAAGATGATTTTTCAATTTGAAATAATTCGAATCGATTTTTCTCGAGCTTCTCGAATGGAACACCCTGTATATTTTTCTACCATGTGATGTAGAGCTGACTGAAATTGATTTTTTTCATGGAGTTACTTGAAGGAAATCGTGTATAGAGAAACACCATCAACAATTCCAAATATTAAGAAGAAGATATAGTGAAATGCTTTCAGTAGTATATAACACCAACACTCAGAGAGCACTAGATAATTCATTTCGAAAACGGATAGATATATGTGTGAATCACAATGGGCGACATGTGGAACAATTATTTTTTTTTATAGATTTCTTATTTCGTTTCTTTATGTTCCTTTCTCGATTTTGAATTTTTGTGGATATTTTGCAAGCGGGTTGTTCTTGTTTGACTTCAATTCACCTATTTGTACTTGAAGGCAGTTGGAATTTAATGCGATGATCAAACGCACACTATTTTAATATAATGTGCACACCGAGAAAAGAAGAGATAAGTGATTGTTTAATTTGTAATATTTTTACAGCCACTTCCACTCTGACGCACCATTGCCCCACACTGTATAATAAAAGCATTTATCGGAAACTTTCGAGATTTTTACGACCTGAAATCTAGGAACACCAAGAAATGCAATTTAGAAGATTATACAACTGTACCTGCACCTAGACACATAGATCCATCGGAATTATCGGGGTTACGATTGTAAATGATTGGGAATACTAAACAAATGAGCAACTCTTGATCCGTATTAGGTATTACGAGCGATACCCTCCTCCCTCCTGATGGTTATACCTAGGTGCTTGGCCCTTCATGTTTCAGTCATTCATTCCATATAGGTACGTACATTTCCTAAGGGCCAGTGGATGTTTGTGATCATTGTAGATACCCAGTTTGTTTTTTGAAACTACCGTGCAGCTATTATTACACAGGTGAGTTCGTTTAATTCTTTCAATTTAATCTCACGTTCCTGAGATCTAGTACAATTTTTAGTTTGTGGTACATAGTTTTATGAGCTACATTTTTTCATCGATTTGGGCACAAGGATTAGTTTCACCAACAACTCCCATAAAAATAACGCCTGAATATTTTTATAATTCTTATCCACACAGGAAAAATAATTGGTTCATTCCAGAAATCAAGAGATATACGATGGGAGAACTCTCTGAAATTTTTATCTATCCATATCAATTCAATAAGATTCTATTGAAATAATGAGAATCGATTCCAAAGTTGGTCTTTCATATAATTTCTAAAAAATCAACAGACAATTTCGATGATAACCTATGTTTACTTGTATATAGGGTCATTCCTCACATGATCATATAGTTGATTCAAAAGACATTCACTACCACGTTATAAAACATGTACAGGGTGAATCTGAATGTGAGCCTCTCTTTCAATAGGGCATATATCTCGCCAAAATAATTTGTTTGGCCAAAAATTGTTTACATAAAAAGTTCAAGATAACGTAGTTACAGGTATTTTGGTAGGTACATTGAAAATCTAATTTCAATAAACTAAGATTTATTAACAGTAAATATGATGAAAAATATCTCAAAAATTGTTCAAAATTTTCCCCATTTGTCTGATGAGCCTATTTGAAATGAAATCTTCACGTCCTTGAATTGTTTCACTCGTATTTTGGATTCTATTACGTAACTCTTCCAAAGTACTTATTTCTAAGCCTTTTTTTTGAGGAGATGTAAACAAAATGTTTTATATAGTTGGAGTCTTCTATAACCCTCAAAATACATGAACCTTCGTTATCTTGAATTTTTAATGTAAACAATTTTTTACCAAACAAATTATTTCCGCGAGATATACCTATAGGTACCCTGGTGAAGAAACCTTACTTCCAGAATCACCCTGTATATTACCATTTGAAAAAGAATACAGTCAATGTCGTTGAGTTGAAGTTGAGAAACATATTAGTGCGGGCGCTTTGGTTTGGGGCACCTGTATATTGAAATAATAGTTTGTGCAGTGCCTGTTTGAATGGGTTGGTCAGTTTTGGACTGCATTCGTTTATTATGCCGAAAGCACTACATACTCAAACTGTGTCATAAAACAGAGACTATCCTTTGGGAGACTGGTGAATTGTTTGGTAATGAAGTGTGAACTTTCTCAGATCGTATCCAATACTTTTACTCGTTTGATGACTCGAAAACTGATAATATTCATTTATTTTTCAGGTGAAGGAGAATCTCATCAAAACTTCCTCACAATAAGGAAAAATCAAAATCCGCGCATTAGGGTCACAATTTGAGTTGACTTCCCATCTCAAGAGCTGAGAATTGATTTGGAAACTTGATAAAAATCTTTGCCCATCAGGCATCACAATGCAAGCCAATGAACAAACTCTCTTGAACACCGACATGGCCGATCTCATCAAAGTGCACATAGTCAAAAAACCTTTCAAATGTGATGTTTGTCTGAAAGCCTTCACACGGAAGACCGATTTGATTCTACATATGAGAGTGCATTCTGGTGAGAACACATCCGAATCAGATATCATGCAGAAGAATTTGGATCGGAAATTCAGTCGACCAATCATATTAGAGACCAGAGTAGGAAGAAAGATGTCAAACGAATGATAAAACTGAGGTGGAGTCGGAGTAGCACGAGCCAGTCGCAGCGTTAGCAGAGGATGCTAATTGAACAACAGACAATTCACATTTATCTTCTCGAGATCAATTTTTTTTAAGTAATATTGTAAAAAAAAACTCTTCTTGCTGAAGAATACGAAAATAGATCTTACCAACTTTTTACTTTCCGAATTTGGTAGTTTTATAATGATAAAAATATAACAATAAAAATAATAAATAACATAATTCATCGCTGCTTTTTGTTCCTTTGGTTCGAGGGCATGGGGAGAGGAATGGTTTTTATTAATTTTTTTTTCTGAAAAGAGGCAAGATACGAAAATGAGTCATAAAATTAAATTTTCATTTTGGAATGCTCAATCAAAAAAAAAATACAATGCTTATTGAGAAGTTCGCACCATATGAGAATCCGAAAATAAACGAAGGAATATGGAACATCCATATTTTTTTAGGGAAAATTGACTTTACGATGATTTATTTATGATTTGATTATGATTTTTCATCCCAATTTGAATTTGAAAATGAAAATTTCGACAAAAATATCTCATTTAAAACAACCTTTTCTAATTTCAAGTTCATTTTTCGAATGTTTGTCTTCATATTAGAATTTTTTATAAGACATTTCATCCAGAAATTTCCATAAAGTGTGCGGACTTTTTGGTAGCACTGTATATTACCTAGTGGTAGTTCTTTCTACAGTGACATCACCAATCGAATTAAGGAATAACAAAAACGCATTTGATAAATGAACGTATGTACCATCACCAGTCGGGTTCAAGGATAGTGCAAATTACTATATTTTTAATATATGAAGAAACGTAGACACATCTTTGTATCCCACGAGAAATATCTTCGAAGACCTAGGTAGGTATATCACTGATATTCAAGGTAATCATGTAGATTCATAAACTATCCAAATGTCAAACAACGTGAATGCATACAGTGGTATTTTTTCAATGCCGGAATTAATGAACTTGTTGATGATAGGTTTTTGAAATCAAATTTTCAGAGCTATTGGAATCAGTGCATTGAAAGCACACGAATTGACTCAATCGAAGCGACTGAAGTTATCGAGAAACACTCTGTGCACGTCTCTTTACAGTTTGAGGATATATATATATGCTTAAAATCTCTGGCGGAGAAATTGTTGCTCATCAGTTTTACTGATCATAATAGGATTCAATCCCAATTCTATACCGGGTGACTCACGATACACACCCTTTTAATAGCAATAGTTTTTATAGCATCATTTATGGAATTCAAAACATCAAATGTGATCAACTTTCTCGAACGGAATACCCTGTAGATTATTACATTTTCGAAAGCCTCATGATATGCTGACATCATGAATTTCTATTCATAGTCAAATTTTCGGAACATCAATGTCTTTTATGTGATAATTCCAATTTATTGCAGACAATTTTGCACTTATGAGTTGAGAATTCATATTTTCACATCGACTTTCAAGCATCAACGGATAATGCTAACCAATTCTTGTGACTCTTTCAATTCTGAATTTTCAAATCATCAAAAACCAAGTCTATGACAGTACCAGATGCTGGTACTATCAGTTATATCAGTGATAACCTGATTCAAACCTATTTTCGATATTAATTGTACTTCCTGTATAATTAAGGACATCTATGTTTCAATAATTGTGATGACTTATTGGAATATTACAAAACTTCAATAATTTTAATATAGGGAAAAAATCAACATAATTAATTGAAAAATGAATTGATATTGATAATACAATTAGAACAGTTATTTATGGAAATATTTTGATTTGTTGTTTACTGTTGTTGCAGACAATTATTGATTTCAGCTGATTCCTTGTATCACTACTCAGAAGTCTGAAGAGAATGCATATTATTATCTGGTGGTTCAGAGTTGTGAGCAATATTTTAGATTGTCTGCAATGGCTAGTAGAAGGCTCATAATTTTCTACAATGTTCTCAGCAATCTTCAGCGTATTTGCAACTGAATTTTCGATATAACCTTCCGCAACAGTCGTCGACTTCCACCCAGCATGTCTTTTAATATCGGTTATATCCTCGCCTGCATGTGCTAACAAAGTTGCTGAGGAACGTCTGAACCAGTGACCAGTAAATTCTTTCGCATTAGGAAGATTTAGGTAAGTGGCTATTCTGAATGGTATTTGGCCGAATGTATTTTTTACCGATAACCTGTCTCGTATACTTGCCATTTTTATTATTTAAAAATACCGCTTTTCATCACTCTGATCTCACAAGGAAAAATATTTTCTCTAAATATCCAGATAACGTGGCGATTTCTCTTGTTTGTCGATTACAGTAAATACTCGATCTATCTTCGTTTTGGTTTCTCGTATAGTTAGTTCTGACTAGAATATGTCTAGAAATCTTGAATGCCGACCACTGTGATATTTGCCAATTCTTCGCAGTGATGACATGCTCCACAAATACCAAAAATCAGTGCTACCTACAACAAATTCCCAAATTGATATGCTGAACATTGAGAAAACATGAAATAAGAATTTATTTCCATCATGAGATAAAAAAATCTTTTGTGCTTCCCACAAAAATAACTCAATTCCTTCTCTGCTCAGAGTCTTCGATTTCTTTGATTTATGACCATTAGATTTTCGTTACAAAGAAAGCTCATTTCTGCGTATCTACTGATATCTCTATCATCATTTGAAGTAGCTTTCAGCATGGAATAATATGACCTGACTTCATAGAAGATGGCTTAAGATATCTAAATTTTTTCAGAGAATAGGCACAAAGTACACTCTCTTTGTAGTCCATATTACATTATTCCTGTTGCACCACCTCACGAATTATTCATACACTCTGTTGTATATTTTCTTGGATTTATTTGGCAATGAACCCGATTTCGCATTTTCAGCTGCTTTACTTATTTCTGGTGGAACACATTTCAAACTTTCTTTATCGTTTGAATCCATTCCAAAATCACTAATGAATAATCACAAAAATTGAAGTGAATATGCCTACTAGCCTATATATATATATCTTACGCAGACGATACAGCACTTTTATTTGAAGGCGATACCTGGGATGAAGTCTATGGGAAAGCTGAAACAGGGCTCAAATATGTACTCTCTTGGTTGAATGTAAGCCTTCTGAGCCTGAATGTGGAAAAAACTAAGTTCATTGCATTCACCACAACGAAAAAAGGTCAACCCTTAAATAACACTCTCACTGTTCATAAGTATCTCTGCCAAACTCCAACGCAGTGTTCATGTCCAATAATCAAAAAAGTTGACAACATGAAGTATTTGGGTGTGTATGTGGACCAACACCTGCGGTGGGAAGCACACATTGACAACACAGCTAAGAGACTCAATAAGTTAGTTTATAAATTATGATGATGATTTACAACTCACTCGCTGAATCCCTATTGAGGTACTGTATCATTATATGGGGTAGTCTCAGTAAAACTTTATTGCACATTCTAGAGGTTATGCAAAATACCATAATAAAAATTATTTTTAAGAAAAATAGAAGGTACTCAACTGAAAACCTCTACAAAGAAACTGGCTTATTTGAGGTAAGAAAACTCTATACCTATCAATGCTTAATATGGATGCAAAATACCTCCATCTCTCAAAAAAGTCATACTCACAACACACGTGCTAAATCTGAGCAGAAAACAAATGTTCCCCTCTGTAGACTAACTCACACACAGAAATTTATATCATACTTTGGTCCAAAATTGTTAAACCTAGTCCCCATAGAAATTAGAGTCATCCCAAATAAACGCAAAATGAAATCAAAAATGAATGAATATGTGAACCAAAATTATAAAAAATTAAGAACTATATATGAACTCGAATAATAATAAGTAACACAATTTACCATAAGAAAAAACATATTCTCTCTCTCTCTCTCTCATACAATGAATTTTACTTCGTTTTTCTTTCTTTTACTCACTACTCAGGATGTAAATAATCAATGCAATCCAGATTGATGACTACAACACAAGCATTGCTTAGGTAGCTCAGCCTGGATTCAGTTTTGAAATCATATTGTATAATTTACAGGCTTACCTGAATAAATACTACTACTACAATACTACTACTACATATTCTCATTTCGACCGTTTGACGAGTTGCCATGGTAACGTTCATTCCATCAATTCTTGATATGATATGAAATTCCGATATGATATGAAAACGATGTACAGAACACTGGTGGAGCTATTCTGCCTATTTGCTTATCTAACTTCTTCAAACAAAACTCTAACGTACAGCTAACTTGATAACAGCATTTCATTCGTTATAGTGGAAAATCACTCAAATGTCAGTTGTTAGATGGCGACACAAATATGAAAACAAAATCAGTATTTTGATAATTGCACAATCAGTGTTATAAAAATGTTGATTCAGAAGTAGTTATTTAGGTTACTTCTCAATTAATGATCGATATACATAATTACGATCTCAAAACATCACCTATTTGTACAGAAATCTGTATAAATGTCACCATCTTCTGGAGAAATTCGAAACTATTAGACGATCGGGTCTTTGGCTTATAATCAGAAAATGACTTTCATCGAAATGCTGGTGATTTGATCCTGCTCCACTTTTTCAATCTTCTGACACCACGAAAGAATATGCTATAATGTTCGAGGAACATCGTGTTAGCCGGTGGTTCAATTTTGGGAAAGAAGGAAGGTATTGGAATTTTTCTTGAAAGTTTGGAGGTCATAAACATATGAGGAAAGACTTTGCCGTTCTATCGATGAATGATGCTTCTATTCATCGTCGAGATTGGTATAAAAAAGAATTTGTGCTCTCTTCCTGGTATCAATAATTCATTACGAGAATCTATCACAATCAGAGAACTTCCAATTTGGAGAAAGAAGATAGGGATATCCTTCATTCAATTCGAAATAGATATGTATGATGGGCAAAAATATAAGTGTTCTATTTGAGGAAACTGAATGAACCGCGGAAGTTTGAACCACCCTGTCTAAAAATAATGTAGGAGTTCACTCCACTCGATTTCACTCCTCGTACAGTAGAGTAAGAGGAGTGAAATCAATGATCGAGTATATGGCTGTCCAGAAATAATCCTGTTCGTCTCATTTTTTTTCAACAGGCCTTTATACATATTTATGATATGCGAATAGTTGAGGAGTGATGGAAAATAAAAGATGTTATTCGATCAACCGAGATATTTTAGTAACATTATTGAAGGCCAATCTTTCAATGCAAAAATGTAATTTTCAAACATTGCATTTTGGTGTGCAAAGTTACACTTTTCCGAACTTTTCCTACCTACTATCAGTCAAATGACATACAGTGGCACAAAGGCCTATATGTTCGTCGCTATCGAATTCAGAAAAAAAAATGAAATAGCAAAAGTATAAAAAATATAATTTTATTATATGTATCTATGATAAAATATAAATATATTTGAAACATAGGTTCATAGGACTCTAAAACCTGAAATTCGTGCTAAATATGTAGCATAATATAATAATAATATAAATTCCTGAACAGAGGGTATTTTCTTCCACTGTAAACCTCACCGAGATCATATATCATGGATACACACACATCTGTTAATTTCTTACAGCTGTGTCAACTTGAAATTTCATGAAATTGTAATCATCCTTGATGATGAATATTTTCTATAAATTCTTCTCAATCCATTAATCGACATACAACCTTGACAACGAGGATTTTATATTCCTTGATAATTTATATAGAAGATGAAATGATAGTAACGCTTGATCAATTATGTTTCACCTATTGAAGAAGATAGTTGTGACATCAAGTCTCTTCATCTTAGTGCATTCAGAGCAAGATGCAAAAATTCTGAGTTACACGAATAATTTGAGGAATGATAGATATGACTTCGCGTGAGTATACGATTCATGATATTATCATAAAAAAATTCACAGTGTGGATCTTAGGAACGCTTCTTATAATTTTTGGAAAAGTATCTGCTTCAATCATTATTCTTGATCTCAGTTGACTCACAGACTCATAGTGGGTACACTCCCTTTTCATTCTTGTTTTTATAGCTAGACATTTCTGAAATTCGAAACATCAGACACCATAAAATTCATCCACACGTTTTTTACTCGAAACTTCATTATATGAAATGGTACCATAATGGTACTCTAACGTCAGCCATATTCCATTCCTGAATCCATATTATGAAGTTTTCAATAATGTGATAATATACTGGGTATTCTATTCGAAAATCGAAAGTTGATGTCATTTCCGGAAAACCGGAAGTGGAAATAATATCCAAAGTGCCATCTAGTGAGCATAATATCATTTCGGATTGACGGTCGAGAAGGACTTCATCAGGCTTGTTCACTCGAATCTGCCTGAGGTGAATTCAGAACTTCCGCTCATTCTTCATCACGGCGGACTCAATATCTCCTGGATAATATAAGATAAGATACTCATTCACCTTCAAAATAGAATAACGACGAATAAGACAGGCACTGCCAATATTATAGTCGATTTGTTCAGCGAGGTCTATAGGAATGGTAAAAATGCAATTTGAGGATCAAAGATACGCCTGAGAATTGAGGAAAGCGAAATAGTCGATTCTTTGGATAAGCCTCGGTCTTCGATGGTTTTGAAGAAGACTTGGTCTACTTGAGCTCGGGCTTATCCATGTGAATCTGCAGAAGTCTACCACTTCTGCAGCTTTGATGCGGGCTTTTCTCAGTGACAGAATCACGAGCGACCTCGGACCGAAAATCGGATGAAGTTCATCGGCTGCTTTTTGTGCTGCTTCAAAAATGCCTCAATTCCTGCAATTGCATGGTTTTTGACCATTTCCAGGAGTGAGTCTGTCTCTCCTGACGACTTTACAGGCACCATCCAATACCATTATGTTGTGGAGATACTCCAAACTCACGAGGCCATGGCCTCCTTGATCTAACGTTGATGTAACGTTGGATTGGACGACCTTGGTTGCATACTCCCCTGGAGATACTTCACCTTACGAGTACCCATGTTATATCAACTTGTTACTCAACATTATCGCTGATCTGAAGGTTGCACAGTTACCAGAGCTACACGTGTCTGACGGTTCAGCACCTCAAGAGCCTTCTTTCAGAAGACTATACTATATACTTATATAGTATATACAGTGTGGAACAGCCAAATGGATTGAATTCGATAACGAATAAATGAGAGCGTGTTGGGAAAAACGCTTGGGCATGTCGATTTGTATTTTCAAATGCGCATTTTTATCAAAAAAAAATATATATACGGTGTGTCATGTGACATTGGCCGATACCAACTTTCTCATTTCAAATTCCACCCCCCTATATTATTAGTTTTTTGGATTCTTCAGAAAATTCTAGACATGATTCATGAACAATGTCCCACACCTATCTTCAACAGTTTCGGAAATATTAAGAGTTTTCAGATGTATTACAAAAATTGTCATGAAAAAAATTATTTTATTTCACAAATAATGTAAAAAACAAAAAAACAATAATTTCAATGTAAGAGATGTTCAAAATGTTCGCCGCGAATGTCTTGGCAACATGCCAATCTGGTATAGAAATGTCTCTAACGTTACTCAACATCTCAGGCGTGACTGATCTAATCGCAAGCGTGATTCGTCTTTTTAAGTCATCTAAGTTGAGTGGTTTAGTTTGGTACACAATACTTTTGACATATCCTCACAAAAAGAAGTCTAATGGCGTCAGATCAGGAGATCGTGCTGGCCATTCCATCGATCCGCATCTCCCTATCCACCGATTTGGAAAATTTTGGTTTAGGTACTGCCGGACAATGATTTGGTAATGGGGCGGTGCTCCATCTTGCTGAAACCATAGTATATTGACAGGAACTTGTGGGTTTGCTGGATCGGAATATAAGTTTGTCAAAGTTGGCACGACATTATTTCGGAGCAGTTCTAAATATTTATCTCCATTCAAGTTGCCATCAATGAAAAAGGGACCTACGATATGATTTCCAACAATTCCTGTCCAAACATTAACTTTTCCAGGATATTGCGTATGTTCCTCTCTCATCCAGTGAGGATTCTCATTAGACCAATAGCGGCAATTTTGACGATTAACATGACCGTTAAGTGTAAATGTGCTCTCATCAGAAAACAAAACATCTTCTGATTGGATCATATTGTTATCTGACATTTCCATCATTTGTTCACAAAAATACGTTCTCCTGTCGAAATCGTCTTCCATTAGCTCCTGAGTTGGCATCATTTCATAGGGATGCATTGAATATTTTATTATATTATATAATATTGAACAGTGAGGCTGCTTTTCGACCAGAATTATGTGGGTTTCCTTGAAACTCAAGCATAACATCCAATTTCGTACCACCACTCACTGCATTGGCAGGTACTTTTTTATTTGTCTCACATGACCAACCTTGCGAAACAGTTTTTCTATTTTGCCAATTGTTCCTTTGGATATGGGCGGCAAATTTGGAAATTTTTCATGAAATAACCGAAAAACTTCCATTTATGTCCGAGTGTTATCAAAAAAGTAAGCAAAAAAGAAGAATGCGAACACTAATTCAATAACACAAAACACATAAGGTAGGTACGTGTATTTTGTTTCTTTTGTTAGTAAATTAATGTTCGCATCGTCTTCTTCGCTTACTGTCCTATAAAAAAATCACAGATGAAAATTCCTCAATGAGGACCTCTTATATATGGAGAATTCGTGGCCTACTAGGAGAAATTCATCATATTGCAATGATTCACTAATATCATAGCATGTCTGTAATGAGTAACAGTAATAATTTTCAAAATCGCCATGTATCTTTCGAGCAGAAGCAGTTATGTAAAATCTGATTGAACTATCTTGAGTTTCAAGAAAACGTAGGAAAGGAAAGTGAAACTAGAAGGTTTTATCTTCAATAACAACCGAGAAACCTGACAGTCTCATCCAAATTGGGATGCACAGTACATGTTAGAAAATATGAATAATAAGCGAGAATACTCCATGGTGAATTTGCGTTACCAATTGTGTGGTTAGATTTTCCTTCATTTGGGTATTCGTGTTTTGGTTCACTAATCAGTGGCTTTCCTCTCAAGGATTTTACTTTGGAAAAATTCAATAAATTATCTCGTATTACATCACCTTGCATATTAAGTATTTTCTAATTGAAAATTGAATTTCTAATGTCACCTGGTGGAGTATCTTAATATTGCATACAAACCTACTGAATTTGGAGAAAATAAAATGCAGATTTCTTCATAAATTGATGAAATTTGTTTTTCTTTCAATTCCCGATTTGATAAGAAATATTTACTTTTTGATTTTTTTCTATTTTTTTTTATTTACTATTTATATTTTCTAGGAAGGATTTTGTTCCCAAAATTGAAGGAGCACATTATAGTAATGACTATTTCGATGCTTTTTATAATTTGTTATAAATTATGCTTCAACTCCCAAAACACCATGTATATTTCCGTTCCTTCCCCACAGGAGGATTGTTGCCATGGCAAAAGCTCCTACATGATATGATTTCATCCTCAAGTAGCGATTGATAATATCATCCATATGCATATTATTAGCAAATACTCGATTGGAGTTTTTTGCAGATTCAATTCCAGTGATGGTATCAGCAGATCAGAAACTGGTGTCATCTCTTCCAAAGAAGAAGGAAATGTACTCACAGTGATGGGTGAATATTCATACATTTCTCCAGACGAGACACCAGTTCACGTTTCTTACGTAGCTGGCGAGGGAGGATTCAGACCGAAATTCACCATTGGAGAAATCAAGATGCCACCGAAGATACCATCAAGACTACCAGCAACAACAACAAGACCAACATTACCTCCTCCTGTATTCAATTCATTGTCTGGAGGTGGTCTGACTAAAAATTCAATGGCCATGGTGATACCAAAATTCACAAGACCAAGTGTTATGCGAATGCTTGCTAAAATGTCGAAGAAAATGCTCAAGCTTAGTAACAATAGTAAAATTTCTCCGTCTCTCAATGATCTTTTGACTATTGGTAAGAAATACAAAAGACGGCAAGCATATTATTTTTATGTCGTATGAGAATAAATACCTATCATATACATTTGTAGAATTTGTGATTATCATTTACTTCTGGTTGCTATAATTCGTATTGTATAGATTAGAGTAAATTTTTTGTTGAATATTACACGAACCCACTTCTGTTTTGAATCAAGGGTTTAGTGGGTCCAGATCCCCAATTTCTGTGCAGTGGCAACTTTAGATTTTCTCGAATCTTTTTTGACATCGATGACTTTTAGCATCATCTGAGATGGTTATATGATATTCAAACATATCAGCATCATCGAATATATTCTCAACGATGTACAAAACACTGGTGCATTCACTGATGGTGTTTTTTTTTTCGTCAAAAACGCTAACGCCATTTTCCGCTATAATGGCCTAATAGTTATGACACTCCACAGAAGATGGTGACATTTTTACAGATTTCTGTACAAATAGTTGACGTTTTGAGATTGTAATTATGTAGTTCGATCTAAAATTGAGAAGTAACCTAAATTACTACTTTTGAATCAACATTTTTATAACACAGATTGTGCAATTATCAATAATACTGATTTCGTTGTGATTTTTGTACCGCCATCTAACAACTAACATATGAGTGCTTTTCCGCTATATTGAATAAAATGCTGTTATCAAGTTAGCTGTACGTTAGAGTTCTGGTTGAAAAAATTAGATAGGCAAATAGGCAGAATAGCTCTGCCAGTGTTCTGTACATCGGTATTTTCTCAAACTGATTGTCAGTTTGACAATGAAACAAATAAACAATGAATAAACATTTTCACACCTAGTTGCTTCATTTCTTCATATCAGGTAAGAGACTATATTCAGTTCCATATCCTTATCATAGGTATTCAATAGGCAGAAGGCAGACGTGTCAGCAGCCAGAAGAGTGGTGATTTCGTGTTGAGCAAACCGAATAAGAATTCATATTTTTTTAATGCTGTTCAAGACCCACGAGAGAATGCACTTTCTCAGATTTAAAAGATTTAACTAATTTAGATTCAACTAATATAGAGAGTTAAAGACTGTTTTGATGATGATGCAAGTCATAAATGTAACTACACCAAAATTGTTGTTATGCAGCCGAAAAATTGCAATTGAAAGAAAACGGTCAAAGCTCCACTATATATATATTTTTGATATATATACATATCGGGATATATACATATAGATATCGGGAAAATAACGAAAAAATGGTGTATTCCATTCAAAAAATTAATTTCTAGTTTGCCACGCTATAGAAGTGGCCACTTCACGGCAAAACTAACCAAAATACAGGCATGAATAACCCTGTACAGAAAAAAATTGAATGAACTGATAAAACAATTATTGAGTCTTTTGAAATAGAAATATGAAAGCTCTCATCTTTCAGAGAGGCCATATTGAATATCATTTTAGAAATCTGTAATCATTCTTCCTTCTTCTTCTTTCTTCATGTTCTCTCAGAACATCCGTTCTAAACAATATTTGTTTGGAATTTTAGTTTGTTATTCCTGTGACACATTCAAATAATTCTCTGTTTGTCTATTAAAAAAACAACATATCAGTATACAGGGTTGGGCGATAGTGCGATAGTCTGATTGCTCAAGACCTATGATAGCTAAAGACGTTTCAAAAACGAATGTGAACGTCATATTGTAATAAACTTATAGTTCATCTAGATTCGGTTTTTTTAATTGGAATAAATCTTCTCCTAGGTTAAGAACTCCATCTATTTGTTCAACGTTTCCACAAGTCAAAATCAATACTACCTACTATTTCTTGTTCTAATTAATTGTATAATGTTATTATATTACTTGCTAACATTACAATGATAATGAATGCGTCAAGGAGAGAGCTGCGTTGGCTGCTTTTGCAGTGTTCCAGTTTAGATGTTTGAAATATTGAAGGATGTTTTTGTTTCGAATTGGATACACATTTGTTATGCCAGTACAATATACAGGGAGTATCAAAAAAATATCTCAACCAATCAACAATCAAGTTACGATTTTTTTGTCACAATATTACAATTTTCAAATGCATACTTGAAAATTCCCTGGCGTCATAAATATCAATATGCGTAGGAAATATTGCTAAAGCTATTTGCTGTATAGATGGGTGATATTTCTGATCCATTCTGGTTCTGAATGTTGCGAATTGATTTTTTTCTCGAGTTTTTCAAATGAAACACCCTGTAGATGTAGAATCGGAATGAGAACACTTTCTATTCGAATGTCCCTATAGCTACTCCTAAAACCATTTTCGAGTTATTGCTCATTTTCACTGATAGACACACATTCTGTCAAATAAATGCAACTTTCTTCAACGAAGTTTTGTTCACAGTTCCATGAAAATGGATTCGTTAATAGGCATATTTTTTTATTATTATGCGACCGAGATTCTTTATTTCTTTACAGGCAAGTTGATAACCGGCATAGATTATCGATAAATGTGGGAAACTATCTGCTACAATTACTGATGACTCTCCCTGAAAGAAAAAGAATGAAGTATGGGGTGTTTTTTCGACCCGTTTTGGGTTGTCATCATATAGCCAAAGAGATTCATTTTTCACATAGAATACTTTGCATACTGCAAGAAGTTGAAACATCCTCGAAGAAGTCGAATCAACGATCTTCAGCTCTTATAATACAGGGTGCCCAATGAAAACGAAACAAGGTATGCATTTTACTGAGAGATCAAGGAACTATCATTAAAATAAATGATTCTTCATGTAATGTTGGATAGGACAGGATTAAAAAAAAACACATACGGCACTTCTTAGATGAACATCGTTCTAACTATAAAATGAGAAATAGTGATGAAAGGGAAAGAAGCGTGACTTTCCATCACTAGCCGATTATTTTCATAAACTTGTATTCTCGAGAACTACTGCATTGAATTCCAAAAACAAGTGTAAGAGATTTAGATTACCTTCACAATCATGTATCACTTGACTCTTTATCCCATTTGAGATTCAAGAGTTGGAGCTCACCACTCCGAGGGGTTTGAAGTGAAAAAGTTGAAAACATGCGTAAAATATTTCCCCTCGAAATTAAAATCGACCGGTTCGAGCGTTTTTTTTTTCTGAGAACGATAACTACGTCTAATCGGCCTTGTTTCGTTTCAATTGGGCCACCCAGTATTTTTTTACTTGGGATGGAAAAAAATGGCATAAATGAAGTTTCTTGCCATACTAGTTTCACAAGACTATCTCCAATCTCAACCCATTTTTGACAGATATTCATATACTTAAGTAGGATCCCAAAATAAAAATATCAATATTAATAAAATCTTTTATTCTCCATAACTGATTTTAAAATAACATTACAATTATCAATCAAAAGAGGTGTGTTTTCAGCACGTCGAAAAACTGCAAATTTCATATTGTGATTAGTGAACTTTCTTGTATTCAAACAATACCGTCTATATTTTTGAAACACCAGTACTTACTAGGATAATTACTTTTATATCAATGTCCAATATGAGGTTCCTGCTAATCCGAAATGAAATGGAATTCAACTCAAGTACAATGTTGAATTGTATATCTGTGTCATGATATAAATATGGTGCATATAATACATCACTTCATTGGAAAGTCCCTACGTCGTGATCTCATTTATTTGGGCTTCATTCTTAAGGTTCTTAGGTTAGGTCAGTTAGAACTAACTAGAGAAATGTATTCTTCGTTCACGCCGAAGATTGTCTAAAAGAGCCGCACTGGAGTCAAAAACTCAATACTTTTTTTCACACTTTGATTGAAACCTCCCGTCATTCCGAGAATTGACTAGCCATTCCTAGGATTTCCTGCACTCCAAGTACATAAGAGAGTTAGCTGTCCTCTTTGCGTCGGCCTTTGTCCATAACATATATATACATGTGTTACCAAATTTATCTTCTATTAGAAATACAATGTCATGAAGCGAGCACATGCTGATCAATATGCGGAACAGAGTGAGACACGTATTATTATAATTTTAAATGGAACTATGGATCAGTCCGAAGTGGTGGAGAAGGACTCCAGTGTTTCTCAACGTGTCCAATAATCACAGGAATTAACTATAATATTTGATTAAATTTGATGAGGATAATTAATTGATCAATAAATTATTCATTATGTTCATTATGTGCTGGTAATCAATGATAATTGTGATGAATTTATGATAAATTCAGAAAAAAATAAATTTTAAATTTTTTAAAAACTCATTGCATATTCTTTTTATGATCGTGAAAATTAACAATTTATAATACTCATCGTTGACTTATTATTCGCGAGACAGATTATTTATTATCAACGTCGAGGAAATAGAACATTGTGATGAATGATTGAAAAATTAAATATTTTGTTTCATTTGGACTGACTATGCATTTTATCCAGGAGTTTCTTTTAAAACAAAAACTACCAGCGGTATGCAAATAATATTTGGTCTCGAATCGTCAATTACAATGAAAAACATGTTTATTGAAATTTCAGATCTTTCGTTTTACTCCTACTAATATTCTAGTAGGTACATAAATATTTGTCCCGCTATATGAAGTGAAAAAATATAGAAAAAAACGGGGTATCTATAAATCGCAATTTCAAAAAGTAAAGTTCTTGTTATCATCTCAAAAAATATCTGGTGGACCATTTAACTGATTTTCTCTCTCAGATATCTTCCACAAGTGGCAGTTGGACTGAATGAGCTTTAGTTTGAGATTCTTATCCTACGAAAGCGTTAAAATCATAATTATTAGTTTGAAGAGGCAATTGACATTCAACTGACAATTATGTATAATTATTATCATTACATTCCATCGTTATAGTATTGTTTTTTATTCATCTGAGGTAGTATCCTCATCAACAGACCTCATATAGTAACGATAACTGGCAGTGATCATTATCGAATATATTGGGTACCACCGAAAGATCGTTTGTATACTTCGAAAACAGATGCGTATTTATTTAACAGACTCTTCCAATAAAGTATGTTATAACCGGTGGATAAAATATTCAGATTTTTTACCGAATGAAACTATTTATCAGAATGAGAATGAGGGAATATGGACATTGTTATAAATGGAATTTCAAGCAAAATGTCCCTACAAATAACATCTAATTTTACCGATGAATTGTTTTCTTATGACAAACACGATACCTTATTCTATATCAATAAATTTATGTATCAATTTTACCATTCACTAATTTCAAAATTCTAAAGAAATACAATTTTACCTCGTGAAGAAACAGAAACAGATATTTTTTCGCAAATGATGGAACTGACACATTCTTCTTACAGCCATTTCCTATTTATGTTCAAAATGAATAAACATAAATAGAAGTGTACACGATTCTATATAAATAATTCATAAAAACTTCAAAAAGTACAAGTTTATATATCTGAAGAACAGTGTTGTGTTTGGATGGTAAAATTATTCGTACTTTTGAAAGTTCCTTCAGTAGAATTTTTCTGAATCTCACTTCATTGAAGTTGATTCTATTGATGTGTTTAAATTTCGAATAACTAGGTAATGAAAACTTTTATAAATCTACATATTTTTGATGATCTCTTCATTGCAAAATAAATCAATATTGCCAACTTCATTGAATGAGGAAATCCAGCTAAAAGTCTTCAGCAGGTGAATATATCCTGTATTCAACTTTTTAAATTTCCAGTAGGTCAACCCCGTTCCCACCTGAAGGTGTAATTTTAAACATACCTTTTCTGCCATTCAAAAAGTTTTCTAGAATACAGGACGGTTCAAAATTTAATAATATATCTTTTTTCATGAGCTCTGAAATCAAAAATATACATCAATTATACAGGGTGTACGGGAATTGGGCGGAAAAAATTGAGGAAGTGATTCTATTTGAAAAATTTCCAAAAATGTCTATAACATTTCATAACATCGAGCGCTCACTGATAAGGAAGTTATATGCCTTTGATGTTTATTTTTTTAAATCCATACTTTTTATCCCTCACTTCTAGTTTACGATTTTCATTCAAATTTGTTACACTTAGTACTCATTTAGCCCTCAAAGGCGAAGAGCCTCAACTACCCTTGACCTTCAGAAAAGGCACAACTTTCAATATTTCCACATTTTTACGAGCAGAAGATATTTTTCGATAGAGATCCTCTTGCTCTATCAAGATGAAATGAGCTGTTTCCGAGAAAAACCGTTTCAAAATTTTGCAAGTACTAAATTAGACCACCATAAATCCTGCATATTCTAAACAATAGCAAAGCATGCTTTGAAAACAAATGCGTGGGTTGTGTGGGTGTTTGCACCTATAACTACCTCATTGGTATGTTTTCAAAAACATACCAAACTTTTCGCATAATTCTTCAAAAAGAATCAGTCCCTTATTTTTTTGCACATAATTTCCGGACAATCATAGAGAGAAAAAATGATGAACAATTATTGAAGGAAAAGTTAATAAATGACAAGAATATGTTAGGAATCCCGATTATAAAGATAGATGACACGTTCGAGTGGGACACAACGAACATACATATTCTGCAACATTAATTAAATGTTCATATCACTTAAAAGCTATTGTTGAGTTCAATCTGTGGGGAAGGTGAGGGCGAAAATTTGAATGTTCAAGCGCAAAATCTAACACACAGAAACTTGTAATCGAAAATAGTCTTGAGGTCGATTTGATAAGTCAAAACTTACTTTTCGATCAGTTGTTTTCAATGTCCACAAACGAGGTTCAGTTTGCGTAGTCTAACAAAACAGCGAAAAAATTTCAATGCACCTCAATTTATTACAGCCTACACAGAGCGATTCTCTAGCAGACGAAGACGCAAACATTCAAACTTCTTGAAGTGCCCGAAAATGAAACTTTGAAAGTTGACTAGTACTACAAAAATAAAAATCTGAAATGACGGGCAGTAAACTATCAATCAAGCAATTTCTTCAAATCTTTGATTTCAGTTTGAATTTGGAAACGAATTATAGAATAAAAATCACAATATTTTTAGAGAATGTACAAATATAATTAATCATACCCGTGAAAATAGAATCACTATTTCCGAGTCAACATTAATATTTGCAGGCACCACCTTGAGAAGTCATTGTTAGAGCTACCTACTTTTTAGAAACTGAAGTTTGAAGTCATCATTTGTTGTGAATTAGATGAACTTCCACAACCCATGATGATATGCAACAAGAGGCGAGCTTTTCATTCATAATAAGTTATCTGGCATAGTGGAATGAGAACATTTTTGTTTCGTAGAACAAGAAGAATCTTATATGTGGCATTGTGTAACAATGAACTAAACTCAGAGCGATGGTGTTTTTTTAAATAAGACGATGAATTCTCCAAAAACGCTTTTCTTGCATTCGAAATGACTTATTCGAATTTCATTAGGTTAATGATGATATTTTTGTTGGAAATCTCCTTTAGGTACATCATTTTTGGTTGCATTATGCAGTACCATCTTGTATGATATATATGCATTATATGAAAAATTGAATGCTCGAAGGGTTCACAATTTTATTATAACTGCTACGTTATTTGCGTTATTCCTGACTTTGAAGGGTTGAAAACTGAGATAACTAACATAGCCATTCAATGATTCAAGAGATTCATTACAATTTCCTCAAGATTCCTCATTCTTGTTTTTTAGCTGGTCATACAATATAAAAATATCTTAGTTGCTATACCAGAGAGAATGAAAGAAATAATTTTCTCGACGATTCAATCGTTTTGATTCCCTCATTCTGTAGTATCCATTATATATACGTTTTTATTCAAATATATCTTATTTGTAGTTAACTCCTATATTTACCCAACATATATAAACTCAATAGAGACATTTTCAATTCGAATTCTTCAAGCGGAACCAAAAATCTATTATCAACAGATTTTTATTTTCATGGTTTCCTACACGCTGAGGCAATTATTCAAGAATTATTCAAGAATTTTATCAATCTAGATCTACTTATATTTTTATATCTTGGATAATGTAAACAATATACACACACACAATGGAGAAAATGGAGAAATCAATGGAGAAAAAAGTAAAATATTTCTGAAACAAACCGTGTTGTATCGACCTAACCACTTGAAAGTTTATCCCACATCAAAACTCTGTATGGAGTGAGAAGAGATTCCTATTTCAAATTTAGAAATATCAACTGACCGTGGATGATTTAGATCACATAATATCAAGTACCTATTCAATCAATTTTGATCAATAGATAAAAAATAGAAATCGTTTCATAGAAATGTACTGTCCTGCAAAAAACGTTATTTTTGCAGGGCAATGTATATTATGTATGTATGTATAAGATATCCTAACATTTTTTTTTAGATATTGTCAAATAATAACTGTTTTCGAAACCTAATTACAAGTGCAAACCAATCAATCCGAAATCTAATCGGCACAATACTTTTACCATCAATGTTAACTGATCAGAGATTACTAAATTTCTATTATATTTGAGCAACTAGAATGTGACATTGAAAATGAAATATATGGTCGAATGATGCTAATTACGTATTTGGCAGTGAATTGAGACAGTGATGATGTTGTGAACCAGTTTCTAAAATTGACTAGAAAAAGAATTAGTAGTTCCATTGTTTTCGCGATTGAGGAAAAAAATGTAACAAACACAAGATATTTCACAAATTCATGATATAGTATTCCAATTTTAGTATTTGATAGATAGTATTCTAGTAAAATTAGTAAGCGTTGAATACTCTTATGGTTAGTCCATATACATAACTTACAAATATACCACAAAAAGTTGAACATAATTATCTCCATAATAACAATGAAAATATATAAGGGAGTAGCATTGATCGAATTGCAAATGGCAGTGAATACTCAACAAGGCAGTTCCCACTGGGGACTGTACAAATATCGAAATAGATTGGGTTTCATATTTTCTGATCACGAACAAGTATGGAGTTGAAACTTACACAGTGAGAATTCAACATGATAGTTTCACTGAGAACTGTAAATGAATATAGAAATGAATCGAGTTTTATATTCTCTGATCCTCGACAATTGTCCAGTTGAAGTTGACTTCTGTCGAAAATATTATCATCGATTTTATTTTATCATTTGATGCCTGAAATGCTGAGTATATTTTATTAGCAATTTTCAAAGCACCAAATGAAATACACTAGCTAGGAGTTAATTTAACTTTTAACTGAGGCAGTGATTTAACATTTGAACATTGACATAATTATTTATCGTATGGAATGAACCTGTTCTGTTGCCCCTTCCTAAAGATTGAAGAGATTTTTTATTTAGAAATATGAAACATTCATTTTGATAATTTTTCATTAATTCGGGAGCGTTTTCATCGTGATCATCAGGTGTTGATATTGCATGAATGTTCAATGCATTTTGTGTTGTATTCTCAATAATAGGAAAACACACCTGAAATTGCAATAGCCAATGAATTTCAATCCTTATAACGATGCATAGATAGAATTGAGTACATATTTAAGTGTATTATATCGATTTGTGGGCAACAAGATTTCCTACAAAAAAGTCAGTGAGAGGATATATACTTGATAGGTTTAGCGTTTGTCTGATATGACATATTGATTTGTAATTTCTCCTTGAGAATTTTGCGAAGAAATCATTCAATCTAGACACTATGAGGAATTTTCGCAGGGTTGAAAAATGACAAATTTTAATCGAGTCAATTCCGAAAGTTGATTCATCTCTTAGAATTTCAGTTCTCTAGAAATTTTAGTTTTCCCGTGGTACCAATTTCTACTGCCTCCCTACTAGTGTGACGTCACGAAAGCGATGTTCTGGCCCGGTGAGATAGAGTAGGCCCTGGTATATTGCAGGAATAAAAGAGAATGATTAGACGATATCGTAACGTCTAATTATGGATTTGATAAAAAATATCGGATTTCTACAAACTGCAGACACCTCAGTTAATGTCTATATAAAAAAATGTTCAATCGTCCGTTTGAAATGTGCCTGGTATATTGCAGGAATAAAAGAGAACGATTAGACGATATCGTAACGTCTAATTATGGATTTGATAAAAAATATCGGATTTCCACAAACTGCAGACACCTCAGTTAATGTCTATAATCTTTAGATGTTCGGAACAAAACAATTCGAAGAATGATTTGCTCTTCCTGTTAATTTTGAAGAAATCGATGACATGAAATTGCTCCATTCAGCTCGATTAATGAAGACACGACAAATTCTATCAATTGAAAGGGATTGATAGCGTTACACATGCCCATAGTTGCGATTCTAACTTATCCCTAGTAAATAATTCCATTATCCATGCTGAGGACACATCAAATAATTCAGATTTACAACATAATGGGTTGTTTTCATATCTATATGAAAAAGCAAAACATTGATCAATGGTGTTAACTTTTATTTTAACTTCCTTAACAAAAGAAGTCCCAAGAACAACATAATAAAATATAAAGCTTTTTTTTTCATAAAGATAAAATAATCACAGAGCTTGACAGTGTTTTAACGCTGCCGTTATGTTATGAAGATCACAAGAGAAAAGTGGTGCCCATCAAACCTTCAAAAAATTAAATCCTTTTGAATAAACAATAGCCTAGATATCGCACAGATGTTGGTAGAAAAATCTCGAGAAACACATCTTAACATTATGGCAGTAAGCTATATTTTTAATGAATATAACAAACCTATACTAATACACATTCCATATAACTTGTAGAAACTGGGAAAATTAGGTCTTTGATATGCTTTTTCCTCGACTAAAGTTTACCCAAAAGCCAAAAACGATCTTCGATCTTCCTTAACAACATAAAACAACTGAATAAATAATTTAGGATTATTGTGTAACATATAATAGAGAATCTAACATTTATAGTGTTCTTAACACTGCACAGAAAACCAACTCCTTGAACTGATCAATATTTAGACAGATATCAATTTTCCACCTCGTCAATCAAAGTCTTACTTTACTGAAAGGTTTGGAAAATCAACTCCTGTGTCAATCCAATTTTTATAATTTGTTATAATAATAAATCTAATAGTCTAAAATGGCAGCTAGCCTACTTTAAACTTGTCCCAGTGTCTTGTTGGGTATTATTGCCAACCTGAAAAAGAAAACCATGATATTGAGTGTAATCTATCCTCTTTACTTATAAACCATATCGATCAGCAGCTCAAATGCATCTCATCTGATCGTATTCCCGAATATACAGAATGTTCTGAAAGGTAGGACATTGTTTTTCACCCAGACAAACAGGCTGACCAACAAAAAAGTCCCAAGCCATAGAGCAATTTAGCAAAAGAAATGACTCTTTCAAGCTCTGCATGGATGAACAATTCTTTCCATCACAACTCTGACGGCAGAGAATGTCAACCTTTTTTTTAATGGTTTTCTTGATTTTTTCCTTGAGATTTATTTTGAAATTCAGTGAAGTATAGATATATAGATAATCCCGTGAACAAAGGTTAAAATGGATGGACCTATTATAGGTCTATGTTAAAATGTATTGAAAAGCTCAAAAAACTCAATGTGGAAAATTGTGAAGGCGTTACATGATTTGATAGGCAATACCAATGTTGATTCCATCAAAATAAATTTGTGCACGGATAAATTGATTCAAGATCGGCAACCTTCGGATATTTCAGCTGCCATTTTTGGTAATCAACTGCACTCAACTGGCTGTGTTATGTCATTGTCATGTATCTATCTGCAGTTCGTTCTTGAGCTGCTTGATGTAATATATCTAAATATATGATGAGTACCTGTGATGATACTGGCAGTTGAATTTCTAAGTAAAATATCATTACTTTCATCAATAACTGCGAGCATGCGCTTTCAAAATATTACAATAAGTTGTGTTTAATTTTCCAGTTTCCTGTTGTCATAGTGAAATGGACTGATTTACTGAATAACAGAAGATGGTCGCAGGAAAAGAATATTTTGATTTGACTTCATTATAACTTGCTGCTTCTGAGATATCTTCGAAGACTGGGTATGTACTTTTGTCAAAATTTCCATTAAAAAACACTATTATACTATTGGGTCAATTATTATTTCTCAATGCTTTGATGCAACAGAGAACCCCCAATCAATTCTAACAGTAATGTTAGAGAAAGCTCATTCCCAATCAGCTTACTGTAAATGATTACCAAAAACAGAATCGCTCACCTTCCAGTCAAGAAACCTAAATGACAAAGATCAGCATACTGTAAAACTCTCAGGCGTACAGATCGATTGAACTTCAACATGGACAGAACATTCAATTAATAATAATAGCAGGCTCAGCAAGTCTGGGTTTGCCATTAAAAAAAAAGATTGAAACAGACTGTGAATCAAAATTCTGCTTTGACCACATATCATTCGCTATTTCATGCTGTTCTGACATCCGGAATTATGAATTGTGGTAATTCATCAAGAATGCATCAAGAAGATATATTTGTTTTACGAAAATATGTTGTGAGAAGCATATCTTCCGATAAGTTATGCTGCGAAGCTAAGCTATGACAGCCAACATTCAACAGAGGATTAAATATTGAATTCATTTATTCCCATGGCAACGTATGCCTTAGCTGATGAACTAAAGATATAATTCTATGTTGAGTTAGAATTACCTAATTATTTGTACAACTGACCATTGAAGATATAACTCTTTACTAGGTAATTGTTCTGTGTAATCTGTTACACGTTCATCAAAACTTTCGTACACACAAACTTGTTCCTCGAAGCAATAAATTGAAAGACAGAAGATATTGGTATTAAAGTTCAGAATTCATCCGCAGCACATCCGCAGGTTACCTTTACAAAAATATAGACTGAATTTTATGAATCCACTATATGACATTCATGAATTTCCTTACGCGATAAAAAAATATAGCGCTCCATGAATGGTATTGTTCAATTTGGTTATCCACCAGAGAGGATATTTCACCACATTCTATTATTTTATTTTTTATTGTATTTTAACTGACAGACAGTCTGTGTAAAGGATCTTCTGAACTGACTATAAAAGTCCTTATTTCTGTACTAATAAATATTACTATTATAATATTTTTATAAAACAAAATAACACCCCCATCACCCTGTAGCTATGAAGTAATTTCTCATAATGACTCACCAAAGGATGTGGCTGGTCCTGAGATGACATGCCTCCACCGGAACCTTGTGCCGGCTGTTTAATTTTGTCGCAATAATCGGTCAAGATGTCTCTGAACCTCTGCCAGCTTTTCTCAGGTACAGTAATAGCAGTTCGAAAATTCGTTTTTACTTCGGAAATACGCATGTAAACCCCTCGATTATTTTGGCCTGTTGAACAAAAAAAATTCAAATGAATATTGGAAACACCGAGACGTTCCGGATGATTTGGCAACTGTGATTTTCATTAACTTGAAAGGGTGTCAAATCCACCTAAGGGCATGATTGAGGGAAATCTCATTCAGTAATTTTATCACTTATTTATTTTACGGAAATGCAGTTCAATTAGCTCTTTTGCGAGTTGAACAATACATTTTGAGTCGGTCAATATTAGTGGATTCTTTTTCGGTTAATTTTTTTATGATCAATTTGGGTTTCAATGTCTGGAATAATAGGGAGGAGTGATATCAACTGTTATATTCATCATTTTTTTTTGTTGGTTGTATTTCCAATTGATTTCCTACATCCTATCTTACCCATCTTATTTTATTCCATACAACCATTTGCTGGCAGAAAATAGAAGATAGAAATATTTACGAATATAAGAATATGAGATATTAGAGAGATAATTAGATAGATAATATGAGATAGACAAGAAATATATAGAATATTATTCAGAAAATATTCCTTGCAAGGTTGATTGAGTGGAAAAACAATACCCAATTCAATTGGTTAATTGAACTCTGCCTTTAAAGTTAACTAATTGTACCATATTTATACTTCATTGTGTATGCACTATATTTACTTGTATGTATGTATGTACTTTCAATGCTGCTCCACTTCGCTTTGCGCGGTAATCTATCACTTTGCGCTCTTAATACACAAATAGCTATATTGTGTTGTTCTTGTCTTTTTAATGTATATTTTTTGAATTTTCTAAATTACTCATCTGATGTGTTATTCAAGTTAGTATGTTACAATAACGATGTAGGAAACACTGATGCAGCTACTCTGTCTATTTGTCTAATTTCTTCAACCAAAACTGTAACATACCTACAGCTAACTTGCATTTTATCCGTTATAGCGGGAAATCACTCGTATGTTAGTTGTTACATGGCGACATAATAATGACAACAAAATCAGTAGTATCGATAATTGCACAATCAGTGATATAGAAACGATGATTCAGAAGTAGTAATTTAGGTTACTTCTCAATTTTAGATCGAACTACGTATCTACAGTCTGATATTTCCAATCCGTCGAGCAAAAGCGAGACAGATCTGTTTCGGCCCACTAGAGGCCTCATCAGTCGACTCTTGCTCTCGAAAGCTGTATATACTGTCACGAAGTGTTTCCACTTTGTCGGCAAACCAGGCGACTGATGAGGCCTCTGGTGGGCCGAAACAGATGTGTCTCGCTTTCGCTCGACGAATATGTGTTACATCTTCGACCAATATTTATTAGTCAGATGGAATGTGGCCTTTCCACATTTATAATTCAGGTATAGCCATCTATCCAACAGATCTGTAGCTACTTGGTATCCCATTTGTTACACGTACTGCGTAGGAGCTGATACGGATGGAAGATGGCACCAGAATCCATAGGTTTCTGGTAGTTTCTAAGAAACCTACCTTAGATCATTCACCGTTAGATGGCGCTGAACATAAAACATATCATGTTCTACCCACTCTCACATATCTAAAATCTCAAAACATCAACTATGTGCACAGAAAAATGCCACCATCTTCTAGGGAGTTTCATAACTTAAATGCCATTATAGCGGAAAAAGCCGTAAGTGTTTTTGGCGAACCAAACCACCATCAATGACTGCACCAGTCTACTGTACATCGTTGTTACAATGTAGATTACTAATAAGCATTTTGACCTTTTCAGTCTGATGGAACAACTTGAAAAGTATAACCACCAGCTAGTTCATCAGATCGTTTCCTCACCTATATCAAAATAGAAGTTCTTGTTATCGACGTGCATGTGCCTGCCCTCTGGCAGATCCGGCTTGTACGCGTGCTCGTCGGCGCTAAATTCGTCCAGCAAATCGGTGAGCGCGTCCCGAAACTCGATCATGCCCTGCGCCGGAATTGCGACTTGGCTGCGAGGGCCACCGCGCGTGATCGTCTGCGAGACGCGCAAAAAACGCCCGCGCGAGTTCTCCTTCAGGTCCAAATAGTAGCGGCGGTTGTCCTTGATCATCATCTCGCTCTTCAGCTTGCCGTCCTCGGGCACGTTGTCGGGGTTCGGGGGACCTGCGGCAAAAGGCGAGAGTTTTTATTTTCAGAATTCATCATTTCTTTTTCCTCTTTCTTTATGTTCTCTGAGAACATTCGTTCTGAACAATGAATTTTTTGAAATTTTAGTTTGATATTCATTTGACAAATCTGAATAATTCTGTTCGTCTATTAAAAAAAACATCAGCAACATCGTTATACACGGTTGGCCAATAGTGCGTTAAAGTCTGATTGCTCGAAACCTATGGGACATGAATGCAAATATTCTCAATAAGCTCGGGACATGCGTGGGCCGAATTTATGATTTTATATAACATCCACAGGTCTCTTTCATTGCGACGACAGCACAAACTTTCAATATTCAACTCCATTTCAAGATCCTTGTAAATGTAATCACTATGATTCATCCTGAAAGCCATGTAACGTAAGAATGCGTGTTGAACTCTTTCAAGCTTCTGTATATGAGTATTATATTGAGGAGACCATACGCACGCTGCATATTCTAAATGAGGACGGACTAACGTGCAATACAGTAGTTTAATGGGGTTTATCGTAGTGAAATCTTTAGAACATCTTTTGATGAAACAAATCATTTTCAGTGCTCAAGACATGATGTTAGAAATGTGAGTGCTATAATTGAAGTCGGAATTCAGAAGAATACCTAGATCCTTGATGCTATGTACAGTTTGAACACAGGTATCGTTAATTTTATATGGGTGGATAATTTGGTTTCTGGAAGCATTTAGCAGCATTCAAATCCATATGATTTTTGGTGCACCAATCAATAAGGTTGTTCAGGTCGGGATGGAAGTTCATACAGTCGATGTCGTTAGTGATAACAGAAAAAAGGTTCAGATCATCAGCGAATAGGAGGAACTTCGAGTGGCGAAAACATTCATGAATATCATTGATGAACAAATTGAACAAAAGTGGTCCAAATATGATCCTTGAAGGACTCCGGAGAGTACAGCTACTTCCTTCGACTGAAATCCTCACACCTTAACAATTTGATTCCTATTGGAAAGATAACTTTCAATCCAGTTGGGAAGTGGGTCGTTAAGTCCGAACTTCTCGAGTTTGAACAGAAGTAGATTGTGGTTCACCCTATCAAATGCCTTGAAGAATCAGTATAAATCTTTGATCCAAGAGATTCAAAAGAAAATGATTTTGTCAGCATATTCTATAACAGCAGATTGTATATCTGAATATGTTGGCATATTTTTTTAACGTTCCAGTTACCTGAATCCGCTCCCCCAATATTATCGACTATCTCACGATCACTAGAACGTTACGATTTTTTGTCAAAATTCATTTGCAGATGCAAATTTGAAAATTCCCTAAAATCATGATTATCAATATTATCAGCAGATGTTACTAAAGCTATATGCTTTGATTTGTGGGATATTAGTTGATATTTCTGATCCATTCCGACGCTTCATATTTGTACAGGATGATTAAAAGTGATTCATCAATTCGCAATATTTCGGATTGATTTTTCCTAAGCTTTTAAAATGGAACACCGTGAATGTTTTTCTACCATGTGATACTGAATTGGAATGGCAAAATTTCCTTTGAAAATGTGCGAACTTTTCACTGATACACGAAGAATAATCATTAATCTAGAGTGAAAACTCACTAGGCTAAATAAAGTGAATAACTCAGCATCTGCACGAATTCAAATTTCTTGCCATCGATCAATAATTTTGTGGCTATTGATAATTTTTCATGTCCAGCAACTTTTCGGCAGTGGCTAGTGAAATATTACAAATGGAATTGTTTCTTCAAATTTATCGAAGCCGGTAAATATATCTCAGGTTTTCTCTCACAGAATTCAATTGATGATCCTTATGAATAACTATCCAGTTGAAACCACATTATATTTCTTCACGGAGATTCATTAGTAGTTGTAGCAGATATCGCATGTAGCAGATATCGCATGTAGCAGATGTAGTATATTATATAGTTTTCCCCAACATTTATCGATAATCTTCACTGACTATCAACTTGCCTTAAGAAGTGAGAAATCTCTGTCCATTTCCATAAAAAGTTGCCTCATCAGTGAACGAAACTTCATTGAAGAAAGTTCTCAAAATTTACTGCTCAGATACATTCACAAAAATATTTTGCAAAGACGGTACACAAGAATAGTGGATCGAGTCACAGAAAAACTTATGCTATCTCTAATAACATCGGAATGTATGTGTGTGAGTGAAAATGAGCAATAAATTCTTATATGGTTAAGAATGGCTATAGGATCATTCGTACAGAAAAGGTCCTTATTCTAATTCTACATCACAGGGTAAGAAAATACACAGGGTATTCTATTTGAAAAACTCGAGAAAAATCAATTCAAAACTCATACGAAGCGTCGTATATCACCCATCTATCCAGCAAATAGCTATTATTTCTATGGCTGATATTTCTTTCTCATACTTTGATAAGTATGACGCCAGCGAATTTTCAAGTATGCATCTGCAAATGGTATTATTTTGATGAAAAAAATCGTAACGTTCTAGTGATTGAGACAGTCGATAATATTGAGAGAGTAGATGTAGGTCACTGGAACGTTGAAAGAAAAATTTGTTTATAAACAAGGCTTTCCATTTAGAAAGAAAAATGTCTCGACTCTCTAGATTTCTTTTTATTAGAATCAGATTAGATTACATTCAGACTCTGACACACTATGCCCAACCCTGTAGACGAAAATTCGATGGTACTGATACTGATAGGTAGATACAATTATAGAAAGATAAATATACAGGGTGATTTACCTAAGAATGATACCAGTTACAGTGTCCGCAAAATTTCAGATCAAACCGAATGAATTTATAGGAATTATTCGAAGTGAAAACCCGAAGATAAGCTGCTAAGCAGAGAAGCACTTTCCCTTTCTACTTCCAGAGACCTCCTAATAAGAAGAGCAATAAGATGAAGGGACGATTTGAGTAACTATAGACCGATTCCCTTTCTGCCAGCACTCTCTAGAATTTTAGAAAAAAAAAATCATTTTGTATTTTCTCGAGAATAATTATCTCTTGTATAATGGTCAATAGGGTTTTTGAAGGTCAGATACTGAGGTAGCTGTCATGGAGGTGAGAAATTTGGAGTGCGCGAAATTCATTCTGAAATTTGTGGCATTGAGCTTCTGGAATTGAAAACATTAATTTTTACAGTATACAGATCTCCTTTAGGAGATTTCAAAATATTTATTGACAATATGGAACGATTATTGGAACATGTTTTGGTATTTGATGAAAAAATCATAATCGTTGGTGATTTCAATATTCATTTTGAACACAAAAATGACTTCATGTTAAATGAATTACTATACTTATTGAATTCTTTTGGCTTGTCGGTAACTATTAATGATCATACGAGAATCGCAGCTGGAAAATCTAGCTGTATTGATAATATTTTGACGAACTTTGACGCAGAATTATTAAAAACTGGTGTTCTTCAACCATGTTTGTCCGATCACTCTGGACAATACGCAATTATAAACAAGAAAATTAGTATTGCCAAAAATAATTCTCTAAGTGAGAGAGCAATCACAATGACTGGTATCCAGAAGTTGAGGAATGCATTGAATGATATAAACTGGGATATTTTTAAAGATAATGAACTCGATGCTGATCATCTGGCAAATTTCTTAGTGAAAACCTACAAAAGTTTAGTAGAAAAACATTTTCCAATGAAGAAAAAATCATCTAAGGAAAAACCATTCATCAATTGGTTCAATGATGAGCTGAAGGCTAAAAGATCATTTCTGTCAAATATCAAATTGATATCTGAAGTAAACAAAGACCCAGATGATGAAAGAGTTTATAAATCAATGAAAAAAGAATATATGAAAGAAGTTAAAACTACTAAAAAGTCTGCATATAATGATTAAATTTGTACTGCTGAAAACAAATCTAAAGCTAGCTGGCACATAATAAATTTTGAAAGAAATAAGACAAATTCTACTCCCCGAATAAATGATAATATTACTCCGAACAACTTTAATGATCATTTCGTCCAAGTTGCAGAATTTATTATAAAATCATTACCTGATATTCCGGAAAATGTTATACTCATTTTTACAGACTCTCTTCCAGTACCTTCCTCTTCGTTTTTCTTGCTTCCAGTTATCCAACAAGAAGTTATGGATACCATTCATTCTTTGAAAAATTCTGCATGCGCTGATGTCTATGACTTAAATAGCAAAATCGTCAAAGAAACATCGGATATTATTATAGAGCCTTTAACTGACCTAATAAACCAAATTTTTAGTACAGGAAAATTTCCAGACATTCTGAAATTTTCCAAAGTTATCCCCTTATTTAAAAAAGGTGATATATCACTCATTGAAAACTACCGTCCCATTTCAATCATTTGTATTTTCTCCAAAATAATTGAAAAAATTTTGAAACAAAGATTAACAAGTTATTTTGAAACTAATAAATTTTTTAGTAAGTCGCAATTTGGTTTCAGAGCAGGATGTTCAACCACAGCAGCAGTAATGGATATGGTGAGCGGCATAGTCGAGGGCCTTGAGCAACGGCACCATATAAGTATCACTCTATGTGACTTGTCAAAGGCTTTCGACTGTGTTGCTCATGATATTCTGCTGAAAAAGTTATTTCATTATGTCATTAGAGGAATATCGCTATCGCTGTTTGAATCTTATCTGACTAATCGGTATCAGGCTGTATATTTAAATAATTGTTCATAAGATTTCGAAGGAATAAATCATGGTGTACCCCAGGGTTCTGTATTGGGACCAATTTTGTTTATTATATATGTAAATGAGTTGAGTAACTATATGACTGCTTGTAAATGTGTCATGTTTGCCGATGACACATCATTCATATATTCAAATCCGAATTTCAGTACTTTAGTAAATCAGTCTAAAGAAATTGAAGAAAAAGCTGAAGCATGGTTCATATCTCATAATCTGAAACTGAATATTGATAAGTCGCAGAGATTATTCATCACTACTCGTCAGATTGAACAAGAAGAACGAAGTGTGAAGATACTTGGAATTATTCTAGATCATAAACTCAATTGGGTTGCTCATATAGAGACATTAAAACTGAAACTGTCAAGTATAATGTTTCTACTACGCCAGCTTAGTCATATTGCCAATTTTGATACACTAATAACAGTGTATTATTCACTCTTTCAGTCACATATGGGCTACGGCATTATTCTGTGGGGTAATTGCTCTGCTGCAGGTGGCATTTTCATTCAATAAAAAAAAGCGATCAGAATATTAGCAAAGGCGAGATACAGAGATTCATGCAGAACTTTATTTACAAAATTCAAAATCATGACTCTTCCGTCATTATATATATACAATTCACTAATTGAGATCCACAAGAAATCATCCACTCTCACCATACAAGCTGACATACATAAATATAACACCAGGAATGCTGACAATATCAGGATTCCTAGGCATAGACTTTCTGTGTCTCAAAATAATTCTTTGGACTTTAGCCTCTATAATGTTCTACCGCATCATATCAAACTGTAGCATATGAGAAAATTCAAACAACAAATGAAATCTTTTTTTTCAGAAAATAGTTTTTATTCTGTCAGTGAATACCTTGAAAAAACATCAAAACCATGTGTTGTGTTTGGGAACGTACTTACCGAAACTTCTTAAAGTCTTCATTTATTTACGTATTTTAAGATTTTACTATAGTTCAGTGTTTTCTCTTTCAACTTGCTTACATAATCTTTAGATTTTACAACAAACCACAAATGACCTGCTATTAATATACGTTTGTATATAACATAGTTAAATAAACTATCTATCTATGACATGACTCAGAGCTGAAAAGTAACCATTTTTGGAATCGAAATCAATTTGAATTATATTAGTATTATTATTAATTTATTATTAATTCCTTTCCCTTTCACTTGGTTTCCACTTGATTTGGTGGGGGCAACCCCCACTGAATGAATCTTTAAATTCATATGTCAGATAGATCAATGCCATACAGTATCAAGGTATCCAATGTTACATTTTTTGTGACATATCATTTCAAAAAAATAAAATATATTTTATTCGAATTTATGTCGTTGTTACACCCTGTATTCAATTGAAATTCATGTGAAATTTCATTTCAATCAGCAATTCTATCAAGGTAAATTGGTAAATTGAAAATGAACCCTGTCCAGAATCTAGGAAACTATTTGCCGCACGGGTATGGGAAAAAAATAATTATTATGATAATATATGATGATATATTATTATAATTATTATGAAAGTTCAAAAAACGGGTTTTTATGTGGATTTGATATATCAAGACATAACAAAAATATTAATTTTTCAGCTTTTAATGGGATTTTCTCTCCTCGTTTCTAAAAAATAGAGTAGAAGTTATTGAAAATTATTGCAATATATTTGTAGTGAGGACAGATTTAGGATCTGTCCCAAAATGTCACTGCGCTTGAAATTAAACCTTTAGATACCTAAAAGAGAAATTCTCTATTGGTCAGTGACACCTTGTTTTTGAAAAAATTTTGGAAATACAAATATATTTAATAAGAATAAAACCTCTACACTGAAAAGTCAAAATCGAAAACATTGAAAAAATTTTACGAAGACAAAAATATTTCAATTGTGTTGAGAACGGGAGCAGATTCGTTCCCGAAACGTCCACCAAGATAAGTAGAGGTTTCATTCTTATTAAATATATTTGTATTTCCAAAATTTTTTCAAAAACAAGGTGTCACTGACCAATAGAGAATTTCTCTTTTAGGTATCTAAAGGTTTAATTTCAAGCGCAGTGACATTTTGGGACAGATCCTAAATCTGTTCTTACTACAAATATATCGCAATAATTTTCAATAACTTCTACTCTATTTTTTAGAAACAAGGAGAGAAAATCCCATTAAAAGCTGAAAAATGAATGTACCACCTCCTCGAAGAACTTACAGACAGTATATAACAAAAATACTTTCTTTATGATCTCGACATGATTTCCAATAATTTCGATAAGAAAAAAATTGCGCTCTTTAAATAAAAGAGGGAGGGCAGGGTGAATAGCACTATGAAAAACTCTCATTACTTCAGTTTGGTATAACGGAATTCAACGAACTTGGTCTCATCATGAAGTTTTTTTTCAGCTCTACCAGATAAATCACGAATCGAGACGATTTAAATTCCGTGGTGGCCGTTAGATGATACCGTTTGAAAAACAGACAATTATTTTTTGAGAATTTCAAATGGAACTATATATGTTTTTTGCTCTAATATGAAATTAGAGCGAACGAGAAGAAAAATGGTGAAAACCGCGAGTTGATACCTCTTGAGGAACCGGAAAAATACTCGAAATAATATGAAAATATTCACCACAGGAATCTGAATAATAATCGTAATCAGAAATATCCTGTATCTATGGAATTATAATTTCAATAATTCATTTAATTTCATTCCACAATAAACAAACCCCAACTGCTGTATTATCTCACAATAGTGAAGGATACTCTTCACAATCACATAGCAATTAAAATGTAGGTAGTGAGTAGGCTTAGGAAAGAGGAAAAGCAGGTTAGCTTTGAATATATAATTGAGGTTCTTTTGGAAGTTTTCATTGTTCATTTTGGATTGTTTTTTATCAAAATGCCATTATCGAACGAGGAGGCATTTGACATGCTAGCAGTTTATTTTGAGTGCATGCAGAATGCTATTATCGCTGCAAGAATTTATGCCTTGAGATATCCAGCCAGGCAAGGATACCATTAAAGGGCTTTCGTCTTGCTCGCGCGAAATCTACGAACTACCGGTAGTATTCATCGTTCTGTTTTCGGTACATTTTACTCACAATGTGCGCAATTATTTAGATTTAAGATATCCTGGCAAGTGGAGAGGGAGAGGTAGCATGTTTGGGTGACCAGCTAGGTCGCCAAATCCGACTTTTAGATTCTTATTCATGGGAGAAATTGAAAGATATGGTTTTTCAAACCCGACCAACAACTAGGGACAATATGATCAATAGGATCAGAACTGCCGTCAAAAACATACCAATGGCCGAAGTGGAAGCTGCAGTTTTATCCACTCGACGTAGACTCAATTCATGTATAGAAAATGATGGCAAACAATTCGAGCATCTAGGAAGTCACTAGTGCTACCAATTATTTCAGTTCCTATTCAATTTATTCCTCAAAAAGTACCAACTTGCGGTTTTCACCATTTTTCTTCTTGTTTGCTCCAATTCCATATCATTTGTCGAAAAATAATGGAAAACTCTGTTTTTTCGAACGGTGCCATCTAGCGGCCACCACGGGATTTGAATCGACTCGATTCATGATTCATCTGGAAGAGCTGAAAAAACCCTTCATAATGAGACCAAGTTCATTGAATTCTGTTACACCAAACTGAAGTAATAAGAGTTTTTTCATAGTGCTATCCATCCTCCTTTCCCTCTTTTATTTGAAGAGCTAGCGCAATTTTGTCCTAATCGAAATGATTGAAAATCATGTTGAGATCATGAAAAAAGTATTTTTAATATGTCTTGACATGTCAAATTCTCATGAAAACTCGTTTTTTAAACTGGCCAATGCAATTACGCCCTCTAGCGGCCTCCCCGGAAAATTGAAAATGATTTCCAGAGATTTCTCTTGGCCACTTTCATAATAAATAATTTTTTTCCAAAACCTGTGCGGCGTCCTTTCTTACACCCAGTACAGTATAATTGACTACAGAGAAAATGTAATGGACTCTGTATAATAATGAAAATATCCTGGATTAGACTGATACTTTGATACTCATAGCTCGAAAAAATGACTGATACGAGGTCGCTTATTATAGAGCATTTGAATTCGGCGATTCATCAAAGCAAGTTAAGCGGAATAATATAATCTAGTTGAAGATTTATGATATATTGTTTGCATAATCAACATGCCTAGAGGCAAACATCTCATATGGCAGCATTTTCATTGCCAATCAAAAGAAAAAAATACTGGTAAATGGGCAAAATGCAGAACCTGTGGAGCTGAAATGCAGGGTGTACCACAGAGATTAATTAAACATAACATGACATGTAAGAACGACGAATCACAAGAGATAATAGATGTCACTGAAGAAAACGATGCTTCTCAAACTTCTTCTCAAGGTACAGAGGGGCCCACAAATATATTCCAAAAAGAGCTTTATTAAAATGTGTTTTTATTTTTGATATTATATTAAACACTTAATTTCAAAACTAAATGTGTTTTTATTTAAAAAGTCTGAAAATATCAAAAAAGTTGATATATATCCATTTTCTTGATATATATCCGATATATATATCGTTAATATCCGATATTTTGATATTTTCAATAAATATCATGATATTTACGAACCCTGGTTTATGATCAATCATGATAAGAATATTGACTACTCAACGTTTAAAAACTTGGGACAATTGGAAAATAAACTGTTGGATACACAAGAGTAAATGGTGGTGCTGTTCAAAGTAGGGCACACTGATGAGAGATTGCTTCCTTTCCACCCATAGAAAATGAGGCATGCAGGTATATTATTTTTCATGTCATGTCAAGAGAATAATGGTTTTTTTTATGGTTTATCCAAAGAAATCAAAATGAAAAGGTAAATTCACCACATGATAGTTATATCACTTTGATTGACAATTCCTTAGAGGAGTTTATAGACCAATACCTGTAATTTTAAAACATCATAAGATTGTATCTTAATCTCTACTTCAATGATTTTATTCTGATGTTGTTTTGTGATAATCTTCATGTTTAGAATTGTATCTTACTGTACTGTGAGCTCCATTTATAGGATGTGAAGATATCAATACATCTATCTACCTATCTACTCCCTGATTTCACATCCTGATCACCAAAAAATTTCATAAGTCAACAATATGTGACTTCTCAAATGTATTATAGGTCAAATATAGATGAAAATATAGATCAATATCAGAACATTTTCTGTAAATAGATATCAATGTTGCAAATGAAACATCATCTCCCAAAGGAAAATGATGATTTAGCAAAAAACTATTCCAGAAGAGAAAGTAAATTCCAAGATATGTTTTCAATACATAGGAAATATTAATAAGTGAAAAATGTTTAGACTTACCAAGAGAGGAATAAAAGTCACTAAAGGCAGAGAGGTGATCTCTGAACTCGGCAGCAGTTGATAAAGCGAGGAAAATTTGTGATCGGCGACCATCAGCACCAATCTATCAAATGAAAATGTAAACACTGGACTCTATCTGAAAAATCAATTACCTCTGCAACTTTGATGAATCGGCCTCTTCGATTTTGCTTGACATCTAGATAGAATCTTTTGCTCTGTATCTGCAACATTTTTGTTGCCAGTTCCTGTTCAACCTGCCCTTGCTGACCTGAAAAAAAAATATTAATAATGAGTCACTGAAAATATTGGGGAAATCATAAATGACTATTGTAATACCCACTAGGATCATGCCAGTACTGTATTCTACCAAGAGTCCATACAGAAAGAGCCATAATAAACACAGAGAATCAAAATGTGCAGCTCATCCATTAAAGGAATCAGATCAACTGAACATGAATCACTATGATGAGCATTCTATAGTGAAGAATTTACTATGAAATTCCAGGAATGACATGAGTCATCACAATGTAATTTCATTCATATTTAAAAATACTTTCATATTTTTTCAGGGCATGCATTCAAATCAGTTTTTTATTACTCAAATTTTAATGTACAGATTATGAAAAGTAGAGAGAGATAAATAATTTAATTAAAAACTTGTACTAGCATACCTGAATCATATTCACTTTCTTGCTCCATGCCTTGGTATTCTGAAAGTGAGAAATGAACATAACTATCAATATCTCTGATTTTGAGAAATAGATTTCACTTATGTTTCAATAGCAAATGCCAATTTTCTCTAATAGTTAAAACTGGAAGAAGTATTCTTTTGACCTACAAGGGTTATTTTCCTGCAAATTGACATTCCGTTGGAGTAAAAAGGCAACCAAATTGACGTTAGCCAAGGTCACTATCAGACTATGACAATGTTCAACTTATTGCAGATCTCATGACGCAATTTCAGCATGTTTGATGACTGATTACTTCAGCAGAATGGTTGAAAACCATTGACTGGTCCAATACTATACACTTGCATAATTGCTCAAAGATAATCATCGACCGGTAATAAGAAAAAATAGAAAATTATCGAAGAGAACAATTGAAATTCGCCATTTTGGTTTGGCTGTCAAACTTTTTGAGCATATTCGAGGAATAACTTGACTTTGATACACGAATGTTTACTGATTGGGACATTATTCTGATTGCAAAGTATATGTCCAATAATTCGATTTTTCATAAAAACTCACTTTGCGAACTTGAACCCTCATCGCCACTTCCTATATCCGACATCGCAACCCAACACACCACACAACACCAACCAACACGCGAGCTGTCAGACCTGTCACTTAACTCATGTAGTCTGTCAGTTTGTTAACACTACTTTTGGGGACTTTAACACTGTTAAGTTTCTGAACATGCCTCAGATGATGGTATAAACGAGGGTTTGGACATCGCGTTGATTGGGGGCGAAAGGAAAAAGAGTACCATCAAGGTTATAATTTACAGTCAGAAATAGCTCGTTGTGATATTCCTAATAATAGAAATTTCATGAAGACATATTTTTTTTCCAATTCTCCGCTCCTTTGGAGTCTCATGTCGATTGATGAAACATGCGCGAAACTGATATAATAAACTAGGTAGCCGCGAAACATTCATTTTGATACACCGTCAGTCACCAGTGTTGCCGAGCGGTGGGTAATTACCCGAAGCGCAGTCATTTCAGCATATAAGGGTACATTTTTTAACGAGTAAAATGATAATTTCAATCACAATATACAGATCGATCATATTTTCTTGAATATCTACTATTGTCAATTCGTATACGAATTGAAAAAGACAAAAATAATGTGTGTTTGAGACGGATAGTAGATCGATTTAACATATGCGTGTTCGAAAAGTAGATAATTGAGGTTTCAACTATATATACCGATGAGAACAGGTAATAAAACAACATTCACATGATTGGTGAAGAAAATAATGGACGAAACATATTGGAAAGAATTCGGGTATGCTGCGGGGGAATTGAAACACCAATTGGCAACGTTGTCAGTCACCTTCTCCCCTCTTGACAAGGGGAACAAGGAACAAAGATGGCTATGAATCTGTCCGCCATTTTCTAAAGTGAGACAGAACAAATTGTTTTTGAGAATTTTTGAAGAAATGTGTATGTAATTTCAATAAGTTTCAATTGAAAAGTGTTGTGTGACAAATATATCACTGATCGTCAACATCATTGAGGTCCTTACAGAGATAACAGACATTTTTAGAGCTATCGGAACTACGCGTCTCATACGAAGAAGAATCTGTGTAAGAGAAGGTGAACGGTTTTCTTTGTTGCTTATACTTATTTCATTTCATTTTATCAGCATCTTTGTTATAAAAAGAGATAAATTTTGAGTGAGAAGCTCGACTTAGATGGATATTGGATATTGGATAGTCTCCGAAATTCGAATATTGTTTCATCTATTTGGGAATCGCTGTGTCAAAACTGGAGCTGTGGAGCTTGCCGCGCCCTTTCAACAATGTACCCAATATTGTCAAGTTATTGTCACCTGTGTATATTTCGCTGATCACTTTAGATACCTCGTGTATTGTTTTCTTTAGCTCTATTTTTATCTTATAAAAAATAATCTTGAGGAAGGTTGAGACAAACTGGTTCGGATGACTAGGTTCTGAAGCAGCAAATCTTATAAACTCTGCTAATCGTGGCCCGTGTTAGTAAATAATATCTTATGAGACATATCTTTTCACCTACTTCATCGCAATCAAATCTGAATGATAAGAAAAATATTGAAATGTTTGGGAAGACAATCATTTTTCATGTGTTTTTGTACATACCTACAAACATTTCAGTCTGCATCAGGGTGACAATTAGTGACGCAAAGTCCAGTATCTCCGATAATTACTCCGTTATGAAATCCATAAGAAAATTTTGAAAACACAAAAATATACAGGATGGACCATTAGTGTGGCAAAGCGAAATAGCTACTCCTGAAAATCGAGCTAGAAGAAAAAATTTCAACAGGGGTAGTGGGTTTTAAAATCAATTCCCATTGAACAGTGTGACCCAACATATTAAAATTGTTTTTATGGAACACCCTGTATATGCTCACTGGATTATGATTACTCTCGGTTTTTTTTGTGTTTGAAGATCCGACTCGGCGTTGCCAAGTTATAACCGTTTCTCCTAAAAGGCAGAAATATTTTTAGAAAAGTCCACTACCACTAATTGTATACCCATACCCACTTTGTTTGTTTACATTGTGCTCCTAAACATTCGCCCAAAAGAACGGTTAAAAGTGAACTTTAAATTGTGAATTTTCGTTAGTGTCACCTTCTATGTGTGATCTACACTTTCAAGAAATAATTTATTGATAAGTGCTTTCCAAAGTTGTGTAACTTTGAACACAAAGAAGGCTGTTCAATATTGCTAACGCCAAATTCCTATCCTGGATAAAAAAGTAGTACAAAAAAGTGTTTAAAAACCTAAGGCAATGCTACGTCGAATGAATAGTCCAGGAACTTCTGCATAAAGAAGATCAACATTCTCAAAGTATGGAATGTGCCATATGCAAAATAATAAAGCAACCGACAAAAAAAAATAAATATCCCTGTTACCCATGCGACTCCTGCAGGAATTTGATATGTGCAGAATGCTCGGACCTCTCGTCATCGGAAATTAAATGCCTACCTCTTCAAAAACGTCTAATGAAATTTTACTGCAGTAAATGCAGAAATAATGATTTTGTGGAAATCTTGAAAAATACCATTAAAGACAAAGAAGACATAATAACAAATAAAAATGAAATCATTAAACTACTACAAGATAAACTTAGAATAATTGAAGAAAAAATCACCCTACAAAAACCATCCTATCTAGATGTAACCAAAAACAACAGTGCACAAACAAACTACAAACAGCAAAATACACCTGAAATCATAATCAAACCTAAAACAAATCAAGTACCTGGCCAAACAATGAGAGACGTAAATCAGAATATCAATCCATCCCACCTGAAAATAGGTATAAGCAAAATGAGATCATCTAACGCTGGCACAGTCACAATAAAGTGTAAATCTAAAAGAGAGGTAGACATTTTAGAACGAGAAGCGAAAAACAAACTGGGAGATTGCTACGATGTTCAACTCACTCAAATGAGGAAACCAAGAGTGAAGATAACAAACTTCGGACAAAACTTAACTGCAGATGAAATTGAAAGCTTCATTTTAGTACAGAATGATTTACCTGGGGATTTCAAAGTAACTTATGTAAAAAAGGGAAAGAATGGCCTGGGAATAATTTATGCTGAATGTTCAGGGGACTCTCTCAGCAAATTGATCGCTTCCAAGAGAATTTTTATTGGATGGGAATCACTGCCAGTATATGAAGACCTCAGTATTCCCCGTTGTTATCAGTGTCAAGGCTTCTACCACAAGAAGCAACAATGCAAGCATAAACTAGTTTGTCCTTTATGTAGCAGCGAACACGAAGAAAAAGAATGCCCAAAACAGACTAAATGTTGCAACAATTGTGTTGAATCCAATAAAACCTACAAAACTACTCACGATACAAGCCACCACACGACGGATCAGGAATGTCCAACCTTGAAATACAAGATCATGCTTTTGAGAAATAAAACAGAATATTGTACATAATGGTCTTAACGGATACGGATATTGTTTTAGAGAATCTAGATTTTGTCGGAAAAGATAACAGTGGACTCTTCATTGATCCCAATCAAGTGCCCAAAACCCAAAAAATCTTGAGTGTTATGCAATTCAATATAAGAAGTGCAAACAGAAATTTCGATGAATTTTTAGCAACAATTGAAACCTATAAAATCGAAAGCGATATTTTTATTCTTAGTGAATGTTTTCAGAATATTTCAGTGAAAAACTGATGGTATTTTAATACAAATTAAATCTGATATTGACTATAGTGTATCAAACGTTAAATTATCTACATGCGGCCTAACATTATGTATAATGAATCTCACAATCAATCATTTGAAATTACGTATTATTGCTCTTTATAGACCGAACCCAAGCAACCTTGCTACATTCATTGGGGAGGTTGATACAATACAATAACATTGAATTATTTACCGGAGACATTAATGTTGATATATTAGATGAAAATAATGTAAACACCAACAAATATCTAGGTATGCTTGCCAAACATGGTTTCGAGCCACACATAAATAAACCAACACGAGTCACAACAGGAACTGCTACATGTATAGACCATATATTTCTTAAAAAACAAAACGAAATAAATAATAAATATAATTTTCAATCTTATATTCTAAACTGCAACATAACATCATTTTCCAGTAATGATTGACATAACCTCAAAAACTAACCGGTATATAGATAATAAAAAAACTACTTACTCATATAACAAAATTGAACTGAAAAAACTCAAAGTCACCATCAGCAATGAAACATGGACAGCAGTTTTAAATTCAAACAACCCCCAAATGGCTACAGATATATTCCAATAAAAATTTAATAACTACATCGATCAATCCAAATCAACAATACCTTATAAAAAAAGTGGTGAATTGAAACCTTGGATAACTATAGGTCTTATAAAGTCAATCAGACATAGAGACAAACTCAAAATGAAATTATTAAACCAATACTCCCCAGCACTCGAAGTAGAATACAAAACTTATAGGAATAAATTGAATAATTTACTTAAAAAAAGTAAGAATACTTACTATGCGAATCAGATACAAAATAACAGAAAAATTTACAAAATAATCACTGACGCCACAAACGAAAACAAAACAAATACGGAAAATTTTAATATTGTTGATACTGATGGTAACACTTTTGGGGATGACGAACAGCTAGCCAACTACTGCAACAATTATTTCATAAATATAGGAATAGATATGTTAAATAATATAGAGGCTCCTACAAATTTCATCGAACAAAATTATTTCAATCCTAATTCAATGTTCTCCACCCAGTCTCTGAGAATGAGATATAAAACCACATATTCTCACTCAAAAGTAATAGTTCGCCGGGAAAGGATGGAATTACAGTTGAAACCATCAAGTCTACGCTTGAAAGCATCTCAACACCTCTAGTACACATCATAAATCTCATCTTCGAAACAGGTATAGTGCCCAGACAGTTTAAATCATCAATAATAACACCTATTCACAAAGCTAATAAAAAATCTGACATTTCTAACTATAGACCCATTAGTGTGATCAACAACTTCGCTAAACTTTTCGAAAAATGTTTAAAAGAGCGGTTAGTGAACTTTTTCAATACAAATAAAATACTACACAAATGTCAATTTGGTTTTCAAAAGGGGAAGTCAACTACAGACGCAATGTACACAGTAGTGAAAGAAATCACAGAAAACTTGGAAGAAAATAAAAAAACCATTGCAGTGTTTTTAGATCTGGCAAAAGCCTTTGATACGGTTAACCATAAAAAACTCATCAGTGTACTGCATCAATATGGAATTCGGGGTACAGTTTTGAATGTCTTTCAGAATTACCTGGCAGAAAGACAACAACAAGTAAGAATAAAAGGCTCCTTAAGCAACCCAAGAACTGTACAAATTGGTGTACCTCAAGGTACTGTCCTGGGTCCCATACTATTTCTGGCCTATATTAACTCTTTACTGCAATTAACAGTTAATGCCAAAATCATATCTTATGCAGACGACACTGTTTTGATATTCAGTAGTAATACCTGGTCCGACGTGAAAAATAAAACAAAAAATGGAATGAGAGCAGTAAAACAATGGCTAAATACGTATCAACTTTCCCTGAATGCAAGTCAAACTCACTACCTAGCCTTTTCTATTACTAATGTAAATAGACCCGACTTCGATTGCATTAAAGTTGAAGGAATAGAGGAAGAAATCAAAGAGAAACATGCAATAAAGTACTTGGGTGTAATGATGGACCAATATCTAAAATGGGAGAATCACATTGATTATCTATCAAAGAAAGTAAGGAAATTAATTTTATCAGCTGAGAGAATTTCTCCCGAAGAAACTGCTACTAATCATATATAAATCACTAGCAGAATCATTGTTCCAATATGGTATATTAGTTTGGGGGGGGCTCTACAAAAATTTCCTACAAAAGTTAAATGTTATTCAAAATTACATTCTGAAAATTATTCACAGGAAGAAAAGACGCTTCCCCACCACACAACTGTACTCCAATGAAATACTCAATATAAGATCCCTTTATTTTCTCAATGTTTGTAAATACGCCTTCAATCACAAAAGTCACTTCCAGAATGATAGTGTAAAATCAACAAGAAATGCATGTAATAACCACCTAAGAATCGCTCTATGTAAAAAAAATATCAGTCAAAGATTTTTAACCTATATTTTGCCAAAAACGTTCAACCTCTTACCATCTGATATTAGAGAACTGAAAAATGTTAGGTTATTTTCATGTATTATTATTTTCTGGAAAACAATATTGATCAGTAATTAGTTCACCTATAATTATACATATATATACAGTAGTAGTTATATCACTGGAATTTATTGGAGTTTCATCCATCAACTTTGGCTCAGAAATAATTATTTGTAGCTACAAAATCTGTTCAAATGCACAATACAAGTGTTCATTCACTTAGGTGCACTAGTAAATAGGCAAATCCTAAAATTGTATTGATATTAAGGTTATACAGTTACTCTTATAAGTTATTTTTTAAGTACCTCAATGAGGTAAGTATCAAAATATCTTTTTTCTTCAATTTTTGTTTCTTACTTTTTTTTTTAAATTTAGATCTGTATTATCTGTATTATTATGTATTATGTAGAACTTCAAATAAATAAATAAATAAATAAAATATCAGGAATTCTTGTCCAAACTTGCGTGACTATCGAGTGTCGATACAATATTTCATAACACAAAAAACCTCTTTCTGAAATGTACAGGGTGATAAGAATAACACGAGGAATAACACTTCTATACTTTCTCGAATGTCAAATGCTTGTAACTTAATTTCTTCAAATCGCACATTTTGTATCGTTTCCTATTATTAGACTGATGTTTCAACAAGCTTCTCACTGATATGTAGTTTAGTGTACATAAACCTTGACATAATATTCATAGTGTAGGTGTTATATTCAAGAACATGAATATAATCAATGTATGAAAAATTTCTGATTTGTCTATATTTCTCATTACAAATGACGTGTCGTTTCCAGTTTTCATCAGCTGCAAAAATTCGACTATTCTAAGGAAATGCATTGTTCTCTTACTGTTAGATATGAAAATTGTAAGTTGATTTTCAATTTCATATTTCGAAATCATGGCCAAATTTTTGTAGCCAATGGAAACATTGTGGAAAATATAAAGGAAAGAAATCCCACTTATGCATTTTGATCATACAGGGTGTTACAAATTAACAATGAGAAAAACTCTCATTTGCGTTTTTCTATATAAGAGCCAAATGTATAATGTTGTATAATGTGTATAAGTGTATAATGTTGAGATGTATTGAATCTTCTTTTTCCTGTCATCTGAGTGAAGAAGGTAGTCAAAGTTTATCCAATACAATTTTGAATCCATCTGGTATAACGTGCCCAAAATATTCATAAAATTGTGTCAATTGGACCAATGACAAAGCTGAAGACACATTGAACGAAATCATCAATGCGAGATGCGAGATGTTTGAGTACCTATTCCTATCTACATTCTGCTCTGAATGAGACACAGTACTGGTGCATGTCTAGAAAAATATAAGGTATACTCGAATTATTTCTATTTCTATTGAAAATGTCGGGTCATGGAGAAAAAACAACAGAACAAATTTTCAATGGAATAATACAAAGTAAGAATGAAATAAAAAAAAGCAATACAAGCAAGTGAGGCTAGGGTAAGGCTTGATTTAGAAACGCTGAAAAACAAAGTTATTCACCTATAGGAAGAAAACAAAGAACTGAAACAAAAAGTAGAATCACTGGAAAGAACAGCAAAAAAAGAGATCACTTCTATAGAAATCTATATTTCTATAGAAATCAAAAATATCCTTGGGGTTAGCATAACCGTGGCAGATATTAATGATATCTACCCTCAATGGCTAGTGTCTCACCTGAAAAAAATTTTTTTTTGAGAGTTGCAAAAAGCTGAGAGGTACGAACGTTCATATTGTCCACGACCTACCAGAAATACAAAGAGAAGATGATAGAATACTATGGAAGCATCTGAGAAAAGTCAGAGAAGAGCTTATATAAATGGAAACAAACTTGTTGTGAATGGAATCGTATATTCAATCGAAGAACTGGAACCACTGGATGGAACAGAAGAAGAGACTACTAAAACAAACAATGCGCCACCAACGCCGTGCAACCACCCAACGAATTGAAATACTGAAACCGGCCAGGAAACATCAACCAACAGAAAGTTCAATTACTGTCAAGGATTCACCAGCACCATCCCAAGATACCCCAGATACTCCAATATTGAAAAAACCTATAAAACCAAACAATATAATACTGAAACCTACGATAGGCAAGGAAAAATTGAAGGAAGTCACTCCACGAAAGAAATAAAGAAATAAGGTAGTCCTTTTCATTCGAATCGAAGTAAACAAAACTTTTACAGCATTCCCCACTGAACTAATTACATCGAGCAATCGCCTGTACTAATTAATTATTATTGTTGGCAGTCTTCAACCGAAATTTATTCCTATCAAATAGTATCTAGACTTTTTCTCAACACTATGTTTTTTATTCAGACAGGAACTGTTTACTGCTTCTAAAGGAATAAGCTGAATGAAAAACAAAAAATGGTACACAGAATGAATCCATGAATGACAGAGTATACAAATGATCCGATTATAGCGAAAACTATTACCAATACAGTAAATTTCAAATTTATGGAAAGAAATGGGCTAAAATGCCTACATTTGAATATCCGTAGTATATCTAGAAATTTTGATGAATTTATAATATTTCGCGGTCAATTTTCAGAGACTATCGATCTCACTGTTTTAACCTACACTGTACATGACCTCAATTTATTGAATATTTCTGGATATGAAAGTTTTTTTGACGAAGGCAACGTCAGTAAGAACGACAGAGTTAAAATTTACATAAGAAATGATTTTGAGTATGAATGTGAAATAGAACATATTGGTGAAATTAAAATACTGGAAATGAATATCTCGATGATGGAAAATAAAATATTAGTCACTGCACTTTACCGATCTCTAAACACGTGCTGTTTGAAGTTCAATAATAACCTCTCTAAATACTTACATCACATAGACAAAGCAGATGTTCATATTATAATTGGAGACATAAACATAGATCTTGATACTGAAAATTTTGTTTCATACGTGAACCACTGTACTAGCCCAAATAATGGTACATCATATATCTTCATCGAAGCTAAAAATAATATAAAACTCAATTCCTATATATTCAAAATAAGCATTACACCACTTCGCAGGTTCTGTTGAATTGAATTTGAAAACGAAAGAGTACTGTGAACAGAACGTAAATAAAAAATACACAAACTATGAAAATTTTAAAAAAGATATTGATAACGAAACCTGGAATAACATGTATGAAACTGATGATGTCGAAAAAATGGCCGAGATCTTCATGAATTAACTAACTCACTTGATAGATAAAAATACCGTCACAGTAAAAATCAAATAGAAAAAACATAAAAACAAAACAAAGTGGATCATACCTGAACTGATCGAACTAATAAACGAAAAGAATCAGAAGTATCAAGATATGATGTCAGAGCTGGACAACGCAAATCTGAAAACCCAATACAACTTACTAAAAAACAAATTGAGCAGGCTATTGATTTCAGCAAAAAAAAACTATTAAAAAAAATTATCGATAGCAACATGAATAATTCTAAAGCACTCTGGGAATGTGTGAATGGAATATGTGATAAATCCGAACATTCAACAGAAATAAAAACTTGTAAAAATCACCAGGCTTTGAAGGAACTCGCTCTGAAACACTTGAAATAATCTCAAATGAAATCAAAAGACCACTCTCATACCTCATTAACAGATGCTTCGAGACAGGATGTTTTCCGAAAATTTTCAAAACAGGTTTAATCAAACCTCTATATAAAAACGAAGACAAAACAAATATGATCAATTATAGACCTATAACCCTGATCTCGAATATTACAAAAGTCATTGAGAAAATTTCACAAAAATGGCTGATCAAATTCACAAAGAAATACAAACTAATAGCAATACAAGCCTCAACATCTTACATATATGAAGCCCTAGACAAAAAATTCCAATAATGTGCATCTTTGTCGATCTCTCCAAAGCATTTGATACGGTTAGCCATTGTAAACTCCTGAAAAAAATGGAAAATTGTGGAATACAGGGAAGAACATATGACCTATTCAAGAGTTATATGAGTAATCGTGAACAGAGAGTTAGTATCGATAATAATTTAAGCAGACCTGGAATAGTGACATTCGGAGTTCCTCAGGGAACCATACTGGGACCCATTTTAGGGAGAGTATGGAAGTTTAATGTTAAAGAATATGGTATCGATCAGCGATAGCCATGAAAGTTCGGATAAATTCCTGAAATTTGAAGTAGTGGACTTGAAAGATGTCTGCATTTCAGGAAAACCTCGAAAAACCTCGGGAAAAACGGTTATAACTTGGCAACGACGTGTCGGATTTTTGAAAACGAAAACATGAAGAAAGCATAATCCAGTGAGTAAGTTCTTCACCAAATATTTGAAAATACTATAAGTATAATACGCCACACTTTGTGGGGTCGCACTGGAGGTCGTACTGAATACTTACGAAATCACAGATATTAGTGCAATCGGTCTATAGTTGTTAGGGAGGGTTTTATTTTCCTTATATTATTGGAATCGGTTGGACTCTACCTATTTTCCAATTAGAAGGAGATACACCGAGTTTTCATGAAAGGGTGAACAATTTGTTAAAACTGGTGTTAGTTCTGGGCTTCTGGGGCACCTTTCGGCGGTATTCGATCTGGCCCCATAGCATTCTTGGCATTGAGGTGAAGCAGACGAAAGGCTATTTTCTAGCATACGGTTATCGATGGTATCGATCTTGACCACGGTTTATAGAGATACGGTTGTCTGTTAACTTCTGGGCAATGAGCGTTCAGCACCTGAAGACGTTACGAGATTGGTGAAATGCATGCCACTTGAATCCATGCTACAGACAGAGATGTAAAAAGCGGCTATATCATGAGAGAGATAGAGAGCGATATATGAGAATGGCAATATTCAGTTTTTCAATTGATAGTCGATGTATTTTTCAATGGATTGACCTCTTCTGAAATGAAAATTATCAGTACTGAGGTGATCTAATTCACAGTAGTTCCTATATCTTGATGATGGTGTCATATGACTCATTTACAGCACATAGAGTTTGAAAAAAATATAACAAAATTTCATTTTTAAGCTTTTTGTGGGATTTTCTCTCCTCGTTTCTAAAAAAAAAAAGTAGAAGTTATTGAAAATTATTTCAATACATCCTCTAAAAACTTACAGACAGTATATAACAAAATTATACAACTCAATAGAAATTAGAATTTGAATAGTATTCCTAATTGTTTTTTTCCGCCCTGTGTCTCTCTATCCAATTGTCTTTTTATCTTCATCTTATTACACGATAGAATGAAACGATAGAATGAATGATAGAATGTGCTATGATATTTGATTGTGACAAAAATTCTCTGTCTCTGTCAAACTAGATGACTAATTATCAAGCGATATTGACAACTCTTCAAACTATTAAGTTACCTGTAATTTTTATAGCAAATATTGAAAATCATTCTCATCCTGGTGAATCTCAGTTTTAAATGTTTCATTGTCTTCTTGAAGAGCACTGTATTTTCCATATAAAATTTCATAAGGGCTCTGATGTTAGGTTGATATGGATCATCTTCGATATTGGTTAGTTACTCAGTTGTTATCAGAATCCATTACAGGTGATAAATGTGATAAATGTAAAGATCAACTATAACCTCCTTTTATTTTTTGTTGCAAACTTCTGCTACTCTCAGTTATAGTTTTATCAGGTTCATCCAAGGTGGATATAGGATGGTGAAATAACTCTTCAATTGTTTCTTTCCAAAACATGAAGACCTGTCAAACAGCCTTACTAAAGCTGCACCGCTTGAGTAGAGATGGCGATACGATCGTCGATCCTGTGAAGTCAAATCCGCTTTTACTGATGACGGATATCTGACAGCGATGGATATCTAACGCATTCAAGTTAAATTTCGAATTCGAATCATGTTTTCAAAAGTTTCCAAGAAAATCTTGAAGATCCACAGAGGTCATCTAGTGACGAACTTGGGCAGCCTTAGTTAGGTATTGAAATTCGATTTAATCAAGTATAGGTAAAACTAATGTTGGAACAGCTAAAACAGAAAACATCTTTTGGATATCATACATTTACATAATAACCAACTTACCTATTTCGTTGGGTATGTGTGACACTGAATTTGTTATTATGCTGTGTATCACGTCCTCATAAGGTTCAATCTAACGACGGTGCTGTTGTTTTGGATATATTTATTATCAGATATATTGTTACTCTAGTTACATTGTTATATTTTTATATTGTTATATTGTTATATAGTTATATTGTTACTCTACAAATCCTTTTAATTCTGGAAAAATCAGTTTTTCCAGAAACCTGGAAAGTTGCCAAAGTCTGCCCAATCCATAAAAGTCAATCTCTACAAATATATTGAAATAATTTTTAATAACTTCTACTCAATTTTTTAGAAACGAGGAGACAAAATCCCACAAAGAGCTGGGAAATGAATGTACCACTTCCTCGAAAAACTTACAGACAGTATTATTTTTTGATGTTACACGATAGTTGGCTGGGTACTACTGGCCCAGTATACAGGGTGTTTCATTATATATGCGCAGGACTTCAGGATGTGATAGCTCGTTCAAATATATGGAACAAAGTTTCTATCAACTTACCCACTAGAATGCACCATTTTCGAGACATAAGGTGTTTAAATAAATTATATCTCTGGAACCATTAATAACATAGAAAACAGCTTTTGTAAGCATGTTCTACTAAGCTATGTATAAGCTATGTTCTTTGCTTTTTGCTTTCTCTATCATGGTGAATTTTCTGAATTAATTTTTTTTTACTAATTGATAAAAATCCATTTGAACGTAGGAACAAGTAACAAATCCAAACGTTAACTTCATAATTGCGAAATTGAAGAAAAAACAATAACGAAACATTAACATCAGTTGAATTAATTGTTGGAAATTTCCGACGTTAGCTTCAATGCAGCAATTCTTCAACGCATTGACTGCCTAACACGTAGAAAAATTACGTTTACGTTATGTTTTTCGACATATAAGTGAGTTTTCTCAAAAACGGTCAACTTTAGAGCTCATGACCAAGAGTACTTTTTTTGTGTAGAAAACATTGTCGGAGATAAAAACACCCACCACCCCTCCAAAGTAAAGAGCACTAAACATAGCTCATTATGAGTAGAAAATCCTTACGAAACCTGTTTTCCATACGATGAATGGTTCCAGGATATTCGCGAATACAATTTTTTCACTTTCAATTTCAACACCCTGTATCTCGAAAATGGCGCATTTCAGTGGGTAAGTTAATAGAAACTTTCTTTAACACTTTTGGACGAGCTATCACATCCTGAAGTCCTGCGCATATATTATGAAATACCCTGTATACTTCTTTTTCATATTTTCTGAAAACTATATGGGCTTGCTACTAAAATGAGAAGCATTGTCAGACACCCAGAATAGTTGTTAGGATATTAATCTTTAACAAGTGAGATAGCCTAAGCAGTAAAGGCATTAGCCTGAAGATCGAAAGGTTTCGAATTCCCTTCATACCAGTTTTTTTTTCTGACGTCATGACGGGTATCTAATGGACGTCTAGTTTAGAGGCCTAAGGTCATCCACTGGACGTCCATTATATGGATATTTGGACCTCCACTAGATATTCAAAATATCCTTGATGGATATCTACTGGACATCTACTGGATATGTGCTGTGTGGATTGTCTTTTTCTTTCGTAAGCTTTTTAATGGATCCATTAACAAACCACCATACAAACCCTTACAGCAATAATCACCAATGATGTTCGATCCAAACACCATAACCAGTCAGCAATCGCAAATCCAGTACCAGCAGCAGCCTCAGCAGACCGACAAAGACAAAGGGCAGGAGCAGAAGGACACGTTCGCGCCCTTCTGCTACGCCAACGTCAACATGATCCACAAGATCTCGCCGAACGCCGGTCAGGCGCAAACCTCTACCGTCAACATGTCGCAGCTGACCGACGACAAATGCTACATCACGCAGCCGTTCAGCTACAACTACACGTTGGTCAACCAGAATCTGCTCACGCAGAACGCCATCTCGAATATCACGTTCAAGTGCGACGTGTGCGGCTTGATGTTCGCGCATTTGGCGTTGCTGAACCACCACAAGAAGGTGCATCACGGGCAGGCCGATCAGGGGCAGGGGCAGCAACAGCAGATCACGGTCCAGGTAAGAACGAACACTATGATGGTCTTTGAGGCTTGGAACCCAAACTGAAATGAGTAGTCGTGGAAATACACCACGAGTCAAGAGTCATTTATCCGTACACTTCATCCCTATAAAAGTGAACTTTGGAACTTGATTCATCCACTTCGGTCATTGAATTGAATTCGGTCAGAGATTAGTTTGACTCAAAGATATGATATTATATATTCTCTAGATGCAACCTTGCCCCATCGACTTATGAGAAGCATTGAAACAAACATAAGAAAAAGAAAGAGCTATCGATTCGTCCGTATGTGCAGCAAAGAAAGGTACAACAGTCAGCTTATCACTGCTGGTTGCCTATTTCTCGTTTTTAGTTTTAATTGGTTGGATTCCTCGGCCTTTTTCTAGACGCAAACTGGAGTGTATTTGAAATGTGTTCAACATTATTCAATAACTCACCTATGAAATGATATATTCTGATCTTTTTTTGAATGTTTCAGTACAGCCATAGGCTGAACAGGACAACACCGTCTCGAACAAAGTTTTAAATTCCTTCCTTGACTTGATGGGCTGAACCGGCTGAAACAACGATGATTATTAATCAATTTTCAAAATCAAATAACAAGTAAAACTGAGTCGCTTTCTTTTAACACACTTATGGATCAATGAACTCCGCTGAAAAATAGATTTCAGTGAATAATCTCACGCTATTAACTCGATCTGAATGAAAATAACTGAAAATGGCGAATTTCTCAATACAGTGGCATGACACATCAAAATGTTTTGACAATGCCAACAGTTGTGGTTTTTTATTGCAGAGTCTCTTTCTTATGGTTGTTTCAATCGCCCTCTAAGCTCTCTAATAATAAATATGCTTCATTGTCAGAAGAGATATCTTGTTGATAAAGCTTGATGATTATACATATAAAATAAAGTAAAAAAAATCAACAAGAATGAATTTGTATGTCGCTTTGAGGACGGTAAGAAAAATACAATAATTAAATAGTCTACACAGAACTGACATAAAATAATTCACAAGATATAAAATGTAAAATATAAAATTCTCAAAATAAAAAATGAGCTATAAACAGTTAATATAATGAATGGAAGAATTGCTGCAAAGAGTAGTAGGGTCTCTGAGAGAGAAAATTTTCAACAGTTTCTCTAAATTGACTTTCATTCAAGTTTGCCGTCCTAATATCGACTGGTAAAAATAATATCGTATCTTTGTTCAACTCATCTCTGGAATTCTCACTGTGAGAAGATGTAGAGAAGAATGAGAATGAATGAGAAGTCACTGATGGTGGTATTCCACCCGAACGGTAAGGACAATTCCCTCTATTATGACATAACTGATATGGAGCTCCCTAGAAGATGGCACTATTGGATGGAACTATGTACAGTTAGTGGATTAGTGTTTTGAGATTTGAGATTCAATGATCAATGTTAAATTCGTATAAGAGTGTAGTCACTTAATGCAAAAAAAACGATGATTTCGTTCAAGATCATAGAAAGAATGTCGAAATCTATGCAGGAATAGTTTTCAAAAAGATCAAAGATACAATGACAAAAACTAAGATAAATCGTTTTACACCATTTTACAGGCTTTACAAGATATTTTTTGATGTATTTCGAAAAAGAACATCATGTTTATATAACTGTCAAAATCTGAAATACTTGGTTTGAGTAGAAGCTATTGAACAAGTTTGATAATCGCATATGATCAAGAGCGGTTCCTCACACTCTTAATATCGCCTTGATATTATATAGAGGAACTCATACTACCACAAGAAATCAATAACTCCATTATTTTACCACCTTAAACTCACTGATGTGCCGACTTTCTTCAAAATCCTCACTTCTGAAATTGAATGTTACTTTTGTCACCAGATTCTCGTTTCAAAATTCACCACGTATAGGTACTCGGTGGTCGAAATATGTGTTCTGAATAGATTTTTTTTAAATTCTTTGGTTTTGAAAATTAACATGATAGTTCACTGATAATCTATGAAAAATGTAGATTACTTGGATGTAACTTTTTGTCGAGGAAATGGCATATTTCAATGTCATATATACACGAAAATGATGATGAAAAATCATCAAAATGGAGTGTGAGGACTATCTCACAATGGTTCTGTACTTCGGTGGGTTTGTTGTTCGGAGGTTCTGTACATATTTTTGGTTTATCAATTGCTGCATGCTATTGTTTAGAACTGAGAACGATTCAAATCAGGAGAGGAGAAGTAAATAGAAAAAAATCAGTAATAATAGTAATTATAAAAGTAATATTTGGGGTTCAGGAAGTTCTGACCGCCAATACACTCCCGAGTTTTTCATTTTTCGACTCTGTGACAATATGAAGGACTGGATGAAAATCGCTGGATTCAGTAATCATTATTATGATATCCGTGTGATACATCAACCTTATTTATTATTTCTGAATCTGCTACTCAATTGCGTATTTATTCAATATTGTTTGAAGAACGCTTATGGGTTCCTATTTGTGATTTGCCAAAATTATTATGAGTATTTTCCCATTTTTAGTTGGTAAAGTTTCAGGTGCAACAACCACAACAGCAGGCTACCCAAATTCAAATTGTTTCTGCCGATCGCATTAGGTATTCATGTGAAGAATGTGGACTCACTTTCGTCACCCAAAACGAGCTAAAGTCTCACAAAATCCAGTCGCATCAGAATCAGGCCCAGCAGCAACAGGTACTAGTTCAGTTCATTTCATCTCATATTATTGCGGTTCAGAGTGCCCCACGGATAATTAGGCAATTGAACTATTCAAGCATAACAGAGGCACTCAATAACAAACAAAAAAATCATTTCATCCCACATGCCATAGTCTCATGCATTATCAATTTAAAAATCTCCAATATTTAGACCCCAAGGTTGATTGCTTTGAAATAAATTCCATGTGGATTCATGGAACTTTCATGTTTTTCAAGCTTGGAGTCACATTTCGTTCAGCACAAAATGGCAGCATGACTTATCCTTACTTTTTACAAGTACTGTACCCCCTTCAGGGGGTCGAATTATACAACAAGGAAAGGAAAATGATGGCCGAGGTGTTTTGAATGTTTTTTCATACATAGAATTTTCCCGTTAGAGATCCCGTTTGTATTTCCTGGTGAATATACAGTGTCCAGTGAGAGCGTTATTCTTCAATATTTTTGAGAGAAATAAAAGAGTTCGGTAAATTTTTGCTCGAACTTTCCGAGATTCCACCATCAAAATCGAGCGCCCTATGTACAAACGTACTGAAATATCTACTGGAATGTATTCATAAAACCTTGTCATGTCATACATGCAAGAATAGTAGAAAAAATCATTAAATAATTGAAGTTGAATGCGCCGTATTAGATATTCAATTTCTATGTACAGTTGTAGACCCAATGGAAAAAGTAAATAAGTTCATCTATAATAGGAAATCCTAATATTCACAATACAATTGTTTTACAATTTACAATTTGAAAGCTACAAGAGTATCAAATTCTTTTCTGCCCTGTTTTCTTTTACTCCCTGAACAATTTAAAATATCTCTGGAATATGTGGTTCAAAAAAAAAAAGAAGAACCCCATCATTTGCAGTATTCTCTGAATTCAATTGTCCATGACCGGACTGGAAAGGATGGTACAATTTTTCCAAGGCATATTTTCATATAAATTTTTGAATATTCAAAACGCCATACCGTGAGAATTCGTTCCTCATTATTTTTCACACCTTAACACACATGTCTTTTCCACATCTTAACGCGAGTGTGGCAGCCTTCAGCCCTATCGTCACAGTATGGGGTATTAAACTTTCGTAGAATCGTTTCTTTATATAAACGTGTCCTGGGTGTTACATGCGGTTTGATTTCATTCAATTTGGATTCTATAGTGTTCCATTTTATTTGCCACAGCTTTTCGACTGTTTGTTCATTGGCATATCTTCAATTTCGTCACTTCCGGTTACTTCTCTTGCAACCCTATCTACAGTTTTTCAGTATATTTAGCCGTACCTGGATGATTTGGATCATTGGGTTTTTGCTATAGAGGCATGAACTCATGAAGTCGGTGCTGATATAATGGAAGTTATCCTCACAGTGTTCTATATAACCCATAGCTTGCATAATAGCATACAGTTCTGCTATGTCTAAGTCCATAAGTGACTTGTGCCCAAGCTTGTGGAGGCATTTCTTACTCCGTTTCCAGTTTTTGAGCCATCCGTGTATATTATATGGTATCCAGGGTAATCATACAAGCTGAATAAAAAAAATAAATGATTCATCCAACAGGCTCACATCATCACAAATCGCTATTCTGAACTGAGATCACTTACCTAACACCAGGCAAAGAGGTAATTCCAAGAAATTATCTTTGATTTATTCAGGCAGGGCAAGGCTGTCCTTCAACTTCATAAAATGGAAGGTTAAATAAATCTAAAAATTGTTCGACGGGAAAAGCTGGGTCTAGATAAATATTGCAGCCAGGCGACACAACGCGCCATCTTTCGGCATTGATACAACTGTCACATCATATCATGAACTTTCAAAAAATCCAAATGTCATACTCTGAAAAATGGTATGGCAACTTTCAAAAAATCTGCGCCTTCACGGATGTTAATGTAATAAATATAGATTAATGTGTACTCAAAAATAATCAGTTGGAACAAAAACGAGGCTGTAAAAATGGTCCGTAAGAAAAAATTAGCTGTTTTGATTAGTATGGCCGACTGTAAGCCCACCGGCATTTTACTTCCGCCGGATTATTTTCCATAAACGACCGGAAAATTCAAGTTTCTATGTGTGAAAATCGTTGAAATTTATCAGACAAGTTAGATACTTTCTCATGCGACTATGACTATCATTTTCCCTCTAAAAGTTATGTAATTCGACCCCTGTTGAGGTGCCATATTTCCATTTCTCATGACAATGAGTCATTTTATCTCGTTCTATTCCACTATAAATTAGTGCCAATAACTTGACATTCTGATTAAGGTTCAAACTCAAGCACAACAACAACCGCAGCAACAGCAACAACAGCAGAACGCCCTGAAAATAAAGAATTGCGAATCCTGCGGAGCGCCTCTGCCTCAAGACAACAACAAAAAGAGGGCCGTGATGAAGGTGAAGTGTGAGAATTGCCTGAGCGCGGAGGCGATTCAGCCGCAGATTTTTGTCGTGGCCGCCGCGCCGGAAACGTCCATAAAGTTTGAAGAGAGTACCGGTACACAGACGCAAGCTGTCGGTGAGTACTATACTTTTTTTATCTTTTCACAACACGAAAAGAAATTCTGTTGTTTTGAACTGCTATTTATTTATTATTTAAGTTTATTGGGTTCGCTTCGTCATGGCGGTCACAAGTGAAGTCGGTCTGTTAACTACAGAGTTAAATAAGTTGAAAAAAAAAATGAACTGGTAGATTTGATTCTCACTTTCACAGTAACGAATACGCAGCTAATTAATTATGTGGCCAAGATTTGTGAATATTCAAATCGGAGTTTGGATGGCGAAAAATTCCATGACACCAGTGAGGACATTATTTGCACAAATTGTGATCTGTTGAGGAGAGAAAATTGTGCAGTGAAGAAGGAACTTGAGACTGTGAGTAGACTCACATTCATTTAAAAATAAGGACTCAAGAACAAGAAGATTTAATTTTATTATTAAAGCAATTCAATAGCAAATTAGAACCACCAGTGACATCTTCCATCAACAATGTGAACAAAACAATTTCTACAAAACCTTCAAATAGCAGAAGTAAATTGTCTGAAGTTATTCCACAAAAAACTTACAGTGCTGTGTTGAATAATAGTGAGGAAGACCCAGTGCAAAAAATGGCAATAAATAAAGAAACAAAAACACGTTCGGATAGAAATTCCGTAGGGAATCCCCAAATCAAAAACAATAAAAATAAAAACAGGCCAATATTTGGCAACAATGACAGGGTGGAGTTCAAAACAATACCCAGAAATCGACACGTACACGTCTCCCGAGTTGGGGCTGATATGACATCAGTCAATCTTTTGGCTGTTCTTAAGGAAACAGCTCCCAACATTCCCTTTATATGTGACAAATGGAATAGAACCGAACGGGCATCCACTTATACAAAGTCTCTTTTTCACTTGACAACTTGGAGGATGTATATAAACCCGATATATGGCCGAAAGGTGCAGCGGTTAGGAGATTCAGATTCAAAGAAAATTTTCAGAGAACCAGAGCAATACCAGTGGACAATTAGTTCCTGTTTTGAGTGCTGAACAAAATTCTCGTGATTTATCGAATCTTTTAAAATCTGATAGTACGGTGAGTATGTTCCATATCTATATTCACTGTATGGCTAACAAACTTGAACTTTTTGAGGCAGTTTTATCCCAATATTCTTTTGATGTAGTATGTGTCTCTGAACATTGGCAGAGAGAGCAAAATCTCAAAAGCCTGAATCTGGATGGATATCTTTTGGCAACTTTTTTTTGCAGAAAACAATTACAAAATGGCGGTACAGCCATATTCATTAAAAGTCCAATCAAATTCAGATCGTTTGATTTGCAAACGTTCAATAGTGAACAGAACTGTGAATTTTGTGGAATCGAGTTAATAAAAAGTAAAATCAATATCGTCACTGTATATCGTTCTGGTAAAGGTGACTATGAGTTATTCTTGAGAAATTTTGAGGGTTTGTTAAACTACATAGTCAAGCCAAATACTAAAATTATAATTGCTGGAGATTTCAATGTAGATTTTAGGGGTAATTCAAATGCTTTGAGTGATTTACAATGCCTCTTGACATCCTTTGGTCTGAATTTCATTATCCACGAATTCACAAGGATCACAGCCACTACATCTAGTTGCATTGACAACATATTCACCAACTTAAAGAAACAGTCTTTTGAGAGCGGAGTTTTCGAACCCTGTCTATCTGATCATCGCCCAATACTTCATAATGAAATCTTTGTCAGAAATTCCTAGTCAGAAAACAATTTCCCGGGTAATAAACAAGAGCGGACTACTTAAACTGAAACAGGCCTTATCAGACATAAAATGGGATTCTTCCGAAATTAACCAAAATGTTGATTCTCTAGCTTTCACTTTAGTAGATACCTACAGTAATTTGGTTAAGGAAATATTTCCGAGGAAAACTCACACCTCCATGAATAATAAGTCTCCGATTAAATGGTTTAATGATTCTCTGAAGACAATGAGACAAAATCTTTCAAATTTTAAACTCTTGGCAGATATAACTAAGGATCCTGCAGACTTCTCAGCTTACAAGAAGTTCAGAAATGAATATTGTGTAAAAATTAAAAATTCGAAAATGCAGGCCTACGATCATTTCATCAATTCTTCTGAAAATAAGTCAAAAAGCATGTTGGAAAATAATGAATTTTGAAAGAAATAAAAACAAATCTAGTTCACACACCAGCGATATATCTCCCGATACTTACTTTGTGGAAATTGCTGATGAAATCATAAAATCTCTTCCAACAACACCAATTATTGATTTACTTAACTTCAGGAACTTCCCTGTCCCGAGTAGTTCTTTCTTTTTAGTTCCTGTAACTGAAGATGAAGTTTTGGATGTGACAAAATCACTGAAAAACTCCAAGTGCTTGGACGCGAATGAATTAAATAGTGAAATAATTAAGGAAACATCGAACGTCTTATTAAGACCCCTTACTGAATTAATCAATCTCATATTCTCCTCAGGCATTTTTCCTGATGCATTCAAGCTATCCCGAGTTATTCATTCCCTTATTGAAAAAAGGTGATATTTCACTTGTCGACAATTACCGCCCAATTTCTATCATATCTATATTTGGTGAAATAGTTGAAAAAATTCTGAAACAACGCCTCACCACTTACTTTGAAAAATATAATTTTCTTAATGATTCGCAATTTGGTTTCCGGAAGAACCGCTCTACGATGCAAGCTGTTCTGAAAGTCGTGAGCGATGTGGTCGAGGGCATGGAGTTAGGGCATCACACAGCAATTACACTCTGTGACCTATCCAAGGCCTTCGACTGCGTCTCACATGACATTTTACTGGAGAAACTATTTTATTATGGCATTAGAGGAGTGTCTTTGTCTCTTATGAGATCATATTTAGAAAATCGACCTCAAGCTGTAACTAGCAATAATTCTACATCTAGTTTTAGACTAGTTAGGCATGGCGTTCCTCAAGGGTCCGTCTTGGGGCCCCTCTTGTTTATCATTTATGTGAATGATATCAGTCGTTTTATGAACCCATACAAATCTGTTTTGTTCGCCGATGATACTACTTTCATATACTCCGATAAGGACTTATTAGAACTTGCGACAGTATCTGAAGAAGTGAATAGTAAGGCAGAAACTTGGTTTTCTGCAAATAAACTCAAATTAAACTCTAACAAAACTCAACAAATTAATTTTTCAGCTAGAACTACTATGTCGGATGAGAACAGTGTAAAATTACTTGGAGTCATTGTGGACAGCAATCTGTCTTGGAACGATCATGTGAAACATTTGAACAGTAGACTATGTAGTACACTTTTTCTTTTACGTCAACTGAGAAACATCACTAGCTATGATACACTGAAATCTACATATTTCTCCCTTTTTCATTCCCACATCAGCTATGGTATCATTCTCTGGAGAAACTCCAGTGGAGCTATAAAGATTTTCAAACTTCAGAAAAGAGCAATCAGAATCATTACTGGTTCAGGATATAGAGATCATTGCCAACCTCTTTCTTCTGAAACTACAAATAATGCCACTACCCACCCTTTATCTATACAGTGTCTTGTTAGAAATCCATTAGAAGGCAAATATGTTGATCAAACAATCTGACGTTCATGATCATAATACTAGATCTGCAATCCCGCCTCAGGAAATCAATGAGAAATACATTAGACTTCAATCTTTATAATCTTTTGCCAGACGATTTTAAGTGTCTCTCTATGTTTTATTTTAAAAAGTCCCTAAAGAGTTATCTTTTGAGATGTTGCTTCTACTCTGTCAATGAATATGTTAGCCATTTCCAAAATCAGTATCTGTGAACATACTTACCAACTTTTCAACACGTTGATCACTCAGATCAATTCGATTGTTTTAAATTATTGTGAATCCATCTCAAATATTTGGTATTTGGTATGTTTTAATCTGTTCTTTTTTTCGTTTCTTTTTCTAAAATTGTTTTTTGACTTGCTACAAACATTTAAAGATTTTAACGTAGTTAAATAAATACTTTACTTTACTTTACTTTATTGGGAAGGTGATCAACCGATCAATTGTTTTTGGGGCAAAATTGATTTTAAATTCCGTATTGCAAAATATGCTGAACTCAACTTTCTGGAGACATGTTTGATATGTTCTGACCATGAAAGGTTGTAGTCTACATAAAGACCGAGGAATTTGGTTGAATCAGTCTCTTCAAGAGTCTGAGTTGAAACGATATATATTTTGTTTTGGAATCATTGATAATGAGTTTGTTACAACAAAACCATTTATAAAATTGATTAAGAAGATTGTTGGCCTTCCACTGAACTTCATCACATGATTCTCCTGTTACACTTATAGTTGTGTCAGCAGCAGACATGGCAAGGTTAAGATCTTGTGTGTGAAAATCAGGAAGAGAAGGGGTGACAGGACGCTTCCTTGGGGTACGCCTAGGTTTATTTTCTCTGTTGTAGATTTCATATTGCCCACTTTCTCTATAATTTCCCTATCTGATAAAAATGATTCAATCCATTTATTCAAAGGTTCACGAATACCCATACACGATAGTTCTTTTACGAGACTTCCTTTCTCAACACAGTCGAAAGCACTTGTTAGGTCAAAAACAATTGTCAAAACATGTTTTCCTTGGTCAATTGACTCATATATATTTTGGGAGAGGCTGAAGGCAACTGTATTTGTGGAGAAATTTGGCCTGAAACCATGTTGTTTTGCTGATAGTACTCGGAATTCGTACAAAAATATAGTTATTCTTTTTTGTACTAATTTCTCGAACAGTTTTGAAAAACATGAGAGAATCATAATGGGTCGGTAGTTTTCCAATAGACTCAAGTCGCCTTTTTTGAGGAGTGGAATTATCATTCCAATTTTCAAGAGATTTGGGAATATTCCCTGGAAAATTGACTACTACTACTTGACGGCATCTTTCTCTCCCGTTATTTCCTGAAAAAAAAGCGAGTTGTTGCAGATTGGGCCAATGATACAATTTATGTTTTGTTGCCCTCCATTAGCTGAGACCACTGCCTTTTCGGCAAAATTTGAAAAATAGTTACAGAAGCAATTTGAGATCACAAAGGGGTTCATAATTTTGTTGCCATCCTCATCAGTGATAGATATGATATTCAGTTGGTCTTTTAGTCTGCCCAGAGTGTTTACCATGTTCCAAATTTCTTTGGGGGTATTAGAAGCATCTGGAATTTATCAAACAATATCTACATTTCTTGAAACTTTTGCTAACTCAACATATTTGGTGTAACGACATACTGTCCCGGGAAACTACTTTGCTATCTAATTCCATCCTTATCAAATAAATTGCTCTTTCTGATGCACACCAAAGATAAATATATATATAGTTTATTTCATATATAAAATATCCTCTCCGTTTGCTGTTTTCATTGGTTGGATTTCTCCGGCTTTCTGTAGGCTCGAACTAGTATCTATTTGAAATTTGTTCTACATTATTCAATCACTGAGTCTCTTTCATTTAACACACTTATGGATCAATAACTTCGCTAAACTCTAGATTTGAGTGAAAAATCTCACACTATTAACACAATATTAATACAATGTCATGTCACATCAAATTTTTAAGCCAACATTCAGATGATTTTCCACCGCTGCGTCTCTTTTTGTGGTCGATTCATTTTATCTCCCTCTCTCTTAGCTAGTAGAGATATATATATACAGGATATATATATACAATATACAATATATATCCTGTATATATATACAGGATATATATATATATATATATATATATATATATATATATATATATATATATAAAATCAAGAGGGTGATTCTGCATGATGAAATAAGAAATTCATTTCATATGTACTACGTTCCGGAAATGCATAGTTTTCGACATACAGTGTGGTAAACTTTTTCAAAAAATCCTTTTTTTTTTTTTAAGAATATTTGGAATATCCTTTCACCGATTTCCTTGAAATTTGGCATTGTTATTTTTTGTTATGAGGGGTTGATTTTGCCATAACTGAATTGGAATTATGAAATCCTGTGGCGTCCCGGGAGGCATACCGAATATTATTGTCAATAAAATGTATGCAATCCATTCATTCATGTTCTTCAGATATTTTATGATACATGTTTGACACACTTCGTAGCAATTGATCTCACGCTTACGTTGGGATTATTCTCGATTGAATTCAATACCCGTTCTTCTGCTTCTCCAGTTCTAGTTCTTCGCGGACGGCCTGCATCAAGACGTTCAGATTTGAATGATCCACATTCTCCCAGTCTTTGATGGATATTGCTGAACATCCGTGATTGTGGTGTCCTTCTATTAGGAAACGCTTCACTATACAAACGTTTTGCTGCAAGTGCATTTGTATTTATTTTTTTCCACGGAAACGAAGCAGAATATCGAAACAATTCAAGCGACCAAAATGTTGTATTTTCAGTTGTTCAATAGGAAATGAAGATAAAAAATTCAAAAAAATCAGTGGCGGACATTTTATTGACAATAATATTCGGTAGGGTGCCCCCGGGACGCTTTTCATTATTCCAATTCAGCTATGGCTAAATCAGCCCCTCATAACAAAAAATAACAATCCCAAATTTCAAGAAAATCGGTGAAAGGATATTTGAGATTCATTTCTCAGCTTTTAATGGGATTTTCTCTCCTCGTTTCTAAAAAATAGAGTAGAAGTTATTAAAAATTATTGCAATATATTTGTAGTAAAGACAGATTTAGGATCTGTCCCAAAATGTCACTGCGCTTGAAAAATTGAAAATCCCATTAAAAGCTGAAAAATGAATGTACCACCTCCTCGAAGAACTTACAGACGATATTTGAGATAATCATAAGAAACCGATTTCGTCGAAAACTATGCATTTCCGGACAGTAGGACATATGAAATGAATTCCTTATTTTATCATGCAGAATCAGATATTCATTCCGAACTCAACCCCTTGTCAACTCAATCCGTACTCAACCATTCGATCTCAATCAATCACCATCTCGTACAATAGTCCAGCAATAAATAGTGTTTGAGTAAGAAGTGTTTTGCTCCACAATTTTCGTCCACCCTTTCCTATCCTGATCGCTCGCAACAGTATGATGTTCGAGCAACATCATGTTAGTCAGTCGTGGAATTTTGGGAGAGAAGAAAGGTATTTGAATTTTTCTTGAGAGGTTGGAGATCGTAAGCATCAGGAGAGACTTAACTAGGCAAATAATTCCACAACTTTGCCGTTCTAACAGCTGGCCTAAAGGTAACCTGATCTTCCTAGGGCTATAATTTTTTTCTTAATGAAGAAAAAATCGGTTATGTTCGTATTCATGTGGTCCTTCGAATTTTTCTCCATTTGAGTAGAGAAAATGATGAATATGAATATAAGTGTCCGCCGCCAGAGTTGAGCACTTTCTTCTTTAAGAGAATGTGGGTTTCAAAACCACTGATCCACCATCATTGCTCAATATTCACTATATAATTGTTTCACAATTTATATTAAATAAAACATAAATATATAAAAATAAAAATTAATTAATCCACTATAATTAATATGTATAAGTAAAAGATTACAAATATGAGAACAAAACATACACACAAATATTTGGCGTTCTTGAGGAGAATAACGCTACATGACTTTTTGGCGTGTATTTTATGTTTGTGTTGTCACCATGTCAATATCAGTCATCTTTGGTGGTTACTTCTGCGCCACCTATTATATATTCGAGGTGGAGAGAGATGCGAACTAGGTTGAATTACATGAAATTCCATGACCATCTTGGATATTGTTAGAAATCGACGATCATTGCCATATTTATAAGTATTCTGAAAAACGTCGACTTTAATTGAGGTATCGAGCTTCTTCTATTACTTGTAAAAACAACATACAATAAATCACTACTTAGTATATCTGACATTCATTTTGAGACAACCATTCACAGTGTGTATCGAAATTCTTAGTACACAGATTTTATGCTTGTATGTTCACCAAGAAGGCTGATCACACATTGCCCAATTTGATGATGTCGGGTACCACTGTTTCTATGAGGTCGTCAATATCCATGCTAGGTGTCACCACCAACAGTGCTCTCTCATGGGACGATCATGTGAGGTCCATTGCGAAAACTGCTTCACAATAACTTGGTTTTCTATTCCGTGCGAAGAGATACTTCACATCCCAGCAACTGCTTATGATCTACAAAGCACAAATTCAACCTGTCCTGGAGTACTGTTCACATGTTTGGAGCTCAGCCCCCAAACATACGCTGAAGCTCTTAGATTCAATTCAGAAGAGAGCTATTCGCCTAGTCGATGATACAACACTCACCAAATCATTGACCTCTCTAGATCATCGTAGAAAGATCGGCGATCTATGCCTTTTTTATAAGTACTTTCACGGTCGGTGCTCAACGGAAATATCATCTATTATGCCACCACGCGCGATTCCTAGTAAACAAACCAGACGAACTCAAGCTTGTGACCCCTACACTGTCAGGCTCGAGACCGTGTTGTCCACAGATAAAAAAAAATTTTGTTTTTTTTTTCCATGAGTATGAATTCGCAATTTTTTGTTGTTTGAATATCCTTGTTAATACAGATCTAACCTCACTCACCATTGGGATCCTGTCAACTGGTAGAGATACAGCGTTGGTCAGAACAGAGAAAAGTTTGAGTGTGATGCTGAACAATAATATATTATGAAATTTGTTCTCGTAATATGGCGATAGAATTGAAAACCAAGTTTTTCTTCTCTCGAACACAAAGATTATCATAAAAAAAGATTAATTTATACAGTTGTTCTACTGCATTGATTCATTCAAGTAGATCAAGATGTTTTAGGAACGCAAAACTCGATTCCGATCGGCGTGAAGAATAACCATCCGGTGAAGAGGAGAGGAGTGGCTTGCGTTACCAAGTGTACCAAATGCAACGGCAGTGGCATCATCTTCATTGGCGGCACAAAAAACCAACAGAATAATGTAGAAAAGCCATTCCATTGTAATATTTGTAATGGTAAGTTATCAATATTCACTATTATTACTATATTTACTATTATAGTTACTCATATTACTGTTTCATTGAGAGTATCATACCTAGGATTATTTCCTTTTGATTCATTTTTTCTCTTCAATTTAACAAATTATCATCTGTCAGTATTGATTTCAAGGCAAACTGCTTCATGTTTCCTTGACAACCGACACTATTGGTTCCAAAGCATGCTTTGTTGATGATAATTAGAAGAATTCATGGTGGTCAGATTTAGTGAAAGCAAATTTTCAAAACTTTTTTCTTTCGGAAACGGCTCATTTTCTCGAGATAAAACAAGAGGATCTTCCTCGAGTATTTTCATATGCTCTTCAAATGTACCTCTTTATTATCAAAAAATATATATTGATAGAAAAGTTCTGGGCTTCCTTTTGGAAGGTCAAGGGCAGTTAAGGCCCTTCGCATTCGAGGAATTCTAGTCTCATTTGGTCCAAGGATGTAAGGCAACAACAGTTCTGGGAAATTTGAAAAAATCCATAGAGTATAAAAAAGTATTTATAGTATAGAGTAGAAAGAAGTATTTATTCACGAAAATCAACTTCGAAGACCTACAACTTCCTTGTCTGTGAGTTTTCAAAAAAATCTTGTAGGAACGTGAAGCAATATTTTTTCGAAAAATATCACCCCCTTGATTTTTGCGCACAATTTCCGGACACCCTGTCCAATACTGTACTGTACAACATCGCATTGATCTATCGGCTGATAAATATCCTATCCTCCTCGAGGTTCCTTCAGCCGGTACTCGTCGCTGTGGTCGCACAAGCGGCTGCACACCGGCGAGAAGAACTTCAAGTGCAACATCTGCGGCTTGGCCTTCGCCAAGGCCGCCTACCTGAAGAACCACTCGCGCATCCACACGGGCGAGAAGCCGTACAGGTGCAACGTGTGCGGCATGCAGTTCTCGCAGTCGCCGCATCTCAAGAACCACGAGCGCATCCATTCCGGCGAGCGGCCGTACGTGTGCGAGGTGTGCGACAAGTCGTTCGCCAGGCATTCCACCTTGTGGAATCACAGGAGGATACATACGGGCGAGAAGCCGTACAGGTGGGTTCTTCAATGGGCATGTTTAGCAAAAAAATAGTATATTATATTACTAGGTTGGGAAGTGAGCTATTATACAGCAAGAACTTTTACAAAATCATGAGGTGCGAAGCGCCGAAGGATATAATGTGCGAGCTATATACAGGGTGTTCCGTTGATCATGTTACAAACTTCTAGGGTAGATAAAACAAACGAAAATAAGAAAAAAAGTTCATGTGAACATGGGTCCGGAAACGCTTCTTCAGGGAGCTAGGGCCCTTCGAAGATGACCTCCAAAAACTACTTTTCGTTTTATAGCTTCGGTACTACTGCAGCTATCGCAACCAATTTTGGAACATGAAATCTAGTTCGTAGGTTCATCAATTTGAGCCTTCCGGATTTTGTCACCTTCAACCAGGGGCGTACACACCAGGGGGGTATTTGGGTAAATTTGACCCTACTCCTCTTAGGTTTCAATTTCTTACCATTTTTATATCTGATTATGATTCTCAAATGCCTTTTACATAAAAAAGATACTCTTGTAAAAATCGCTATCTGTCACCGTTTCCTCCGAAAATAATATCAATCAATAATAAATTAATGGTAAGAAATTAAAGCCTAAGAGGAGTAGGGTCAAATTTACCCAAATACCCCCCTGGTTTGTACGCCCCTGGTTGAAGGTGACAAAATCCGGAAGGCTCAAACTGATGAACCTACGAACTAGATTTCATGTCCCAAAATTGGTTGCGATAGCTGCAGTAGTACGGAAGCTATAAAACGAAAAGTAGTTTTTGAAGGTCATCTTCGAAGGGCCCTAGCTCCCTGATGAAGCGTTTCCGGACCCATGTTCACATGAACTTTTTTTCTTATTTTCGTGTGTTTCATCTACCCTAGGAGTTTGTAACATGATCATCGGAACACCCTGTATAATCAGTTCCACTGAAGGGGAGAAGCCATTCAGCATATTACTAACATATAAATGTGACCTCCAGCCCAGTTCATAGCTTCGCGGATGATAGTAAACTTCATTCCGCCTTTTCCTCGAGAGCCCCTATATCATCCAACGAGGCCAGAGGATCTGACAAGAATTCTCTGAAAATGGGGATCTGAGGATCTAGTACAGTTCAATGCAACTAAAACTCAAGTTTGTATGTACACCAAGAAGACTGATCACACAATGCCCAATTTGATGATGTCGGGTACCACTGTTCCTATGAGGTCGTCGATATCCATGCTGGGTGTCACCACCAACAGTTCTCTCTCATGGGACGATCATGTGAGGTCCATTGCGAAAACTGCTTCACAAAAACTTGGTTTTCTATTCCGTGCGAAGAGATATTTCACATCCCAGCAACTGCTTATGATCTACAAAGCACAAATTCGACATGTCCTGGAGTACTGTTCACATGTTCCAAAAACTTACTGATATTCAATATACCAGAACTAGCTGCTACACCTGCATCCCATCCAGGAATGCCTAGTACTCAAGAACTCCCCTCTGCCATCTCAAATGACATAAGTCGTGTTAGGACACTATTGTCTAACGCTGTTGGAACCACTGCAGATTTAAACAGTGCAAAAATTCTTCGAGTTGGTAAAGCGAACAAGAACGGGCACCGTCCCCTCAAAGTAACCTTGTCCTCCTCCCAAGATGTTTATACTGTTATCAAGAACAAACACAAGATTAGCCGTGAAGATAAAATTTTCATCACTCCCGATCAAACTCCCAATCAAAGGAAGGCTCTTGAAGTAGCCAGAACAGAACTCTCAAATCGACTAAGTAATGGTGAACAAAACCTTACCATAAAATTTATTAACAATATTCCAAAAGTAGTCCAAAAAAACCATTAATATATTCCAACCAGGGCAATCCTTCAGTTTACTATCAAAATGTCCGAGGACTTCGTACCAAATTACCTGATCTTGCTTTAGGTGCTCTTAACTGTTTCTACGACATCATAATTCTTACCGAGACGTGGCTTACTACCAATATCGAAGACTCTGAATTGGGAATGTTCAATTACAACATCTATAGGAAGGATCGTACCCCAGACTCTAGCAAACACAATCGAGGAGGTGGTGTATTAATTGCTGTCAAAAAGAAATTTTCAACTAACCTTATTCCTAGTGATCCCTGAGTTGAGCAACTCTTCGTTCACTTCAGTAATAACGATTACACGTGCATTCTCGGTGCCCTATATATTCCACCCAAATCGCAACTCAATCAGTATCAAACTCATTCCGATCAACTTACAACCATCAATGATACATTTCCCAACGCTAAGTTTTATCTTTTTGGTGATTACAACCTCCCTAATGTCACCTGGGAGACTGAAGACTTCTGCTCAACTGCATCTCTTCAACCACTCACTCAACCTACTCTGGGCGAAGCTATCGAAGTTGTTTCTAACATGTGTGCTCTCCACAACCTCTTTCAATGTAATACAATCACCAACAGTAGGGGTGCCCTTCTTGATCTCATTCTCTCGCCAGTGGAACTTACAATATCTAAAGCTGTAGACATCCTAATAACTCCTGATGACTTTCACCCACCACTCGAAACTTCCTTGCTGATTAGGGCCGAAAACACCAACACCCCTGGAGAAGAATCTTATTATGATTTCCGCAATGCAAACTTCACAGCTATACGCCAATGCTTGGAAGCGATTGATTGGGACGCAATCCTTGTCAAAAAGGACCTCTCCGACATGATCCACATCTTCTATGACGCTCTGTACTCCATTATTGAGCTATTTGTTCCACTGAAGAAGGTACGTACCAATACATTTCCACATTGGTACTCTACAGAACTCAGGAAGCTGATACGAGAGAAGAAGATGTCTCACATGATTTACAAAAGCTCAAGGTCACCGCAAAGCTATGAAGAATTCAGCCAGTTACGATCACAATGTAAACTTCTTTCAAGACAGTGCTACTTTAATTATATTCACTCTGTTGAAATTTCTGTTAAGAATAACACGAAGTCTTTCTGGAGTTTTGTAAGTTGTAAGATGGCATCCCACCAGTTCTCTTGAAAAAATGCTGTTTCATATTATCCAGACCACTATTCCATATTTTCAACAAGTCTCTTGACTCTGGTGAATTTCCTGAATATTGGAAACTTTCTTTTGTCACCCCAATTTACAAGTCTGGTATGAAATCAGATATAAAGAATTATCGACCCATATCTATACTCAGCACTACCCCTAAAGTATTCGAGAATATTATAACTGAATTTCTCACTTTCGACTGTTCCAGCATTATATCCACACAACAATTTGGCTTTCGTTCTGGTAGGTCCACTGAATTGGGTCTGATTACATATGTCGATTTTATGTCCGAGGCCCTAGAGAAGGGTCAGCAGATTGACTCTATTTATACTGATTTCTCTAAGGCTTTCGACAGAGTGAATCATGAACTCCTAATTCATAAACTTAACCTGTATGGTTTGGATGGCTTAGCACTCCAGTGGTTAGGCAGCTATTTATCCAACAGGTCACAAATAGTCAGAGTAAATCATTACTACTCCCACGCATTCCAAGTAACATCTGGAGTTCCCCAAGGGTCACACCTGGGCCCTCTCTTGTTCAATTTATTCATTGATGACATCACTTCCTGTTTTCCAAATAGCAAGGCCTTATTATTTGCGGATGATCTGAAATGCTTCAGAATTATAAATAATCCCGAGGATGCTTTCCTCCTTCAATCTGATCTGGATAACCTATCAACTTGGTGCTTATCAAATGGCATGGACTTAAATCCCGAAAAGTGCCACATTATGCGATTCTACCGTTCCCATCACCCAGTTTTATTCAATTATGACATCAACAGGCAGTTACTAAACTCAGTTGACCAAATTAAAGATCTCGGAGTTATCCTAGACTCTTCTCTCAGCTTCAATCCCCATATTAACAATATAGTGCAGAAAGCCACGAAAATGTTAGGCTTTATCAAGAGAACAACCCGTGATTTCAATGATATAACTGCAATAAAAGCCCTCTATTGCTCCTTAGTTAGAGCTAATCTTGATTACTGTTCAACAGTCTGGTCCCCATACTACACAACCTATATAGCGAAAATTGATAGGATTCAAAATAATTTCCTAAGATACGTAGCTTTCAAATCAGGTCTTCACTGTGAATATGCACTACTGGAATACAATCTAAATATCCCCACTCTTGTGGTTCGTAGAAAACATAGAGATCTTATTCTCCTCTTCAATATTATAAATGGCAGATACGATTGCCCCAATCTCCTTTTGAAAATTAATTTCTTGGTACCTTCTCGGTCAACTAGACAAACTCAAACATTCCACATACCTTTCCACAGGTCCAACTATACTTTCAATAACTTCATCTCACGAACACTCAGATTAGCAAATTCTCTCAAGGAGCTTCCATTATTTGGTACATCATTAAATAGTTTCAGGGCTCATCTTAAAAAAATCAACTTCTAAACACAAATAGTTATTTTGAAAAATGTAAAGCTCTCATAGTTATTTTGAACAATGTAAAGCACTCATATTATGACATATTACCACTGTACTTTATATTCTATCTGCTTATACAATGTAATTATCTTGCTTATACAATGTAATAATTTTTCCTAAATGGGCTCGCCCGTATGAATAAATAAATAAATAAATAAATGTTTGGAGCTCAGCCCCCAAACATACGCTAAGGCTCTTAGATTCAATTCAGAAGAGAGCTATTCGCCTAGTCGATGATACAACACTCACCGAATCATTGACTCCATCGTAGAAAGGTCGGCGATCTCTGCCTTTTTTATAGATACTTTCACCGTCGGTGCTCAACGGAAATATCATCTATTATGCCACCACGTGCGATTCCTAGTAGACAAACCAGACGAGCTCGGGCTGGTCACCCCTACACTGTCAGGCTCGAGACCTGTCGAACATCGCTATACCAAGCATCATTCATCAAACGGCAGATTTGTGGAATTCTTTGCCTAGTGAAGTCTTTCCTGATGCTTACAACCTCCAAACTTTCAAGAAAAATTCCAACACCTTCCTTCTCTCCAAAAATTCCACTGCTAGCTAACACGATGATCCTCGAACATAAAAGGTTTCCCTTTCGTGTTGTCCACAGATAAAAAAAGGTATATGGGATCGGAATCAGAATATCGATAACAATAAATATCGCAAATATGTATCGAAAATACATTGCTGGAATGGCCTTCTGTAACGAATGTTTCATTCTATTTTCTCTGTTCCGGCTGTATTATATGGTTTTGTTAATATTGATTACATATTTTCGTGACAAAAATCAATTACTGCATAGGGAAACTTCAGCAGAATAATTAGGCTGGCAGAAATGATTCGTTTCTGACAGTTGACTGAAACTTGACACAATATAGCGGACATTTTCACAAATTCAAAAGCTGTTCCAAATATTTGTAAAATAAACCTATCTGAGCTACAAAATCCCGAACAATCTTCTGGACATTGTTTTCGAAGGTCTTCAGCATCACATTTAGCAAATATTGGTGGTGGAAAAGCTCGATTGTAGCAGTGAGTCATGAAGAAGCATCCACAAAAAGAAAATTTAAGGTGGCAAATATGCTCACATCTAATTTTCACACTTCAAATTAAGCAGGACCATCCACTAGTACTGCACAGAGGCCAGAATTATCTAGGAGAGTTGAATCTTCTAGTGATACATAGCAGGCAGAAACTGTCAGTAGAGCAGCGTCATCTGATTCTATTCATCAAGTAGAATTGAATGAAAATAATGGAGCTATCAATATTGTAAATTCTCTGAATAATATTCCTTTTCAATCAATGCAGGAGATAATTCCACAATTTCTGGAATTTCTATGAAACTCTACAGCAATTGTACTGTAACTTAGCAGATTCTACTTTTTTTTGTATTCATTTGTAGGTAGGTATCTCATGGTTTGGGAACATTTCTTTCGAACAATGATCTACCTATTATTGCTTTGTTGTTCGGAGGTTGTTAGTTTCAACTGTGGAAACAATAAATATATACCATTCCTATTTCTTAAATAGTACTTCCATAGGAAAATTGTTAAGGGTTATTGCTATAATGGTTGTTTCCATTTGATTTTTCTTTGCAGCCTAAATGAATATAAACAACTTGAATCAAAATATTAGTACCATTCTTAGGTTGCTCGCGTCTTCTTCCACTTTCTTCTTTCCGGCAGGCATACCAATCGTCCAAATTTCCAAAACAAGAATATCTAAAAATCGTGTATCAATGGAGCTCATTATTGAACGAAAAATAGTGCGTTAATGAGTCTGTCAAAGTGCCGAAACAGAAAATTTTATTTCATCATTTGATAGTATCAACTCAAACTAGCTTCCTGGCACAATCCGTTCTCCTCTCATTACTTTCCACGTTTTTTGAATAATTATTGAAATTTACCAGGAAACGAACAGATCTAGTGACGTCAGTAGCTTCGCCATTTGTCTGCCACTCCCAAACAGAGGAACTGGCATATCAACCACTCATATTTTCTGACAGAGATAACAATTACTCTTGTATGAACAAACCTGGCTAGAAACGTCACGAAGCTTTGATATGAGTCTAGCGTCTAGCGGTAATACATGAAGAGGAATGTTACCAGCAGGATAATCACGTCATCAGTTTGAATGAGTTTTCAAATAGGGCTCTAATTTGAATTCGAAAATAAAGCATGTGAGTTAACTTTGAGAACGAATGATGCCGTTACATGATGTTTTTGAAAATCCGTAACGGCATCGGTATTCCAAATACAGGGTTTTTTAAAATAAAATTCATACACACTTTTTACGATTATCTCATAAATTTATTTTTATTTCTCACTCTCATAGAGGGCGCTAGTAACACGTTTCGTACCGAGTATTATCAAAAATAACTTTTTCGAGGATACATTTTCCAGTCCAAATTTTATGTGAGTTTGAACATCATTCAATTTCACTCCAAAAAGGTACTCATGGTAAAACTCGATACTGTATACCGTTTTCGGAATATTTCAATTTGAAAATGATGAAGTAATAATTGATATGATAATGAGAAATTCAAAATGAAATTGACTGGAAACATAAAAAATTCAATCAATTAGAGAATATGTGTATATTTTTTTTTTTCAAGAATCTTAAATAGGGATGTCGTTACGATAATTTTTTACTAAGCAAACCCAACTTATTTTGCAGGTTCTACGTATCCTAGCATTGGGCTCACCTTTTTTTGAACTACCCGGTATAGTGGAGGCTCTGTATGTTTGAAGCACATCATCCAGATTCGTCTGTTTGAATGTTTAATTAGTCTCTGGAGGTAGCTTTCCGTCCTTGATTTTTCTTCTCAAAGTTTTCGAAACCGCACCCTTGCTAGGTCTTCGCATTGGCATAGTACGTTTATTTCGGTTTCCTCTACTTCTTGGCAGAATCTACATAGTGTTTCTTTTGCCAGACCCATCAGATTCATATGCTCGTTCAGCCTGCAATGGCATGTCACCAGGCGTACTGCGCGAGCTAGGGTCTTTGAAATCTGTTTAACATTATTCAATCACCTATGAAATGATATATCCTGATCTTTTCTGAATCTATTAGTACAGCCATAGGCTGAACAGGGCAACACCATTTCGAACAAAGTTTTGTAATTAGGGCGAAATTGCGCATTTTCATGCTAATCAGTTATCTGAAAGGAAATTCGGTGTCATTTCTATTTTTTTAAATTATTAAAAAAAAAGGAAATTCTAAATTTCATGGGGCATTTCTTGGGGCACTCATATAAGGTATCTGAATCTGTCATTGTATTTTCCAAGGCGTTTGATTACAAAAATGTATCACACGATGTTATCGACCGAGTGGAATTGTGTTTCAGAAATGAAAGGTGGAGTATTCTGTCATCTTTTATGACTTTGTATTGTGTAGCGAAGAATACACTTCTAGGAAATCCTGTCGTTCCTAACTCAAAACCTGTGTTCCTAAGTAGGTAGTAAACTTGACGGAAATGTGAAAGTTTCAGATCCAAATTCAATTGAAATGTCAAAATTTAGTTTGTTCTAAATTGTTCGGTATTAGTATCTCATCATACATTGTAACCTAGAGAAAAGACTTCGAAAATGCTGAAAATATAATATGGCGCTCACAAGAAATACCTGATTCAAGTGTCTTGATTCTGGGATCAATAACGTCTTCATCAAGAACATCCAAGTTAAAAATGTCTAGTTCTTTTTTTTTGTTCGTTTTTCGTCACATAATATCAGTGAATCATAGTTGCGAAGTGGTACTGAAAGAATTCACAAACATAAAAAAGTTATTAATTTTCGTTTTCAGATGTGATATTTGTGGATCATGCTTCAACCAAGCTACACATTTAAAAAACCATGCTAAGGTCCACTCTGGGGAAAAACCTTTCAAATGTGATATTTGCTCAGTTGGATTTTCTGATAGGTAAGTTTACTTGAATATAATATCATTGTTATTGTTATTGTTATGGTAGATGTCATAGTATAGTGTATAGTATTCAGCAATCGTCTGTGTGATTTCAGTCTGAAAAAAAGTTTTTATTCTACATGAAATAAAGTTTCGAATTTTTTCAATTATCAGTGAAGATGTCGGGAAATGATTCAAAACATGAGGCATTATGAAGGTAGGACTGTTCAAAATGACGCATCTCAGAATGTCCGCTGCGGCTGAGTAGAGAAATGATACATTTTTGCTTGTCAAGAGATTTGCGTTGCTCAAAACTGAGCTGTCAACCACAGAAAACAATAGAAAATGAGTTGTCTGATTGAGAATTATTTGCTAGTAAGTTTTTTTTGACGTTATAGCGCAGTTAAACGGCAGCGACAAAGCCCCTCTCGTGGGAAAAGTTCTAGTAGTTTGTCTCTGCGGTTCGATATGTTTTTTTGGGTTCTTAGTCCGAATTTGAGGTTTGCAAAAAAAATTTCCTAGAATATTTCAAGATATTCCAAAGAACAGCGAAATTTTTCATAAATGATTTTTCAATTCGGAATATTTTGAATTGATTTCTCTCCAGTTTTTCAAATGGAACATATATATTTCTACCATATTATGTAGTAGAATTGGAATGACATTTCCTTCAAGAATGTCCTTATAGCTATTCCTGACCATTTTCGCGATATTGTTCTATTGCACTGATACACACACATTCCGATGTGTTATCAGAGGTAGAAACGAGGTAGATACATGGTAGAAAAATATACAGGGTGTTCCATTTGAAAAACTCGAGAAAAATCAAATCGAAATATCACCTATCTATCCGGAAAATAGCTGTTGCAATATTTCCTTGTTATTTTGACAAAAAAAATCGTAACGTTCTAGTGATTGAGACATAGATGATAATATTGGGGGAGTGCATGGAGGTCACTGAAACATTGATAAATATATGATTATATACAAGGTATCCCATTTAAAAAAAAAACTTTCTAGATTTTTTCGATGCGCCCTGTATATGCCACAATAATTTCTCATGATATACGTTTTTGTTTTGTTTACATTCGTTTTTAAATCATGTCTAGCTATCATAGGTCTCCAGCAATCAGACTCTGGCGCAATATTACCCAACTCTGTATACAGGGTGTTTCCTAATTGAATGTAAATATTTCATTCGGTGATATTTGGGTCCATTTTGAAAAGAAAACTTCATATGAATGTATAAACGTCTTAACTTTTTAGATACAGATACAAAAATTGTTTTTTTTTTATTGATATTTGTAATACCACTTTAGATATTCTGATGAAGTTTCGCATACATGTACTATGTATGAACAGGCATTTAATTAGTGTAACTAGTTGCAATATGGTATGCCATTGATTTCTCTCGAAATAAAAATTATTGTAATTCCATCGAATTTTACCTCTGAAATTTTTCCAATCCGATGCACGGTTTTCGCTATAAAAAATGAAAATCTTTTATCTGCAATCGAAAACCGTGCATCGAATTGAAAAAATTCAAGAGATCGAAGCTGAGAAACGATTGGTGATTTCAAGAATGATTTCAGTTTTAAAAGAAATCAGTGGCATATCATCGATGTACACTGAATAATGCTTCTCCATACATAGTAGATAGATAGAGTTTATTATCTGCATAGTTTGCTTTACAAAATCAACAATATCTCATGTTTTAATAACATTACATGTTTCTAAACCTAATGTTTATATATCGAGCATAAAATTTACTAAAAATTATGTTTAACAAATTCACAAAGTCTTCTCTCGACCTCCAAAGTGCTGTTCGATAACTTTATGAAAAATGGAAAACTATATTATATAAGTCCTTCTCAAAACAAAGAATTTTGTGTTTTACTCCTTCCACATTTTTATAGTTCATATCTCCATATTCTCATATCTCCAAGAAAAGTTATTTTTTCGCACATGTATTGTGGTAAAAGGTTATCAACATCTTATAGACAGATAAAATATTTTCCATTACTAATTTTTGGTTGATGTCATGAATCTGAGACAATCTAACATAGATATTGTATAACGGTTAACTCTCAATGTAGTTCTCATTGCTCTATTCTGAAAGATTTGCATTGTATTCTTATCACCATCTTCGAAATGAAAAGTAATAGTTGGGCAGTATTCGAACTGAGGGGCAATCATAGTTTTGAAAATAGTTATTCCAGTCATTAGTGATACATCATTGCTTATCAGAGTATAACAATTTTTCATTAATTTTCTTCAACAAGAGATCTACAAATTTTTTCTCAAATCCAGGTTCCTATCAATAATGACACCTAAGTATTTCATTTCATCGACGTACTCTAGTCTATCATTTATTAAATACAGTTTTGTAATAACAGTCGTTCCAACTTTTCTCATTGACATTTGCCTAACGAATAAACTATTTTGTATCAGCCAAGTCTCAAGCTTTTTCAATTCATGTTGCATTATTTAAACAACTTTTTCATTATCACATTTTGTCATGAAATGAGCCCAAACATCACCCCCTCAAATACTGGCATCCACTTAGGAAACACCCTGTGTATAGAAGGAGTCCAAGAAGTATGAACTCTAAAATCGCCCTGTATCTTATACGGGTATGCAAAATCTGATTGGACCATCTTGAGTATCATTGGAAAGTAGAATAGGAACGTTAACAACCGAGGAACCTGTTGGTCTCAACCGAAATGGTATGCACTGTTCCTCAAACTCGCGATTCCAGGTTCGCATTGAAGCGCCACCGGAACATCCACGAGAAGTACGGGCGGACAAAACCACAGGGCGCGGCAGCCGTCACCGACGACGGCCACCAGCAGCTGCTCAGCCCGTCCGAGTCGATCTCGCCTTCGGCCACCGTCATCATCACCACAGACGCGGACGACCGCGTCGAGATCGTCGAGGCCAAGTACGAGGAGAAGTTCGAGACCGTCGACGGCAGCGATATCGACGAGGAGATGACCGACATGTCGGAGCTGCAGGTTCAGTTGCAATAGTAGATGCGCGGGGGAGGTGGAGCTGTTCGCGCTGGGGGCGGTGTTATGCGACATGCGATTGGGCCACGCCAAACTCGGTTAAATAAAAGTTGTGAAACACTACAGAAGATGGTGACTATTTTTCATATTTCTGTACAATCATTGGTGTTTTGAGATTGGATACACATTTTTTAAAATTCTGTCGAAACTACTGGCAACATTGGTTTGGAATTTTGTATGAATATGTTCTAGAAGCTGACTTATCGCATGAATTTATATTTTTTGTTTTACTCTCATAGAGGGCTCTAGTAATCCGGTTCTCATCGAGTATCTTCAAAAATGACTTTTTTGAGATTAGATTTTGCAGTCCAAATTTTGTGTGCATTTTCAATTTCATTCCAAAAAGATACTGTTGGTAACACTCGATACTGTATACCGCTTTCGAAATATTTTCATTTAAAAATGGTGAAGTAATAACTGGTGCTGTTATGAAGTATAAGTATCATTAAATGAAATTACTTATTTGTTGAAAACCAAAAAAATCTTCATTCATAACATTATTCTTATGATGAATTTATCAATAAATCATAGAATCACAAGAAGAAATATCAAAATTAATTTGAATTTGTATCATGACAGATGGGAATACACAATGTTATCCTTCTTTTCTAAATAACGCAATTATCTCCCAAACGGTTGGGGATTGACTCAATCGTTCAATCGATATCACTAGCATTACAAAAATGTTATCATTTTTATCTTATTTTCAATTTTGCTTTCTTGCAAAAACGAGGCAGGGAACAATGGTGCAGCTACTCTGCCTAATTGAAATATTTATCTAATTTCTTCTTCCGAAACTCTAACGTACAGCCAACTTGATAACAGCAGTTTTTTCGTTAAAGCGGAAAATTACTCATATGTTAGTTGTTAGATGGCGACACAAAAATGTCAACAAAAACAGTAATATTGATAATTGCAGAATCAGTGTTATGAGAAAATTGATTCTGGATTAGTAATTTTAGTTTACTTCCCAAATTAAATCAAACTACATAATTACCATTAACTTTGTACAGAAATCTGCAAAAATGTCTTTATCTTCTGGGGAGTTTTATAACTTTTATGCCATTATAGCGGAAAATGCCGTTGGCTGCATAAACATGGCGGCTTTTGGCCCTTTATCGTCACTGTGGTTTATTGAGTCCCTGTAGGATATAGTGACTTTTCCAAAAAAAACAGGTGATGTCATACCACAGAACGAAAAATAGTTTCAACCCCCGTACTATCATCCAATCTGGTCTTACCATTTTCAAACCACAACTAAAAGTTCACATATATGACGATCTTCAAAATTACATCAAAAATATCCAACTAGCGTACGTAAGTTTTGCGAAATGTTCTGCAATAAACGATTAATCCTCTTAGGGGTCAAATTCGAACATAAACTATTTAGTTAACAACATACTGCTTTTTATTATCAATCTACTGGATCATCCGATTGATCTCACTTGTCTCATATTCCAGATTAGGTTCAAGTCCGTCCAGATCTTATTGAGACAAGTGATCGAACGCTATGACACCTCATTCACGTGCATCCGATCTAGAAAGCTTCAGAATTTACAAAATCAAAATGATAAGTATTTTCATCAACACAAATTGGAATGATGCTCATTCATTGAATTATGTTATGATTCTTTCATCCTAATTTTATCATCTCTGTTGATACCTGATGTCTTTCATTTATTCTCACAATCTTTCCGAAAAGATTCCAAATACTACCTAATACCTAATACATAACCCTGATACATATCTACGATACCAAATATTTCGAGAAAACATCTAATCTTCCCTACCTGTAAAACAAAAGTCCGCAAGTTATCGCGTGACTAATGATTGGCAGCAAACAATGCCGGTTTTCCGAGCGCTTCAAAGGAGTGACTAATTAGAATATCTTTGGACGATGACATAGGTAACACCTAGATTTTCAATAACAGTACATTACATGTGAGTGGGTTAAACCATTGTTTTAGCAGTCTTTTCAATTATGGTTTCCAAAAATATGGATTGAAATTTTATCGGAGAACGTTGAAATAAATAATCGATGCTGAACAAGTTGTGGCTTGAACTATTGTTGCATAACACTGTCCGAAAAATTGAATCAAAATGTGCTTCGAACGAGAATATCATATTGACTGCAGGTTACATCAATAATATGTCGAGTAGTTCGTCGAGTACAAGAATTTCTGTGAAATTTATTGTTCAATTTTCATATAATTTTTGGCAGTAGCACGGCGGTCTTCCATATCTGGACCGAAAAAAAAATTCGAAGGATACTTTATTAAGTAGAATACCAAGTAACCTAGAACCAATTTCCCCTGTATATTTGTTTTATTGTTAATTATTGCGAATTTGGTATATCGAATCCATGTCATGAATGTAAAGGTTTTTCTCGAACATTTTTACACCGCACCTACAGTGATTATGTCAAAAAATAGTGAATACACAAGTTTCAGAGACTTTTTGGAATCATCAGAATATCGTTCCTACATGTTTAATTATCTTTATGCGAACTGCACCGTTGCAAAACAAGGTTGAGTTTTCTCTTTATTTGGATATACAGGGTGCTCGTCTTTCGAACTCCATCATGGGATTCTCTGTTATAAGAGATACATGAATTTTTTTTTTAATGGAACCGCCTACATTTCATTCCCCATAATTGGTTCCAGATCATTGGTTCAAGAAAATTTGAAACAAATACGTGGCGTACAAGAACACGAGCTCGTTCATGCAGCATGACAAAATCCACCCCCTGGCAAACAACCCCCGAGAAATCACCCCTAACTTTTGTTTTTCGAATTGCACCCCTATGTTTGTTTTGGTTCAACTTACAGTACATTTCATTCTTTATTCAACGATACATCATAATATGTAGTGGTGAAGATAGTTAATCGAGAAAATTGAATTCGTTGGTGGGTAGATTGGAAATAGTGGACCTGTTCGATGGCCTGCACGTTCTCCAGATCTCACGCCACTGGACTTTTTCCTATGGGAATATTTGAAACGAGCTGTAAGTTGAACCAAAACGAACATGGGAGTACAATTTGAAAAACAAAAGTTAGTTAGGGGTGGTTCCTCGGGGGTTGTTTGCCAAGGGGTGGATTTTGCTATGCTGCATGAACGAGCTTATAGTCTCCTAAGACACATATTTTTTTTCAATTTTCTTTTCTGCAAATACCTGAAATATCTGCTGGCCTCAAAGCTCTGGGACACCCGGTATATGGAATTGATATCGATACACGATATCTCCATGGTGTTGCAATATCGTGAAAAAATTTTTTTTCTTATCATATATAATATGGATGATCACATCACTGCTGCCGAACTACGTGGTTTATGTGATTATAAAAACAAACTGTATATAGTTGGAATGTCTCATTTATGTTGTACCTATTCGGTAATCGCTAATAGGCTGTTTAAAAAAACCGATATTAAGGTAGCGATAGATTTTATCTATTATTATATGCTATTAAATGCAAATTTGCTTTATATTTGGGTTTTTCAATTATTGAATATTTGTAGAATATAGGTTGTACAGCGTCTTCAGGAACCGCCTTGTTCATCAGAAATTCTACAGAAAAGTGTGGTATTCAAAATCGAGATTGACGTTTCTGAGCCTTATTTCTGAATATCTCAGCAGAATAACTCTCGAATAATAACTCAGTCGTTGGAAGTTTTACCATCGCAAGACATTTAAACTTTCTGAAACTTTGATCAGTTGTTCGTTGGTACCAAAGATATAATATCATATATTCTCTACACCATCGACTTATGAGAAGTATTGAAACGAATATGAGAAAAATAAAGATTTATCGTTTAGTCTGGATGTGCAACAAAGAGAAGTGCAATTTTGCCAACAGTCAGCTGATTACTGCTGGTTGCCTCTCTCTCGTTTGCTGTTTTGTTTGGTTGGATTCCTCCTCCTTTCTGTTGGCGCGAATTAGGGTCTATTCGAAATGTGTTCATTATTATTCAATATCTTAATAAGCGATAATATAACTGATATTTTTTCAATCCATTAGTACAGTCATAGGCTGAACAGGACAACATCATTTCGAACAAAGAATGAACCAACCAACCAATTTCTGATATTCAAACAACAAGTAAAACTTAGTCTCTTAGTTTCAACACAGTTATGGATCGATAAACTTCGATTTGAACAATAATTTTGGGTAAATAATCTTACACTATCAACTCGATTCGAATAAAAATATCGTATATCTCATTACAATGGCATGACACATCAAAATGTTTTGACAATGCCAATAGTAATCGCTGCGTCTCTGTCTTATGGTCGTTTCGACTCCCTTTCTAAGTTCGATCTAGTAAATAATATACAGTGTGTCCCAACGAAAACTCTCCACCCGGATTTACTGGGAAATGACAAATTATTTTCGGAAATGCTAAAACAGGTCGACTTTAATTTCTAGGGAAACACATGTTAGTAATGGATTTAGTCGAGCAACTTCATCCCCCGGACGGGGGTGGCTACCCCCTTGCGATTCATCATAGGAAACGTGGGTCGAGTGATACATCATCTGAAAGCTCTCTTCATTCTCTATCCAAACGTGTATAATTATCCCAAAATCGAATGAATGGTAATTGAAATTAGTGTTGTTGACAGGTTCAATGTAATTAGTCAATATCTTACCTGTTCTTATTCAAATTCAATTTATTAACTATTTTAAGACTCAATGGGTGGACAGATAGACAATGGCAACATCCCATCCGGTCAGGCAACCCAGTCAACCCACGAAAAACAAATTAGTCAAAACAAAGTAAGTAGCCATGCTGGGACTATTAATTGCGAAGATATTTCAACCAAGTATCAGGTTGATGTCGCTATTCTTGAATACAACAATACAAGCGGAAGATGCTCACCCCAATTGTGAGCGGAACGTCTAAAGGAACCTCCTCCACAGAGGTGAACCGAAATGTATTTACATCTTCTTGAGAATGCCATCGATCCTATGATAACGGATATTATCGAAAACGATGGAGATTATTCGGCAGACAACCTCCATTTTCAACAAGATGGAGCACCACCTCACTATGCAGTAGCGGTTAGAAACTTTCTGGATGAACGATATACCAATCATTGGATAGGGCGACGAGGACCAATTGAGTGGCCAGCTAGATCACCGGACCTCAACCCGTTGGATTATTTTTTATGGGGGCATCTCAAAAGCAAAGTTTTTGCCACTCTGCCAGAGTCACTAGAGGATCTACGTGGTCGAATTGTAAACGAGTGCGGCAGCATAACTCCAGAAGTAATGGAAAACGTTCGTAATAGTTTCGAAAGTAGACTTTATCATTGTATGGAGGTAGGAGGGGCTCATTTCGAGCAATTAATAAATTGAATTTCGATAAGAACAGGTACGATATTGATTATTTAAATTGAACCTATTACCACACTAAAGTACCAGTCATTCGATTTAAAAAAATAATAAACGTATGGATAGAGAATGAAGAGAGCTTTCAGATGATGTATCACTCGACCCAAGTTCCCCATGATGATTCGCAATGGGGTAGCCGCCCCTGTCAGGGGGTTGAAGTTGCGTGACTAAATTCATCACTGACATGTGTCCCCCTAGAAATCAAAATCGACGTGTTTCAGCGTTTCCGAAAATAATTTGTCATTTCCCAGTAAATCCGTGTGGAAAGTTTTCGTTGGGACACCCTGTATAATATCTTTGGTTGGTACACATTGAAAAACCAGCCTTTTTACTACTTGGGAAATTTTGTTCATTTTTGAAGCTCTGTATCTTGGTACCCTCAGTGAATTTGGTGTTCTACAACATTGAATGGAATGATTTGAGCCATAGGACACAAAAGACAATAGATAGGGTTCAAAAACAGTAGAAAGTGCAAAAGAATGGCGGTTCTTTGGACCTCACTCTCCCCACCTCAGCCGATGGTATTTATATTGAAAAAATGGAGTGTAGCTTGGAATGGACTGGTGGATATATATATATATATATATATATATATATATATATATATATATGCTCTTGGTGGCTACATACACACATTTCATTATTATTATTATTATTGTTTATTATACTCAGAAACATTAATGTTTATAACAGGGATGTATGAAATTCTTACACATGCATACATACATACAATGAACATAATCAAACATAAAAATCCATGAAAAATATATAACAAATTTATTTCTTTATTTAATATACATCCAGCAGGCCGAAGCCCAATTACAGGAGTACTTGAATATGAAATGATGATGATAAAAAAACAGCAATAAAATACAAATGATAAATGATGAAACAGGAATATACTTCGTTATAAAAACCTAATGATTTCTTCTAATCAGACTGTTCTGAGATAGTTCTGAGCAAATATTGACAGATTCTGAATCTACTTGCTCCAGTTATATTTTTAAATTCACTGGGCAGTACCTTGTATAAAATCGATCGTTTGTCAATTTCTGATTCATGAGAATTCGTCATCAATAAATAAATTATTATTATCAATTAATCATCGTTAACATGGGTCACATGCGAATGATTCGTAGACAGTGATATAAAGGGTCGTCCAACGGAAACGAACAAGACAATTTGAACGTATTTCTCTAAAAGCGGTTAAACACCTGAAGCATTATCCACCCTCAAATGATTGGTGAGCCCAACTTTTGAGAGTGCCATTGAAATAGGTGTAATTTCCTTCATAGAGAACGATGAAAGTGATGTATATCCTAACGTATTCGTCAAAGTATTCAAAGTGAATATACCTACCACTTACTTGCTGACAATAAGCAAGACTATATCCGAACTTACAAATCACATTATATAACATTTGGGAAGAAATCCGTCTGATTTTCTCCGTAGTTCTTCTTCTTACATCTTCAATATTTCGATTTCAGATAACCCCACAAGAAATAATCGAGTGGAGTTCATTCTGGAGATTTTGCTGGTCAATCAATTGCTCGTCAATCAATTTCTTGTGAAAATAGTAGTACAATGTACAATACGGCAATGATGATGGGGTGGTGCACCATCTTGCTGGAATCAAGAAGAGCCACAACTGGGGGTATTATGTTTTGTTGCAGTTACTCCAAATTGATACATAAATAAATGGAATGAATTACTGTTGTGAAGTTGGGCTTACAATTTAAAGAAAATGACGATGAAGTCATATCTACGACACCGATGAAGTCACATAAACGCACTCATGTGTCAAAATTTGCGCAGTTAAGGTTGACGTGTCCAAGCGACTTTTTTGCTTACTTATTTTACTGAATTTATTTCAACCTGTGCGTTCTCACTGGTTATCGAGTCGACAAAAATATATATTTTTGATGAATCTGACAACGGTGGGCTTGCTTTACGTTTGTTATACATGTTCCATGCAATCAAGTAATTACCGCGACATTCAGAGATTGTATGAAGTGTCCATTCGATTAATTCAGTAATTCCCACAAGAGAGAGATAGACAAAGAAAATATACTTTATTGTCTTATTGACAACTTATAAGATATATACTAAAATATATATTAAAAATAAACAATTTTCAATTCAAACACTAGTAACGATACTATACAAAATGTTTAGGTGGTAATAAGCACATATATGTGTAAAAAGCGGATAATGTACCTATATATATAATGTTAAAGAGAAAACAATTAATTCAATTCACAAATGTTTTTTTTGAATACGTCAAACAATTGGAATAAACTACTGCATATGTATGTAAAATAAATAAGTTACGAAAACGATGTAAAGAACACTGGTGGAGCTATTCTGCCTATTGCATCTATCTAATTTCTTTATAACTAAAACTTCAACGTACAGCTAACTTGATAACAGCATTTCATTCGTTATAGCGGAAAATCACTTATGTTAGTTGTCAGATGGCGGCACAAAAATGAAAACAAAATCAGTATCATTGATAATTGCACAATCAGTGTTGAAAAAATGTTGATTCAGGAGTAGTAATATAGGTTACTTCTCAATTAATGATCGAACTACATCTCAAAACGTCAACTATTTATACAGAAATCTGTAAAAATGTGGAGTTTCATAGCTATTAGGCCATTATTCGCTAATCCATAAGTCTGGACGACCTCTGGTGGCTAAATTGTAAACCTACTTAGTGAGTAATCAATAATGGATACGTGTGCGTTTTATCAGTGAATCATCGTTATTTGAGCGTGCTTGTTTGTAGATCTGTGTGTTGAGCGAACTTCAAAAGTAGGACTTTAAGCGAATAATTTTTGGGTTAACCCAAACTCGAAAGGTATTCACAGGAATGAAATTATGCTTTGGGTACTTTCATTAACCTATATAGTTTCAGGGTTGAGATAACCAAAATAATGATGAGTGGAGAACCGAGTCAAAATACTGGCACAACTAGGAAGACATTGCATAATACTAACTGTTATGTTTAAAACTGTATTCTTCCAGAAAAAAATGAATATAGGACATTCCCATGCGTTCCCAAGAAGGATGCATCTAAAGTCCATGTCAAGAATGATTATGGTATACTTGAGAAAGTTGGACAAAAGTATGGACAAATGATTTGTTGATCGGAAAACCTGTGACTCTCTTAATTCATTCGAGTTTGTTTCCTTCATTTTGTTCATTTTATTAGACATTGCAAAGCGTTACATCACCTCACAATATGATTGTTCTTCAACACACTATCAACAATTGTCCAAAACACACATGAAAATCCAAGATATCACTTGTTCGACGTTCGAAAACAACTGAAACATACACACAATAACCACGACGAACAGAGAGATTACTCACTATCCGCCATATTTGTTTACGTCTCGTAGCGCCCTCTTCGGTAGTTGAAATCGCCAATAGCGGAAAATAGCGTTAGCGTTTTTGACGAAACAAAACACCATCAGTGACTGCACCAGTTTTTTGTACATCGTTGTTACGAATGAAACTTTTGACCTTCGATCATTGAACATTGGGTTTGTTGTTCGGAGCTTTTGACAGTTATATCACACAACAGATTTATCCGGTGTCCGGAAACTATGCTCAAAAAATCACGCGGGTGATTCTGCATGATAAAATAAGAAATTTATTTCATTTGTACTACGGTCCGGATATGCGTAGTTTTCAACATACAGTGTGTTGAACTTAAAAAAAAAACAGTTTTTTATGATTATCTCAAATATCCTTTCACCGATTTTCTTGAATTTTGGCAATCTTATTTTTTGTTATAAGGGGCTGATTTAGCCATAACTGAATTGAAATCATGAAATCCAGTGGCGTCCCGGGGGCACCCTACCGAATATTATTGTCAATGAAATGTGCACCACTAATTTTTTTTTAATTTTATATCTTCATATCCTATTGATCAAATAAAAATACAACATTTTGGTCTCCTGAATTGTTTTGATATTCTGCTTCGTTTCCGTTGAAAAAATAAATACAAATTTATTGTATCAATTTGTGCGAAAAATTCCTTCGAATATTGGGGTGAAAATAAATGCGTGATCCATGTCCATAGATATGGAATGAGGATGAAGATTCATTTTCTTCAGTACACACTTTGTATTATTGAAAACTACGCCTGGACACAGAGATACAAATGAAAAAATCTTTAATAATAATTCCTTGTAGCCGAATACTCTACAGATACTCCATTGTTAAGGTTGGTGTAAACATGTTCAAGAAACGAAAAAATTGCATCATTTGTGCTTTTAGAGATCTGAAATCAAAATTGAGAGTTAACTAATATTTCATTGGTATTCAAGAAATATAATACTCGTTTTTTATAAGTTTTTCAATCAATTTTGATAGTGATGGCAGCAGAGAAATTGGTCTAAAATTGCTGGGATCTTCTGAATTACCACCTTGGAATGAGGGGATAACGAGAGATGTTAGACATGAAAGAAATTCTCCAAGAGCAAAGAAGTCATTTATAATGTCGACCAGAACATCCAAGGCGGAATGGGGGCGATTAATTTGAATTTTCATTGAAATTTCATCTATGCCAGTGGAATTGTTCTTGTTTATATCCTGGAGAGTGTGTTTTAACTCGGTTAAAATCGTTCTCTCAATGTAGAAGTCGTTGTAGATATTAACACGTTTAAAGAAAAAACTGTTTACTATAGTCCACTTTTCCTTCACTTTATTTTTTTTTCTTGGATTAAGGTGCATCGATTGCTAGGATCATTAGCACCAGAATTTGAAGGAACAAACTTCCTTCCTTCTCGTATTTGATGTTCAAATTTGTTTGTAAAGGTCAGTTGATTTCAGGTAATTGATCAAGTTTTTGATTTGAGAGAAATTCTTGAAGTTTTCTGAGAGATGTTCTAGATGACTAGTGGGTCTTCAGAGAATGGGTTCGAAATTGCTTCGAGAACGCTGAGAGAGTCACAGACGATAATAGTTTCGTTATCATATCTTGCTATATGGCAAAACTGCAGGGCCTGCCAAATGGCATAAAGTTCAGCTGTATATATGGATGCGTAAGGGGAGAGGGACCAAGAATATGCGACATTATCAATGGAAAAAGCACTGCCGGTGCCGGTTGATATTTTAGATCCGTCCGCATATAAAACTGTTGCGTGGGGAAACTCGCGCGAGATTTCTAAAAAGCGCTGATGGTAGACTACTACTGGGGCAGTACAGTTCTTAGGAAGGGAAATTAGATCTGAGCGTATGGAAATTTTTGGACACTGCCAGGGAGGCACTTCAAGCGATGTAATCGTAGGGACGGAAAACCTGTCTCACTGCAAATACTCACAATATGGAAAGCACCCATTGAGTACCTCATACCTACATGGTGTATGAAGTCAATCAGTCTCAGCGTTGATTTTCGGGCCGATGAGTAAACTATGGAACCATAGTGTATCTTCGAGTGCTGGAGATCGGTAAACATTCAGTAATGTGTCTTCATCAGCTCCCCGGCTCGTGTTAGCAAGGCATTTTATTATATTCATTGTCTGTTTACAACGCACTACCAAATTCTCTGTGTTTGCGCCAGGTCAGTTTTGAATCAAATATCAAAATTTCTAGAAATGTATTGGGTTTAGGTATAGGGAACCATGATACAGGTCGAAAGGAAATCAAATTTTTCGTCAGAATATGTAACTAACTACAGGATGTGCCATTTGAAATAACAAAGTTTTTCAACTTCATAAATTGTAAGTTTCCAACCATAATTTTGTTATCACCCTGTATGAATTTTGACATTGAAATATGAATGAAGGCATATTTCTAATCTTTCTCCAAACAATCGAAGCTTTTACGAAAGTTCAAAATTATTAACAGAGCCAAATAAAAATTATCTTCATGCACCATACAATTCACCAATTCTTCAAATATTTCGAAAACGAAAAATGATAGGCATAGGAAACATTGAAGAAACTCACCTCCATTTGTGCTGCGGAATCCGAAAAAGACAAAAAATATAGGGTGTTCCATTTAAAAAAATATAACTTCGATATGTATCTTTTTTATGGAACACCCTGTGTATCTCGAAATAATTAAATATTGTACATGAATGAATATTGTATGGTTCTCCACATAAATACCGTGTCGTATACGATGCCCCACCCTGTATATAAGTACTATGAGACGGGTGTGAAGAAGGCAATGCGACGCCGGCCAGCAACGAATCAGATCTGCATAGGCAAGAAGAAGATGTAACTCACTTTTTTTAATACAAGTCAAAACTCAAATAAGAGACAATTGATTATTTTTATCACTGGAATAGATGGAATCCACCCCCGTGAACATGATCTGATACTAGTCTGTTTCAATAGTATCCAATCCACCCCTCTCCCACCCTCTTATAGGAATAAGTAATATTTCAAATGAAAGATACTGTTTCACCATATTCAGTCTCCTTAACATAATCTGATGGTTGCCTAACTTAGTAGCATCCTTCCACTCATCTCCCACCTCCATATATCCCAAAATAGATGGAATCTTCTTTCCTGAACATAATTTGATTGTTTCATTAGAATACAGGGTGCCCGATTTTCGAGTTCTATCATGGGAATCCCAGTTATAAGAGGAAAAAGGTTGGTCAAATATAAAGACAAAGTTGCGCATTTTCACGCTGAATAATGAACTGAAAGAATATTCGATTTCATTCTTATTTTTCAATTCATTAGAAAAAACCTAAATTGGTAGTTTTCGTTTTTATTCTTTCCAAGTATAAACCTAAACTCTAGGACGTTCACTAGGCGTAGAGACAGGCACTTTTTTGAAAGGTATATGAATTGTAATTTCCAAGGCGATGTTAATGCCAGAGATACAACACAGCATTGTTTTTTTTTTATATATTTGGGATGGGATTCTCGCATTTTTTAAAGTTGTTTCTTTACCTAATCAGTGAAGTGTAATCAGTGAAGTTGCGTTTAGAAATGAAATGTGGAGTACTCAGGCATCTCTGATAGCTTTATTTTGTTTTCTACCTTTCTAATTTGCATTCTTTAATGCCTTCGTTAATATCGGTAATATACAGTGTGTCCAGTTAGTACGTAATTCTTCGATATCTAATGGACTCATGGAATAATTAAGTGAATAAATACATAAATAAATTACATAGATAATATAAATGTACAGGGGGTTACACAAAGGCAGGGCAGCTCAGAATGTACCTCTACTTGTCTGTTCCTTGTTATTGATTCCGCTCTCCATTGGTTTCACAATCTTGCCAAGAAATTATGAATCTGTTACGTGGTATTGTCAAGTTATGAATTATTGCAGAATAGGAAGGCGACCGTTGAATACAGTTCAATATTTTGACCGAATTCCCGCAAACTTGACAATCGAAAGAAAGTTATGAATTATTATTCAATTGTTCAATCTACTATTGCAAAGTATTGATACATCAACTATGATTCTTTCATGTATGACATGCAGTCAGTATCATCAAGATCCCATCATGAACATATTCCAGTGGTTATTGAAATATGTTCGTCCACAGGACGCTCGATTCTGAAAGTCAAATATCGAAGAGCTCGAGCATAAATTACTCAATTTTTTCTGGTTTATTAGGACAAAAAAATTAAACTGCTACCAGTACTCTTTAGTGTCATGTGATATCTTTGTCCGCGGCGTTGTCGAACCATACACTTTTTTCTCAAATAATATAGTTACCTGCCATTAGAACAAAAAAAAAAATCAAAAAACTCATCATCAACATCAGAGAGATTGCTTAAAATGTCTTCCATTGTGCTCTATGCAAGAAATAATGAGATTTCTGGAATTTTCTCCAACTCCAGAATATTTGGTGTGAATGAATCGAAATTAAAATAATTTTATTGGGAATATTTCAAATTCTCATTTCATTTAAGAACAGTACAATAACCTAGTCTAGATCATATTCGTAGAATTATTCAGCTTACAGGATATCAGTAGGGAATTACGATATTCAAAGGAAATTATAGTTCGGATTTCAATTTAATTATTATTCAAGTAAAGTCGCTGACGGGCAGAAACTGCTGGTTTTTGGATTTTTCCTAATCGAGGTGAATACACTAGTTTTTATGCTGAATCAATTACCATTACCAAAACGGACATGAAAAGGTATTAGAGAAAAAAACCGGCAGTTGTGGTTCGGACAGTGGACCGTAAAGTATAGTTTTCCAAATTCGCAAACAAAAAGTAAATCTTAAACATAAACTTCGTGAGTGGCTGTTCCAATCCTCCAACGAAAAGCGAGCCTTTCTGTAAGTACCCTTCTTTAATATTAATTATTTTAGTTTTCTTGTTTTGTTTTTATTTGAGTTGGGAGTATCTTGCTGGAAAATTGGTAAATTTATTTCATGCCCGAATTGTCTTTATTCAAGATGAATAAATTTGTCAAGTGGAAATAAATTATTTAATTATAATTTCCATAAAACCTCTTGCAAGCGAGTAAGTTCGAGTTGCGATTGTAGGGGTGAAAACCCACTCGTGACACTATGACACCACAATTATGGTTGCAGCTGATGGTCTAATTGAACTGCATAATAAAGCACAAGCAGTCTTGAGCGACTTCACTCATTGGTGTCAAAGGAATCATCTCATAATCAATGAAAACAAAACTGTCATCATCGAATTCACTGCAACACTTAAGGTAGAAAATAATATAACCCTAATGACAAGCAATAACATTGAAACTCGTACATCCAAAAGCACCAAATTCCTTGGGATGGAACTGGACTCTAAGCTGAACTTCAACTCACAAATAGACTGTTTGTGCAAAAAACTGAATAAACTGCATTTTGCATTCAATAGAATACACTCTGACTTTTCTCAATATCACCTGATCAATTTATACTACGCATAAGTTCATTCTGCCATCAGCTGTGATATAATTATTGTATGGGGCAGATCGACAGAAAACATGCGAGTATTCATTCTACAAAAACTATTCATTCGCCTAATATTCAACTTAGATTATAGGGAGTCTTGTAGATATACTTTCAGGAGGAATAACATACTGACTTGTACAGGCATCTACCTATACAAGCTACTGAACTATACATATAAGAACAAAGATAGGTTCCAAAAAAATAGTGACATCCATACATATAACACTGGAACCAAGAACGACGTTCACCTATGCAAACTCAACCGAATACAACTAAAAAAGTCCCCACTGTACTACCAGATGAAATAAAAGATATTAAAAATCTAAATGAGTTCAAATCAATTCTGAAATCTTTTTTGATTGACAACTGCTTCTATTCCTTAGTGGAATTTATAGACCACAAGTACCCGTAATATAGGAACACAAGATCTTATCTCAATCACTACTTTAATGATATTGTTTTAACCTTTAACTATAAGTGGTATACACTATGTTGTTTGTGTGCTAAGTTCATTGTTTTGAATTGTATTTTACTTTACTGTAATTTTTATACTATTGTTTGACTTGTCTTATGTCATGTATATGATTCGAAGAGATCAATAAAAAATCTAATCTAATCTACTATTGAAAGCGTCCCGAATCCGCTCTTTCATATCGTCTCTGCTGGTAGCAGGTGTGTGATAAAATCTCGATTAGACGTGACCCCACAAATAGTAAAATCCATACTTGTCCATTCGGGAGATCTCGCAGTCTATTGAATTGGCTCCCCTCCCCCTATACATTTCTGTTGAAAATTGCAATCAAGAAAGAACCGTATTTCTCTATGGTACAATGTGCTAGGGCACCATCCAGTTGGAAAGTGGTGCTCAAAAAAATGCGCAAAACATTGAGAGACCACTTATGAGAGTTCTTGGTATCATAAATGTGGAAATTATGACGGTTAATCATTTCTACGGAATGTTGTTTCGTCAGTGAATGAAACATTTTTGAAAAAGGATGGATTTTCTTTTATTTTATTTCTCGTCCATTCACAGTAAAAAAAAAAACGCCATTCAGAATCGTTTTCGGTGAGTTCTTGGCACGGTTGTGAAGCCAATGGAGAACGGAATTAATTACAAGAAAAATATACAGGATATCTTTGTGTAACCACCTGTACAATTGAAAATATTTCTGGAATATTTGGCTCAAAAAACTAAGATTTTCGTTATTTGAAGTTCTCTCTGAATTCAATAGTGCATGACATATCGGAGAATTACGCACCTACTGGACACACTGTATTTTTATATTTTCTACAGGTGCAAATTCAATCAGCCACGAAGAAGATATAGCTAATGCAAAAGTAGCTTATTTTGTTCCTGATGAAATCTTGGATGAATTGATTTGCCATCTTTGCCGAAAGTTTCTATCTGTCCAGCCTGTTAGAAGTTATTCAGATGGACGAATTCTTTGTGGCAGGTGTTCGAAGATTGATAAAAGTGGTATTGTATCATTATTTGGAATAGTAGCTGATAACTGTCTTTTCAAATGTATCAATAGGTACGATGGATGTCGGAAGTTACTTACTAATAGCATTTCTGAACAACATGAATTGAATTGTGACAGTAGAAGATACATCTGTCCACTTTGTGCTAGTAACACAAAAATTCCGACTTTTCAATTGATAAGACACTTCACAGATAAGCACAAAACAAACATCTTGGAAATGCCTCATATCATTGTTGATCTTGAGAGTTCCTTGGATACATTATACTTGTATGAGAAACATAATACTCTATTTTTCGTGAAAGTTAGAGTCACGACTGAAAACTTGATGTTGAACATCGTTTTGTTGGGGTTACCAGAAGATAAAAGGGGAATAAGACATAAATTATTCATCTTGAATTCTGTAGATTTGGAGATTTTAGTTGAGACTGAAGAAAAAGAATGTTTAGCTCATGATTTTATCGAAGAATGTTCTTTCTCTATTCCACTCACTATGAATATAACTGAAGACAAAAGATTTGTATTAATGAAGATTCAACTCACTGCTGTGAAATATGCTGAACTAGTATCGATAGCTCAAACGTTTACCAATGACAGGGATATTATCTCTGATCTGTACAAAATGGAATCAAAAACTGAAGAATATACAAACATTCCTAGGTATCTCTTTATACCACCTTTATGCCGTACCATAACCGTATCACTAGACTCGGATTCCAAATATTTGTGAAAAATACTGAATGGTTCTATGAAGATAAAACTCTCATGTTATAACTGTTCTGTATTGGATTTTTCATTATCTATCGATAATATTGAACACATTCTATTTAATAAAGACACTCAGTCCGAACCGATTCATCACGTGATTTGTTATTATTGTCATTTGTATGCTACTTAAAAGAATATTGGATTGAATGAAGTTATTGATATTTTACCAGCATCAACCGCTGCAGAAATTTCATATTTTTGTACATGGAAATGTGGAAATTATTTTAAACACTCCGATATTGATCAACATGAAATGACATGTGTCAAGCAGCCACTCAGAGATTGTCCTATAAAATATTGTATTTTTCGAGGAAATTTGTCCAGTTATGAACAACACTTTAAGAACAATCATTCCCTTTATTATGCCGGATTGGGGACACGTTCGATTATGACAATCAGTGAGTTGTCTGCTGAACAATCACCATTGAAAATTATTGTTGTAGTATCACATACTTTTATTGCTTTAGAATTGAGGTGGGTGCACCCATCTTGGAGAATAATAATTCATCCTTGTGAACGTCTCCATAACATGAAACCGAAAGCTTTAATTTTCGATTCAGAAGATGGTTTTCTCATTCAAGTGGACTGTGGAAAAGAATCAATCATTAATCATATTGCGACTTTGAAAGTTAAATGTTACCTTACTGAATTAGAAGCACCGCAGTTACATGCCATTTCATAGTTGATTTATACAGGATAGTTATAACACGGGACCAAAGTGACCAGTTTTATCCTGCAAGTATCACGGTGTATTACTATTTTTTGCACTTCCGGAAGAATCATTAAAATTAGGTGAACGTGTAGATATTTGAAAACGCCCTGTCAATTGATGACACTGTCAAATAGAAATGTTAAATTCATGCTGTTTTTGAATCTTTCAATAATTATGCTAGAGGATACTCAATTTAGTACCACGCTATTGAATTACCGACCTCAGTCAATATCTATGGAGTGACTAAAGTAATATAATATTACTCCCAGAAGTGCAAAAACAAGTTTGTCTAACAGTTCAGTTTTATAAACAGAAATTCCCATGTGAATCTTAATTTTAGTTTTTTCTTTATTCTATAGGAATTTAAGTTGCATATTTATGAATATATATTGATATTTCTCTTGACATTCCTATTATTTTTCGTAAAATCAGGCATTGCCACTGCAAATATTTTAGTCAATATATCACATACGTACCAGCTGAAACTTATCACTCTTATTCTCTCCAAAATGTAGAAAAAGTTAGAGTATTATTAGTATTAGTGTTTTTTAAGTTTGAGCTTTGATCGATTTTTTTCCAACTTTTTAGAGTTTTTACCAAATACGTCGTCATTGTGCTCAACATACTGTCATACTTCAGAATCTTCAGTGGGATTAACATACTGGAATGGAATGGAACGAATACAAAATACTGTAATGCAATCAATAATCAATCATTGTAGAAGTCATCATGAACAATAGGTTTTGTTAAGCATTTTTGCAAAATTCTGAAATGTTATCGTCATAGGAAAGGTTCAGAATGGAAATTGACACATAGAAATGTATAAACGATTTCCAAAACGCAACCTTTCTCTGCATTTCTGAAATCACTCCGCAAAAGAATCAACCATAAGTGTGTTGCAGCAAATGGTTATCTTGATAACACTCATTTCTATTGGAATTTCCACACACATCACAAAGTATACTGGGGCGTAACGAATGAAACACTGTTCACCTTGCAGAATATTTTGTAATTTTGTCTTGCACCTTGTTGAAACAAAGTTCTCTCTTTTGATGATGTCTGGGGACGAGTCAATTTGATCTCGATAATGAATAGATCAAGATAGTTGTACAAGTTTCAAAACGTCGTGATGAAACAAAAGTTCCGTGTGTGACCTTTCTCATGATGCCTCAATTCAATCAGGTTGATAAAACACTGTTCTGTAGCAAAACAAGTTATATTTTAGATGAGGTTGCATGTGTTTCAGAACTTTATGACGTAGTTTTGGAGGTTTATAGTACAATAATGACGTATTTGATAAAACCACAAAGTGAGAATCGACGAATCCGAGCGATTTTCACTTTTTTCTGAAATGATAATTGAATAATCTCAGCTGGGACAAAGTGTATATTCCAGCTACTTCTTAGAATGTGATCCATTTTGCAAGCAAGCGTACTTATTGTATTTCTTACTCACCACTGTTCGAAACGATATGTCGTTTTTTTGTTCATACGCATCATTTCACAGTTTATTGTTGATTCTTTTTTTTATATTCCTGTCTCTCCCATTCTGTAATAGGTCTCGGCTGTTGAATGGTTTCACCAAAATAAATAGAAATACAAAGAACATCGTTCATAACTCACTTGAGATCAAATAATATGAGAATACAAGATTTGGGGTTCAGAAATAATTCTTAGCGGATATTGAGTGCTTTGACTAATTTCATTATTTTACGTAAAACTCTACGTAAGAATGATGAGCTAGTCACTAGTCACGCAAAATTCAATACGTTACAGATAATGATAATAATAATAACAATAATACCTTCATTGCTTTTAAAGACTCGGTTTTACAGCAAGAGTTGAGGAACATAAAAAAATCTAATTTTAAATGGTTTAAATGGGGCATTCAGCAATCATTATGCCAATACGCTCGACCTGTTCCTCACTAACAATCCGGAACCGTATGAAGTGAAAGTCCGTCCACCACTAGGAATCTCAGACCACACACTCATCTCCACGATATGTCCTTACATCACTCCGCGAACCAGTCCAACACCCCCACGCACTGTTTGGCATTACAATTCATCCGACTGGGAATGGAAACTCACATACCACATAGCACCAAATCACTAACCACTGGTGAACCATGGTTCAATAGAACCTGTTCTAGGGTCGTCGCTCTGAAGCAAGCGGCATACCGTCGTTGGCCCAGAACTTCCCAAAAATTGCTACCGCAACGCACAATCAGACACATTCTGCTTAGCCTCAACGTCAAGCAGACTATGGGGCCTGACGAAATACCGCCTATTGTTCTCAAGAAATGTCCCCCAGAACTAACACCAGTTCTTTGCAGGTTGTTCAGTCTTTCGTACAAACTCGACGTATTTCCTTCTAGTTGGAAGAAAGCTAGGGTCCAACCGATTCCAAAGAAGAAAAAGAAAACCCTTCCTAACAACTATAGACCGATTGCACTACTATCTGTGATCTCTAAAGTAATGGAAAAAGCAATCAACATCGAGCTCATCCGATATCTAGAGAGCTCAAGAATCGTGAACGACACATAAGTGGCAGGTGTCAATAGAGAAACATGGGGAGTCTCTGGCTGTAGCCTTGGATATCTCCAAAGCATTTGACCGAGTTTGGCACCAAGGCCTCCTAGCGAAACTTCGGTCATATGGTTTGCAGCCCCAACTGTGTCTTTTACGCACTTTTACACTTCATTCTGCTTTTTCCTCTAGAGCCTCTCTATCATCCAACGAGGCCAGAGGTGCAAGACGAAGCTTTAAATGACGATTTGACAAGAATTTTGAAATGGGGATCTGAGAATCTAGTACAGTTCAATGCAAATAAAACTCAAGCTTGTATGTTCACCAACAAAGCTGATCGCACAATGCCCGATTTGATGATGTTGGGTACCACTATTCCTATGAGGTCGTCAATATCCATGCTGGGTGTCACCACCAACAGTGCTCTCTCATGGGACGATCATGTGAGGTCCATTGCGAAAACTGCTTCACAAAAACTCGTTTTTTTTCGTGCGGAGAGATACTTCACATCCCAGCAACTGCTTATGATCTACAAAGCACAAATTCGACCTGTCCTAGAGTACTGTTCACATGTTTGGAGCTCAGCCTCCAAACATACGTTAAAGCTCTTAGATTCAATTCAGAAGAAAGCTATTCGCCTAGTCGATGATACAACACTCACCAAATCATTGACCTCTCTAGATCATCGTAGAAAGGTCGGCGATCTCTGCCTTTTTTATAGATACTTCCACGGCCAGTGCTCAACGAAAATATCATCTATCATGCCACCATGTGCGATTCCTAGTAGACAAACCAGACGAGCTCAGGCTGGTCACCCCTACACTGTCAGGCTCGAGACCTGTCGAACATCGCTATACCAAGCATCATTAGAACGGCAAAGTTGTGGAATTCTTTGCCTAGTGAAGTCTTTCCTGATGCTTACAACCTCCAAACTTTCAAGAAAAATTCCAACACCTTCTCTCCCAAAATTTCACCGCTGGCTAACACGATGTTCCTCGAACATAATAGGTTTCCCTTTCGTGTTGTCCACAGATGAAAAAAAAAAATCAAACAGAATATGAATAACATCAGTTTCCGCATCGTGGTGATTACTAACTGTGCATATCTCATTAGGGTCGATCAGAGGAGACAACCCGTTCAAGGTGAATTTAATTTTGAAATTATTTCCATAAAGCGACGTTTTGAAAACATTGTAGGAGTATTTGACTCTTTCCGTTTCTACTCGCACAACGTGATCTGGAGAATTATTATTAACGAGCAGTATTCTTTTAAGGAATGATATTTGCACCCTCTCTAACATATCAACATATCTGAGACCCCAGACAGGTAAGGAATTCGACATAGTACTCAGTGCAAGCGATTCAAATAATCTCATCCAAGGAAACCAAGTATCAATCTTGACTTTACACAGAATTGGCAATATTGCTTCTCTAAATAGGCAAGAAGACGTTAATGTCACGCTCAAATATACATATTTGTTCGTTACATATACCGGTTCGTTATTGGGGTAGAATTTAAGATTGTTCAAGTGAAACCCACCTCTCCAAAAAGACATGACTTTAGTTTTTGCGGAATTTATGGTGAGGTCCAGAAGAGCAGTATATTCCAATTTCAATTTCAATTTTCAATTTCAATTTATTCAGAAATGATACACATGTTATACATTTATGTGGTACCTAATAATAAGTTCGTCAGTTCATTTTTACAAGTATGCACCTAGGTGAGTTAACACCTGTGTGTGCAATAATACAAAATATAGTATGGTTGAAAAAGGATCAACATAGACTTTTTCATAACAATTTATGTATGTGATCACTATTTATATGAATAAAGCTTTTGCATTTATTAACAAAGTGTTTGTATTTAGTTTTCATTTTAATTTCATTTGGTAGGATGTTATAAATTTTTGGTGCTAGAGTTGTGACAAATCTTTGGTTTTCATCAGATTTTCTGAATGGTACTACATTGATGTAATAAACTAGCTGGTGGAGTTACTCCTATCCTTCTCCCGTGTTCAAATTTCTTGATATTGGCCAACCTTGATAAACATGACATGGCGTGGGCGAAACTGTAAAAACTGTAAAATCTGCCAGCCGAGTTCTCAACCAAATTTGCAGAGACACGTTTTTGAATTTGTCAGTGTCGCCAACAAATGTTGGTATATTCTATGAGGTTATGTGTGATGAGCATTTCACTTTTTACTGTTTTATTAGTTTTTTTTCTTAAAAAACGGAGATTTACAAGGTTTATGGAAAGGAGTTTTATTCTATTTTGTTGCGAATCAGAATGAAATACAAAAGCTAGATAACATTTTTACCTCCATATGTAAACCTGAGAGGGATTCATGTTTCTACTGTGCAAGGCGGATTGATCTGGTGTAAAAATAAATGTAATGATCGTTTCAGACTTCAGAGTGATATATTGGTATTTTGAGAGGTGAGTATCAAGTTAATACTTCTTATATATAATCTTGTATTGAATCAGGTTTATGTAGTTATGATTATCAATGCTGATTCATACTTCGTGTATTTTCAGGATTATTTGCATACCCTAAGATTCTGTGATTGAAATAAAAGATAAGGTGAGTACTCAAAAGACTTTATTCATTAATAATTGCTGCATCAGCAGTAATCACAATAAGTTGCAAATTACAAATGAGAATTAATCAGTCCAGTTGAGACTCAATCAATAAAGTTGCTCATTTGATGCATATTTCAATTCAACTTGAGTCAGATCACAATCACTCTGAGAATCTTATCTACTGATATTATACAGGTACATCAAAGTAACAGCTATGCTTGCATTATCTTGAACTGTTATTGTTTTTTTAATACATTTATGATATCAATCAAGTGAGACTTCTTGGAGTAGGTAATAGTAGAGTAGGTATCAGATATATTCATAACAGGATGATGTCTTGCTATCATTGAAAGAAAATCCATGTTTACTCAAAGTGGAGTGGAAAAGTGAAGAGTAGAAGGAAACTTGAGATCTTCTCCAGAAAATCATTCATGGAAATGAGAATATCAACCAAAGATACACTCAATGGTCATCTTCAGTGATATAAACTGCTTGTCAGCTGCAATGGAATGATCTACTTTTCCAGAAAATTATATTAGGAGGCAAAAAAGGTTAAAAGTCTTCTCATATCAAAATATAAGTATCAAATTCAATTGATTTTCTGCTAAAAAGTTTCATTTCACATCTTGTTGAGTGTATATCTTTGGTACCTCTGTAACTCCTGCAAATTTGATTACTCTTAACTAAATACTGTATACTTGGTATTCGATACTCAATTATACTCTTTATAATTGTGGATGTGGTCTTTGCAATATGATTACTTCAACAGAAGATGTCTTGATCACATCATCATCTAAAAACATCATCCTAGTTTAGTTTTGCAAGCTTTGATAATTTTTTTGCTTTATTCTCCATGTTTCTTTTTTTTGCTCTGCTGAACAACAAATGCTCAGTCTGGCAACTACATATATTTGAATTATATTTTTACTCAAAGTAATTTTGTGATTTTGACACCCTAAAAGCACTCTAGGTTGATGATAATTTTTCGGGAATAATAGATATTGATGATTTTTTCAAATCCTTTTGAAAAATATCTGCTTTTGTTTTTTCAATATCAGTCAAAAATGAGGTGATTTGGGTAGATGGGAATGTGAGGAATCCTCTACTTTTCATTTTAATAAATGAATTGAATTTTTCATTTCCATCTCCACAAATTGTCTCTAAACATTCTTGACATGTTGTGGGTACCGTAACCTTTTCAAAATGTACCCACAGAAGTAGGCAAATGCTTCCTCTATATTTTCAAATTCCTCATATTCATTCAAAGTGGCATTTTCATCTGACTTTATAGTGATAAAAACGCATTTTATTTTCTTTTCTTTTAGTTTGCCTATTGTTAAAAGAAACTGCATCATTTCACCACCTGTTACATTACTTCCTCTGGGTGGTTTAACTAATGAAAATAAAGACATCAGCCTGAATATTTGGCCCACTTGAATGGATTCTGGGTGACTATTACAACCCCCTGCAGCTCTCATCATCCCAAAGAAATGATAAGAGAAAAAAATAGGTATAGATATATTCAAATATTTCATATTGTTTCATAATAGTAAGGATATATTTCATATTTCATTCACTGAACAAAGAAAATACTAGAGAAGAGAATATGTGATATATTCTGAAGCTACCAGTTCTTTTTTTGAACTCTTTAGTTAGGTACCTGTTACTTTAACCAGCTTTAACTCAATAAATTTATCAAAGAATAAATGCTTGAACTGTAATAAGCTGCAGTGTTCAGTAGATATTCCATTGTTATTCAGTTTCAAAGTCATTGCAGGATAATTTAATAAAATCAAGTATCATTCAGATTCAGAGAAAAATAGAAAATTGATGAACATTGAAAACTTTGAACAGTGAAACTCTTGAGTGTCTTGTCTCCAGAATTTGATACAAGGAAATCTGAAATAATCTAATGCAGTTTTCTATTACTTCTAGGATAATTGATGATGGTGATGATGATGGAAGATGGTCTTGGTTCATTCTAGCTGTCATGAAGTACTGGAATCCAAGCCCTGAGAGGTAACCAGTTGAATCCAATGTACAGGATATCATGGCTTTCAACCCTTTGACAAAAACTTGTCAGGTGATGAACAGTCCTCCCACAATCCCAAATAGATGAGAAAATTTTCCAATTCCTACAAAGATATTATCACTTATTCTGCCACTACTGATCTTTGTATTATTCCTCTCAATATTCAACATTGAACTGAATTTATAATTTACCCTGAATCTATCAGAAGATCATTTTTTCCACAGTGTTGAAAACGGGAGCAGATTCGTTCTCGAAACGTCCACAAAGATAAGTAGAAGTTTTGATTTTATTAAAAGTACATTTTCATTCCCAAATTTTGAAAAAACAAGGTGTCACTGACAAATAGAGAATTTTTCTCTTTGGGGGGCAGTCTACAAAACTGTCCTCACTACAAATATATCAAAATAATTATTATAACTTCTATTTCTATTTTTAGAAACGAGTAGAGAAAATCCCAAAAATCTAGGAAAATGAATTTTTATTGTGATATATACCTGAAATATCCTTTTTTTTTCTAGGTTATTTCTGAGGCATTTGATGAGATGTGGAAAATCAGAACACATCCTCAGCTTCCTGGAGGCATCCATTGGATGTTCACACCATGGCTCTGAACAGTTTTGCATCTCCATACATTTCCACAACGTTCTATTTCAAGCTGCTCCATCACTTGTGATTACATCAATGAGAAGTCTAGCATTCTCACACAAAATCACATATTCTGAAATTAGTTTTGCTTGGAGTTCACCAGTGATATTACCTTTTGTCAGAAAACATCCCAAAGCCTGCAAGCCATGACCAGCAAATGGCTGGAACATAATCACGAGTACATGATCTCCTAATTGATCCTCCATGCCATTAGGAGTGAATTCACCAAGATCCATAAATCCCACGAATTCCATGGTATTTTTGTCAAATTTTTTAGTAGGAGTGATTTTATATTCATCTACTAATAAACATCCATGCTTCTGCCATTCTGCCGTTTTCTTAGTTTTTTCTTTTATCATTGCAAAAACCTCCTTATTGGAACCAAATGTTCCATCTTTATTTCTAATGTACCTATTGGAAAAATATGTTTTGAATATTTCATTATCTCCATACATTGTAAAAATAACTAACCTACCTTGAGAGAGTGCTAGTTGATGGTATTGCCATAATTTGTTTATCTCTCATATAATTATAAAGCTTTGGGCTCTTAATTTTCATGAGAATGCAATTATAAACCCATTCCAAGGTGTATCTTCTGCCTGCAGATTTACACTTGGCCGATTTTAAACAAATTTTTATCTTTTCTTGTTGAACTTCTGGCAAAGTTTCAAGAAGTTCATCAAGCTTAACCACATTGGCATTTCCTTCCTCAGATTGACAATCACTCTACTCAAATGTGCATTCTTTCTTGACAAGTTGTGTTTTTTGTTAGTTGTTATTTTATTTCTTTTTCCTTGTCTTTTCTTAAATAACGATTTATTACTTGTGCATGCTCTGCAATAATTATAACTTGGAATAAGAACTGAACATGATCTGCTGTTGCCATTGCATATTTTTCACGTATCCATTTTATTGATCAGCTCTCGAAGTTTTTCTAATGTGGTAATGGCATATTCTAGATTAAAATGTTTTGCTCCTGCGTGGGCCGTAATCAGTGAGCAGCCTAAGATAATGGATCTGTCAGTTGACCATCCATAAACCTGCTTGGCATTTTTATATAATGGTACTTGAATTCGGTATTAGGGTAATACCAGAACTAATGTATTTAGAGCGAGGAATAATACCTTTGAAAATTCAAGAGGTTGATTATTTGCATGAAAAAATACCAAATATAGGTACATACTGTGTACATATCTCAAGAGCTGATGACCTATACCGGATAGTCCAGAGTTGTCTTCCCATAGTTCCTTTTGGAGGAGGTTGATGAATATCATTATTTCATCGCCAAATTTTGCATCTATTTAAAAAGGTAATGTTTTATAGTATTATGGTGAACCAAGCCGTTTCTGATTAATTCATGTTTGAGAGGGACATATTTACCTTATTTTCTATTCGAGAGAAAGTTAACACATTAAGGTACCTACCCTTATTTCTCAATACACCATCAGCCATATATAGGGATATTGAAAGAAAAAATTTTGACTGTCTATATTCAAGAGAAGATTCATGACGGGTACCCTGGTTATGATTTCGAAAAATAAAAACATTTTCAGTGGTGCGGCACCTTTCTTCACAGACATATCCATTCGGGGGCAACTTATGCAAGTAGAAATACTCCATTTATTCAGCAATTCTTCTTTGTCCTGAAATCGGAAACGTATCAGCCTACACTGCTCTTCCTGATCATTATGAATGCTCATCAAATGATGAATTCATTTGAATATTCATACTAACTTTGGGTACTGAAAACATTCGGAGTTCCGAATTTTTATGTGTTCCACACACGTTCAATAAATTCAATCGATTTATTCACAATGAAACTCACACTCAAGATTGTCTTCACGTGGGAATTGATAAATGTTCTTTATTGGAAACTAGAAGAAACAAAAATTTTGTATTTGTACCGCGTCCAAATTAAAACTGTTACGGGTTGACAGCTGTCATTAACGGCTATATTTCAACCGGAATGTTGCCTGCTTTGGAAATGTTTCGTGATAATTTCTCGATGTTCACGACATCTATTGTTGAATTAGAGAACCCCACGCCATCTGCTAGAATTCAATTGTTTTTGGACTTTAGAGTCTGACAAAACAATTGAAGAGTGGGTTCACCAGCTAGTTTATTACATCAATGTAGTACCATTGATGTAATAAACTAGCTGGTGAACCCACTCTTCAATTGTTTTGTCAGACTCTAAAGTCCAAAAACAATTGAATTCTAGCAGATGGCGTGGGGTTCTCTAATTCAACAATAGATGTCGTGAACATCGAGAAATTATCACGAAACATTTCCAAAGCAGGCAACATTCCGGTTGAAATATAGCCGTTAATGACAGCTGTCAACCCGTAACAGTTTTAATTTGGACGCGGTACAAATACAAAATTTTTGTTTCTTCTAGTTTCCAATAAAGAACATTTATCAATTCCCACGTGAAGACAATCTTGAGTGTGAGTTTCATTGTGAATAAATCGATTGAATTTATTGAACGTGTGTGGAACACATAAAAATTCGGAACTCCGAATGTTTTCAGTACCCAAAGTTAGTATGAATATTCAAATGAATTCATCATTTGATGAGCATTCATAATGATCAGGAAGAGCAGTGTAGGCTGATACGTTTCCGATTTCAGGACAAAGAAGAATTGCTGAATAAATGGAGTATTTCTACTTGCATAAGTTGCCCCCGAATGGATATGTCTGTGAAGAAAGGTGCCGCACCACTGAAAATGTTTTTATTTTTCGAAATCATAACCAGGGTACCCGTCATGAATCTTCTCTTGAATATAGACAGTCAAAATTTTTTCTTTCAATATCCCTATATATGGCTGATGGTGTATTGAGAAATAAGGGTAGGTACCTTAATGTGTTAACTTTCTCTCGAATAGAAAATAAGGTAAATATGTCCCTCTCAAACATGAATTAATCAGAAACGGCTTGGTTCACCATAATACTATAAAACATTACCTTTTTAAATAGATGCAAAATTTGGCGATGAAATAATGATATTCATCAACCTCCTCCAAAAGGAACTATGGGAAGACAACTCTGGACTATCCGGTATAGGTCATCAGCTCTTGAGATATGTACACAGTATGTACCTATATTTGGTATTTTTTCATGCAAATAATCAACCTCTTGAATTTTCAAAGGTATTATTCCTCGCTCTAAATACATTAGTTCTGGTATTACCCTAATACCGAATTCAAGTACCATTATATAAAAATGCCAAGCAGGTTTATGGATGGTCAACTGACAGATCCATTATCTTAGGCTGCTCACTGATTACGGCCCACGCAGGAGCAAAACATTTTAATCTAGAATATGCCATTACCACATTAGAAAAACTTCGAGAGCTGATCAATAAAATGGATACGTGAAAAATATGCAATGGCAACAGCAGATCATGTTCAGTTCTTATTCCAAGTTATAATTATTGCAGAGCATGCACAAGTAATAAATCGTTATTTAAGAAAAGACAAGGAAAAAGAAATAAAATAACAACTAACAAAAAACACAACTTGTCAAGAAAGAATGCACATTTGAGTAGAGTGATTGTCAATCTGAGGAAGGAAATGCCAATGTGGTTAAGCTTGATGAACTTCTTGAAACTTTGCCAGAAGTTCAACAAGAAAAGATAAAAATTTGTTTAAAATCGGCCAAGTGTAAATCTGCAGGCAGAAGATACACCTTGGAATGGGTTTATAATTGCATTCTCATGAAAATTAAGAGCCCAAAGCTTTATAATTATATGAGAGATAAACAAATTATGGCAATACCATCAACTAGCACTCTCTCAAGGTAGGTTAGTTATTTTTACAATGTATGGAGATAATGAAATATTCAAAACATATTTTTCCAATAGGTACATTAGAAATAAAGATGGAACATTTGGTTCCAATAAGGAGGTTTTTGCAATGATAAAAGAAAAAACTAAGAAAACGGCAGAATGGCAGAAGCATGGATGTTTATTAGTAGATGAATATAAAATCACTCCTACTAAAAAATTTGACAAAAATACCATGGAATTCGTGGGATTTATGGATCTTGGTGAATTCACTCCTAATGGCATGGAGGATCAATTAGGAGATCATGTACTCGTGATTATGTTCCAGCCATTTGCTGGTCATGGCTTGCAGGCTTTGGGATGTTTTCTGACAAAAGGTAATATCACTGGTGAACTCCAAGCAAAACTAATTTCAGAATATGTGATTTTGTGTGAGAATGCTAGACTTCTCATTGATGTAATCACAAGTGATGGAGCAGCTTGAAATAGAACGTTGTGGAAATGTATGGAGATGCAAAACTGTTCAGAGCCATGGTGTGAACATCCAATGGATGCCTCCAGGAAGCTGAGGATGTGTTCTGATTTTCCACATCTCATCAAATGCCTCAGAAATAACCTAGAAAAAAAAAAGGATATTTCAGGTATATATCACAATAAAAATTCATTTTCCTAGATTTTTGGGATTTTCTCTACTCGTTTCTAAAAATAGAAATAGAAGTTATAATAATTATTTTGATATATTTGTAGTGAGGACAGTTTTGTAGACTGCCCCCCAAAGAGAAAAATTCTCTATTTGTCAGTGACACCTTGTTTTTTCAAAATTTGGGAATGAAAATGTACTTTTAATAAAATCAAAACTTCTACTTATCTTTGTGGACGTTTCGAGAACGAATCTGCTCCCGTTTTCAACACTGTGGAAAAAATGATCTTCTGATAGATTCAGGGTAAATTATAAATTCAGTTCAATGTTGAATATTGAGAGGAATAATACAAAGATCAGTAGTGGCAGAATAAGTGATAATATCTTTGTAGGAATTGGAAAATTTTCTCATCTATTTGGGATTGTGGGAGGACTGTTCATCACCTGACAAGTTTTTGTCAAAGGGTTGAAAGCCATGATATCCTGTACATTGGATTCAACTGGTTACCTCTCAGGGCTTGGATTCCAGTACTTCATGACAGCTAGAATGAACCAAGACCATCTTCCATCATCATCACCATCATCAATTATCCTAGAAGTAATAGAAAACTGCATTAGATTATTTCAGATTTCCTTGTATCAAATTCTGGAGACAAGACACTCAAGAGTTTCACTGTTCAAAGTTTTCAATGTTCATCAATTTTCTATTTTTCTCTGAATCTGAATGATACTTGATTTTATTAAATTATCCTGCAATGACTTTGAAACTGAATAACAATGGAATATCTACTGAACACTGCAGCTTATTACAGTTCAAGCATTTATTCTTTGATAAATTTATTGAGTTAAAGCTGGTTAAAGTAACAGGTACCTAACTAAAGAGTTCAAAAAAAGAACTGGTAGCTTCAGAATATATCACATATTCTCTTCTCTAGTATTTTCTTTGTTCAGTGAATGAAATATGAAATATATCCTTACTATTATGAAACAATATGAAATATTTGAATATATCTATACCTATTTTTTTCTCTTATCATTTCTTTGGGATGATGAGAGCTGCAGGGGGTTGTAATAGTCACCCAGAATCCATTCAAGTGGGCCAAATATTCAGGCTGATGTCTTTATTTTCATTAGTTAAACCACCCAGAGGAAGTAATGTAACAGGTGGTGAAATGATGCAGTTTCTTTTAACAATAGGCAAACTAAAAGAAAAGAAAATAAAATGCGTTTTTATCACTATAAAGTCAGATGAAAATGCCACTTTGAATGAATATGAGGAATTTGAAAATATAGAGGAAGCATTTGCCTACTTCTGTGGGTACATTTTGAAAAGGTTACGGTACCCACAACATGTCAAGAATGTTTAGAGACAATTTGTGGAGATGGAAATGAAAAATTCAATTCATTTATTAAAATGAAAAGTAGAGGATTCCTCACATTCCCATCTACCCAAATCACCTCATTTTTGACTGATATTGAAAAAACAAAAGCAGATATTTTTCAAAAGGATTTGAAAAAATCATCAATATCTATTATTCCCGAAAAATTATCATCAACCTAGAGTGCTTTTAGGGTGTCAAAATCACAAAATTACTTTGAGTAAAAATATAATTCAAATATATGTAGTTGCCAGACTGAGCATTTGTTGTTCAGCAGAGCAAAAAAAAGAAACATGGAGAATAAAGCAAAAAAATTATCAAAGCTTGCAAAACTAAACTAGGATGATGTTTTTAGATGATGATGTGATCAAGACATCTTCTGTTGAAGTAATCATATTGCAAAGACCACATCCACAATTATAAAGAGTATAATTGAGTATCGAATACCAAGTATACAGTATTTAGTTAAGAGTAATCAAATTTGCAGGAGTTACAGAGGTACCAAAGATATACACTCAACAAGATGTGAAATGAAACTTTTTAGCAGAAAATCAATTGAATTTGATACTTATATTTTGATATGAGAAGACTTTTAACCTTTTTTGCCTCCTAATATAATTTTCTGGAAAAGTAGATCATTCCATTGCAGCTGACAAGCAGTTTATATCACTGAAGATGACCATTGAGTGTATCTTTGGTTGATATTCTCATTTCCATGAATGATTTTCTGGAGAAGATCTCAAGTTTCCTTCTACTCTTCACTTTTCCACTCCACTTTGAGTAAACATGGATTTTCTTTCAATGATAGCAAGACATCATCCTGTTATGAATATATCTGATACCTACTCTACTATTACCTACTCCAAGAAGTCTCACTTGATTGATATCATAAATGTATTAAAAAAACAATAACAGTTCAAGATAATGCAAGCATAGCTGTTACTTTGATGTACCTGTATAATATCAGTAGATAAGATTCTCAGAGTGATTGTGATCTGACTCAAGTTGAATTGAAATATGCATCAAATGAGCAACTTTATTGATTGAGTCTCAACTGGACTGATTAATTCTCATTTGTAATTTGCAACTTATTGTGATTACTGCTGATGCAGCAATTATTAATGAATAAAGTCTTTTGAGTACTCACCTTATCTTTTATTTCAATCACAGAATCTTAGGGTATGCAAATAATCCTGAAAATACACGAAGTATGAATCAGCATTGATAATCATAACTACATAAACCTGATTCAATACAAGATTATATATAAGAAGTATTAACTTGATACTCACCTCTCAAAATACCAATATATCACTCTGAAGTCTGAAACGATCATTACATTTATTTTTACACCAGATCAATCCGCCTTGCACAGTAGAAACATGAATCCCTCTCAGGTTTACATATGGAGGTAAAAATGTTATCTAGCTTTTGTATTTCATTCTGATTCGCAACAAAATAGAATAAAACTCCTTTCCATAAACCTTGTAAATCTCCGTTTTTTAAGAAAAAAAAACTAATAAAACAGTAAAAAGTGAAATGCTCATCACACATAACCTCATAGAATATACCAACATTTGTTGGCGACACTGACAAATTCAAAAACGTGTCTCTGCAAATTTGGTTGAGAACTCGGCTGGCAGATTTTACAGTTTTTACAGTTTCGCCCACGCCATGTCATGTTTATCAAGGTTGGCCAATATCAAGAAATTTGAACACGGGAGAAGGATAGGAGTAACTCCACCAGCTAGTTTATTACATCAATGGTACTACTATATGTTTGTTTGTGTTCTGTCTAGTTTGGTAGCAATGGTTCACAAACTGTTTGTTTGTCACTTTTGACATTTCTGATTTTAGTAATTTGTTTTCTATTACTTAAATAATTTTTAAAAATTTCCAATACCATACCACGGACACCATACTGCTCAAGTGTGTCGATAAGTTGTTTATGGGGTAGGTATCGAAAGCCTTTGCGAGATCCAAGAAAACAGCAATTGCTTTCTCATATATATATATCTCTCTCATAGTATAGATTTCAAGAATTTTGAGTTTCCTTGTTACATCAATCTCGGAGTGTGCAAGAATGATCATCAGCGTAGAGACACCCTGAGCCCCGTTTGCATAAAAAATTTGATCGATGTCAGCTAAAAATAACGAAAATATAGTGTACTCAGAGACTCTCCTTGTAGAACGCCACATGTCACCTCAAATGGTTTTATAGTTCCATCCTCACCTTTAATTCTGACTGCTGCATTCGAGTATAAATTCCTTATAGTACGGATAATACGCGATGAAACCCCAAGTTCAAACAATTTCGACAAATATAGCAAATAACTTGCGCTTTCTGTGTCTAGTATGAAACTATATAGCAGAGCTAAGAGTAAAAACATGGTCAATACAACCGCGGTTTTTGCGAAATGCAGCTTGATACTCCGGCAGAATTTTATATTCCTCGGCCCAACTGGATAGACGGTCCAAAATTATGTGTGAAAATTTTTACTGAACAATTCACCAGAGCTATACGGCGATAACTAGATGGGTCATCTGCCGGACCTCGATCGTGTAACATCGATAACAAAATAGTGGACCAGTCAGAGGGTAGGACAGCGGATTGAAAAATGTTATTATATAATGAAGTCAAATAAATAATCCTAAGCTACAAGCAAAAAACTGAAAGAGGTGCCAGAATCCAACGGTTTTTTGACTCAAAAGTTTATTTCACCTAAGAATCCGTTGCAAAAATCATCATTCTGGCTTTACAGGATTATTCAGGCGAAGGAAGTTTTCTTGGGCAATTTACATTTGAGTAAAAGAAAAACAAACAAATTATTCACAACTTTAATGTCGAAATATCTGGGATATAATCTTTTACACTTAATAATTAACAATGGTACACCGAATAAATATTCAATTACAATTTATTAAATGTGACAATCTCGTGTCGAATGATCAACATCTCAATTCAAGAGGGTTGTAAAAAAGTAATACCAAGAAAACGAAGTACTGGAAGAGCACAAACTTAACAATAGTTCTCAAGTGATAATAAATAGTTTCAACATACTAATGTACATTTCTTAACCTACATAAAATGTATGGCATTCAAGGAAAGATTTAAAACTTTGATGAGATAGAGATAAAGCAATGAAGACAGTAGTGCCATACAGAAAATAATTGAGCTCACAATGTTCGATAAAATAAAAATACTGTTTTTCTTAATTTAGTATAGTGCAATATTGATAGGTATGTCAAATATACACCAAATAACGTTACAAGCATCATCTCGTGAAGTAATTTGAATTATCTAATTTCGTTGAATATCTATAACAACTTAATTAAAATGACGTTACCTTAATATCGTTTTAACTCTACATATTATAGCATATCATAATTATCAGAAGTCGGACGAAAAATCAAAAAAATTCACATTTTGACTAGGTTAAAGAAGATAACCGATATATTCTTCTACCGTTCAGAACCATGGAGTAGTCAAACCGGTCAATTGAAATTCATCTATTCTCCTTCTTCTACTTTAAATCTAAAAGGAAAATGTTAATGTTAATAGAATATTACATTAGAGGTGAGATTATGTGATAGTCTATAACTGAATACGAGATTACATAGTGATAGCCACCGGATCTATGAGTTCTGCATGAAAATGTTGCATTATAATAATAATAATAATCTTTATTATTCTCAAGAAACAATATGTACATATTTATAACAGGGAACAGATGACATAGATATGAACAGCAACAAAATACAATATAACTCATGAAATGTATAGACAAATAATCACATGGTTACCTACAACGATTTTCAGATTGAATAAATGATGACATGAAAATAATTCCCACAAATGAATATAAGTCCTTCTTGAATTTACTTATGTACCAGTTGATGTTGATAATTTTGAATTTCAAAAGCTGAAACTATCTTTTTCACCAACCCTACTACAAAGTCTATTTTGAATGTTAATTTCATATATCTATACATCACCATACAATGGAAATAATGATATATTAAATCATAAGTTCAATATCAGAGTGCGATTGTACATCCACATAAGACTCAGGTCGTTTCATCTAAATCAGTTACCATTTTCCATATTCCCATTTGAAGGTCAATTCACTTGTGGAACAAATCTAAAAGAAAAAATAAAGTTGTTCTTGAAAACAGAGTCTCAAAATGATAACTCTAGTGAGTGTTTACAAGATAAGTGACCTGTTCTCGCCTTTTTCCATTACGAAACTCAAAATTTTGGATAGAGGGATGCACAAGAATGATTTATTGACATTCAAATGTTGCATTTGGCAGCAAAACTGATTCACTTAGTAGAAGGATGTACAGAAGATGTTGAAATTACATGTGTGTTTAATTCAAATAGCTAACAAAATATTCCGAAACAACATTTTAGTTATTAAATTTCCAGACAGATGGAGATGGTAACAAAGGGGACGTGAGTTGGTCGTACACAAAATGAATATACACAATCTTGGATAAATCATAAATGTCACTAACATCGTCAATTAACATCTTCTATACATCCTTCTCAGAATTATTCATTTTTGATTGTATAGGGTGGGCTAAATTGAAAACTCTGAGGAGAAAGTCAAAAATTTGAACTCAAAAGAAGAAAACTGAAGTTGATGTCTTGAATTTTGATGGCACAATCAATAGTGAATACCGAATATCGAAATCTAACATCGTTTCAGAACAATTTTAGAGAATTCACATTTTTTTACTAAGAAATGTTCGTATCTGTGACCTTTGCTGAGGTTTTCTTTATGAAGAATTCAATAACGTTTTGCTCAATTTAATTGTCCATCTTCATTTGAGTTTTATTGTAACCAATGTTGCGAAACTAGTTGAAAGCTAACTTATAATCGGCGTCACTGGACATCACTAAAAAATATTTATATACAGGGTAGCTTTCAATGTATTGAAACGGTCTCACAAAATTATCCACATGAAATGTTTTGACATGTGACACAATATTTTTGACATGTCTATGAATTTGATGGACGTAGCAGGATCCACAAGAACCACTGTGTTGCCAAATCATATGAACAAAGCAGAATAGAGATATTTGACTTTCTGAAAATTAATATGAGGTTTCATTTGAAAAACAAAATATCAAAACCCACAATATCATGGAAACGGTGTACTCGTCAATATTGCAAATATCATCATCAAATCGGCCAACACAGTATAGCGCCCTGTATAAATTTTCATGATATTCGCTATAGCCGGTCCTGAAATATGAGAGCGTTTTCATACATGAAAGCAACTTTGTATACCTATATTTTTTTGAGACTGGTCCTAGAATAGGAAACCGTTTCCATACATTGAAGGAGGGAATCTCAATAGCAAAAATGAAATAAATGAACTGAATCAACTCTGCACCAGTTATTTTGTCAAAAGTTTCTAAAGAAAGGAAAATTTGAAGATATTTTATTCAATATGAGACAGTTGTTATGCAATTCTACACCTGTTGAGAACTTTCAATGAATGAATAATTCAATTTAGTAGCTCTATAACTGAAAAATAATTCATAGACTCAGAAAATCTAGATATACCAATTTTCAGAAAAAGTAGCCTGAAAAGATGCGTTTTTTATTTTGGCAGTAAATTAAATACTACTCTCCCATTTTGTGTGAAAGAATTGAGCAGTGTAATAGCATTTGAAACTGAAATGAAAAATCTCATAGGGTCCGGTGGAATAAATGTCAATCTGTACCTGTAGATTTGTCTTATTATAGAATACATCATTTTCCAGATGAAGTGCAGAATACAAGCGCTTTTGCTTAGGTCATCTTCTTTTTGATTAAAGGAACATAATAAAGTTAGGTACCCGTACATTTTCGAAGCAAAAAACTGTTTTTACCAGTATAACTGTCTTGCAATTTCGTCGATTTTCATTTTAGGATAAGTTCAAATTCATAACAGTACTAGGATTCACATAACCTCACTGAATATTGAATTGAATACTGAATTCCTTACTCACCAGGCGTATAAACTGGTACATCACCTTGGTTAAGAGCTGCGCTTTCGCCCATATTACTAGAAGGAGGTGGAGGCATAGCATATACCGGAGCGTTCTGGCCCCTTTTCGGAGAAGGCTGGCTCGTCACGGGGGAACTACCATTTCTCTCATCGTCCGACCCGTCATCCTAAAACAATTTGTTCCAGATTAATCCACGAAAACATACGAATGAATTTAAATGTGGGATGTCCCACTTTCATGAAAAAAAAAACTAGCATTCCTCCGAGATAGTAAACAACAAAGTTTTGTTCCAACGAAAATTTATGCATCGTTTCGAAACTTTTCAAATCGTTTGGTTTCCATCGAACATCTTCGTGACTGTACAATTACATAACAAGTGTGGAAAGTGATGTATTTCGCACGAGTAGATAATTAGAAACAACGAGTGCACAATGTACACCATTTTTCCTATGACCATATATGTTAGAATCATCATTTCTTTATCAATATGAGTTTCACCCAGTGTCCATTGTCATTCGTTGAAATTTCACGAAATACGCCTTCTCGAATTCTGATAGTTTGGGAGACAATAGATATGTCAATTTCATTGAAATGAATGTGTCCGCCTATGAATTGTCAGAAACCTTCGAATAGTTCAGCCATCATCTTCGGTAACCAACTTCACTCACTGAGTCAACTTCAATTGAGTTGGCATTTACATAGGAGAGAGATGATGTATCCTCTGAGTTTTTTATGAGCTTTTGTTATGAATAATGTAGTGGATTCATAATATCCACAGGGATGAGAATCAGAAAAATAAGGATGTGATGGTCACATAGTCAGAGGCATCTCAAAGTAAGAAGGAAGGTAGTGGATCATTTTCGGAAAGGTTAGGATGCCAAATCATTTCCAAAATATATATTCCACACTAGCGTTTCTCTCTAAATAACAAAACAATGTTGAAAGCGCTGTTAGTACATAAGACACGATGTTTCTCGAACATTATAGGTTTCCCTTTCGTGTTGTCAACAGATAAAAAAAACTGGCCATGAATACCGTTACCTCTCGATTGAAGCTGACACATGATTGAGACTTGTCACGATTGTTGTGGAGGAATATTTTATTGCTAATGTATTCAATAAGGACCTCATCTGGAATCTAAGAAAGTTTGATGAGCTACTTAGGTACCTATTTTCATCTTCTTCGTCGAACGATCTCATACAATTTCACATACTCCGTATGAATCCATTATAAATGTTTGCTATCAAAATACTAACGTGGCTCCTTCAAATATGAAGAGACGTCCAGAATGAGCATTCCGAAAAAAGGCATGTTAGTTGTTAAATATACAGATCATCAATTGTACCAATCTTGTAGTGGTTTCTGTGTCTCCATCCAAACATGAAGTTCGTTATATTATGTATATTACATATGTATATATTAGGTATATTACGGAAATCAACTACCACCTTGTTTACATCCATATGAACAGCCTGAAATTAAACTGAACTTTCAGCAATCAAACTGAACTTTCAAAAAGCAAATGAATAACTGAAATCTACATATGATTGTATTTTTGAAATGCACGAATTATTTATTTTCTACGACAACTAAAAACGTTTACCTGTCATATACATTTTGAGGAAGTTGTGTACTCACCCTTTTACCCGGTTGGGATGTTACTGGACCGTCAGCTGAACTTGGACCTTGATCTCGCTGAAAACATCACTACATGTCAGAACCTCTTAAGCCTGTGAGAATCGTTCGATATAACAGGAAAATCATCAATACTGAGGCAGAGATCCACCATAAATTGATTAATATTCACTCAGTAGTGTGAACATGAGCAATTAAATAGTGTGTGACCCATTTGAGAGCCACCTTGTGATATCTTTGTTGTTTGTGCGATTTCGACGTTTACGACGTTTTTAAATTTCAAGTGCAGTGACATTTGGGGGAAGATCCCAAATCTGTCCTTACTACAAATATATTGAAATAAATATAACTCCTTTTTTTTATCTAGAAATGAGGAGAGAAAATCCCACACAAAAACCAGAAAAATGAAAGTACCACCTCCTCGAATAACTTAGACAGTATAGAATAGATATTGTCCGTCGTGATAATATCAATATAAAAATTGTGATTCGATGAATTCAATGAAAGACATCCAGTGTCTACCCAGTGGTACTGTACAACAAATCAGTATAGTATTCAATGAGACAGGACGTGTTTCAAGAAATTTGTTCAGAGCGAGGCGAAATGAACGCCTTGAAAGAATTGATAAAAAGTATAGTGCATTTTTGATTTGCCTCCAAAATCATTATAACTTGAAAGTTTTCCATGGAAATTAATACAGGCCCGTTTTGAGAAATGGAGAACCCAATAGTATGCATGATTTTTTTTTAAATTGCTGGTATAAACATTTTCCAGCTTTTTGTGGGATTTTTTTCTCCTCGTTTCTAAAAAATAAAGTAGAAGTTATTAAAAATTATTTCAATATATTTGTAGTAAGGACAGATTTTGTGATCTGTCCCAGATAATTTCATACAGACAGTATGCTAGAATAAAATCTTTAATTTTCACTCTTGGAAATTGATGTAGTATACCTTTGATTTTGTTGTGATGTAGCGCTGTTTGGGTATATAATCAAATTCATCAAACTCTTGAAGAAAATCCGATGGAAACTTCTACAAATTTTCAGAATAACAAGATTTTACGTTTTTTTATCAGTCTAAGGTACCATCGACCGTGAAAATGCCTGTATATATGAACAAATATCTTTATGGAGATATGGAGATCAAGTTGTAAATTTTCATGTTACATTTGTGAGTTATCTGAAAATGAGCAAATATATATAAATATCATTTCACATCTCATACTTGGTGAATTCATTTTGGATCCTTGCTAATAATTGAAAAATTTGCTATTATCAAACGATTGTCACACTATTGAAAAAAATAAATAAAAACAAAATAAAAATTCACGTAGCTGATTACATCAACTAGCCGGTGCTGTTGGAAAAAAAATTTGAAATACTCATTGCCGCAAAATATAACATTCTAAGACCTAAGATTCTTTTGCTTATTGCATCATCGAGCCAAAATTGAAATGGATGAGTAGAAAAATCGAACATCTAAAATATTGGAACATTCAAACCAACAGATTCTGCACCACACAAAACTGACTAAGAGTATACTATATGATATTTAAACATTATGCAGGATGGTCCAGGAGACAGCAGCAATAATTCACCATTCGATGGTCTATCGATAAATAGGTTGACGCTCATTATGATTTTTTTTTTCGAAATGTTCCCTGAGTCTTGAAAGTCTTATTTTCTCTTAGAATATTGGAGCGATTTTGTCCAAATTTGCTACAAGTACTTATGAAATAGATACTTGTTACTTGACGTGAGTAGTTTTCGTCAAAATTGTACAGTGGCCTAGATACAGGTGGGATTGTTTTCCTAACCCTCACTGGATATTTTTTCAAATTGACATTTATTTCGAATTCCCTGTTCAATTTAGAAAAGGCACTCTTGTAAAATTTTGATTTGATGCTCTGTTCACAAGATAATATTAGTTGAAAGTTCTAGAATAGCCAATAGAGCTGCAGTGCATATCGTGAGAAAATAAAACAATGCATGTCCTGTTATTTGTCAGTGGAGTCCTGATTTTTTCAACTGAACTATCCAATTTTGGCCCACGCGGAGTGTTTGTTTATTCAATAAAATTATCTCTTAAAAGAAAGCCTCAAATCAAAATCCTACGGGAGTGACTTTTTTTCTCAATTGAACAGGGAATTCCAAAATAATTTCAATTTGAAAAATATCCAGTGTTGTAAAAAATGGGGCGGAGAAGGTAAAACAAACCCCTTGTATCTAGGCCACTGGGAAAATTTGACAACAGATACTTACGTCGAGTAGCGAGTATTCATTTCATAAGTACTTGTACAAAATGTGGTCAAAAATATATTATGCATGTCGAAATATTTTTCGGAAAGACTCTGCTGCTGCTATGACCTCGATCAGCCTGAATAGTTTAGACTCATTGTACCAGTTTCTCAAAGTGCCGACGGACTCACACCAAACAAAAACACACCGATTGAAATAAAGTTAGAAAAATCTTACCTTAATCACATTATGGACCATGTTACCGAGTGAAAAAAAAATAAGATAACTTGAAGTGCTCGTAAAACTTACCATTTGAACAGGACATTCTAATAATTTCACATGTGGATCAATATTGATACTAATCTTTTCTCAATGATTATCATGATAACTAATCGCGCTGTATGAAATTTGTTAAAATTGACATACCAATTCGATTGAATAGAAAAAGTTCAGTATACACTGACTTGGAGAAAAAAATCATGCACGCTATCAATTTTCATGGATATCTTTCGAGTAATAGTTATTTCATGGGCAAATCAAAATGCCCTTTACTTTTTATTAATTCATTATACAACGTTCATTTCGCCTGGCTCTGAGCAAATTTTTTGAAACATCCTGTCTCATTGGATAATTTACTGATTTGTTTCAAGTTAAAACTACCTACTATTTTATTGACTTCTATGACCGTTTTTATATTGATTTATATTGCTACATAGAATTTCTATCCTGTCTCTTCTAATGTTGAATATAACATATGCACACTGTTATAAATTTGCTGTTATATTTCTGCATGGCTAACTTGATTATTATAGTGAGTTGATGCATTTTTGAAAATATGTGTAATGGGCCTTGGATTCTGTTGAAATGTGGCGTTTTTTGGTCATATAAACAAGTTCATCAAGCTTTACAATTCGAAAAATAAATCTGGTTGAATAGATTTTACAAGGTGACTCAAAAACGAATGGGTCACACTGGATGGAATTCACAATGTGTAATCCAAACGGAACATGCAAAAATCTGGAAAATATCCTCAAATTCTTCATTTTGTATTGAAATATCCACTAGTGAATAGAAAATTGTAAAATAATTGTTTTTTGGAGCATGAAATCAATTCATGTTTCAAACTGAAGACTTTAAAAAACGTACAGGTTTGAATATCATCTCACATTCACGAAAGATATTTATATTCTTTATATTCTGCTCCATAGGTGTGAACAAAATTCTAGAGATAATCTTGCACTGTGTCAATACAAACTCATAAATGCGCCATGAGAAAAGATTAATCATCAAAATAGACAGAATCCACTTTTATCAGCCATAGTAAAACACCGATAATACATTTGAGCAGTAATGAGTGTCAGAAAATCATGCAATATCCACTATCTTATTTAATCCTATTATGATCTTTTCATAAAATAAGGACGTCGCATCAAATAGAGTTGAGAGCAAAATTGTTGTCATGAAACATCGTATATTAATGTTAAGCATCAAAACCCTAAACTTTCCTCTAATTTGACCAACCCTGTATCCCTACTTAACCTTTTCAAATTGTATTTCAAAAAATATCGCCTGTATTTCAAGATTCATCAATTGTATTCCAAATTAGTTGATTTAATTACAAATTTAGCATGTTGGTCTCAAAAAATCTCATTTGATTTTGAAAATTCATCATTTCAATTTCGTAACTCATCATTTTCATTTCGAGCGCGATCTAAAGTAGTCTGAATATTAGTACAACTGTAGTAACTACAGGGTTATTGAATATTACATAACACCTCAGTCACATATTATAAATAGTAAATTATAAACATTTGTTAGCATTTTTTCCAAGCATAAATGATACTATGAAATACATTTGACATATTCGGAAATAAAAATACTATTTTGGAAAGGAAAATGTCAATTCAGATACAATTGATAGTTGTCAAAATTCGAATGACTTTGATAAGAGATAAAATTTACGACTTCTTGAATACAAATGATATACTTGTATATATGTATAAAAATGATATACAATTTTGAAATTATAATGATGATTTTTGAAACCCAACCCAAACATGAGTTACAGAAGGCAACATATTCTAGCACAAGTTTGAAACAAACATACAAGGTTCTCTGCAACGCACGTTTCGTACACTATTTCTTGTTTTGGCTTCTATTAATAAAAAATACTGTTCTCTGCCATAACAATTATTGACAGTACCGGAATTTTAACACTCGGTATGATGGCGGAGTTTTGGGAGTTTTGTTATTTTGAAATGTCCTGCACAAAAATTCAAAAATCCGAAGGGTTACCGAGATATTCATTTGGTACCACAATTTTGCCAATCACAATATTTGTAAATGATAAAACATGAACTGGTCAGAGATATGATACTATATATTCTCTACAAGATGCACCCTTGAGTTATGAGAAGCATTGAAACAAGCATAAGAAAGAGAAAGAGCTATCGACTCGTCTGGATGTGCAACAAAGAGAGGTGCAATTTTGCCAACAGTCAGCTGATCACTGCTGATTGCCTCTCTCTCGTTTGCTGTTTTCATTTGTTGGATTCATCCTCCTTTCTCTAGGCGCGAACTTGGGTCTATTTGAAATTTGGTCAACATTATTCAATAACCCACCTACAAAATGTTATATTCTGTTAATTTTTTATTTTTTTTGTACAGCCATAGGATGAACAGGAGAACAACATCTCGAACAAAGTTTCAAAATCTTTCCTTGACTTGATGGGCTGAAACGGCTGAACCAACTAGGAATATTTACCAATTATTATTATCCAACAAGTAAAACGGAGTCTCTTTGTTTCAACACACTTATCGATCAAAAAACTTTGCTGAACAATTGATTTCAGTGAATAATTTTACACTATCAACTCAATTCAAATGAAAATAACTGACAATGTCGTATTTCTCAATTCTATGGCATGGCACATCGAAATATTTCGACAACGTCAACAGTCAGGTGATTTTTGATCGCTGCGTCTCTTTCTTGTGGTCGTTTCAATTCCTCTCTTTCTAACTCGATCTAGTAGAGAATATCATATATACAGGGTGAGTCAAAAATGTGTACCGAGCTTTCTGGGGGTGATAGAACATTGAAAAATAAGTGTAGTTTGATAATTGAACTCATGGCCCAAAATGCATATTAAGGGAGATATATCCTTCCAAAGTTGATAAAATTAAAATAATTTCTCCGCATAACTTCTGAACGATGAAAGCCACCTGATTGAAATTTTGTGCATGAATGTATGTTGTCAAAATACATTTTTTCGTCACACTTCCACATTTCTGATATTGTTATAAAGGGTGTTTTCAGAGGGTGAGTCATGATTTTTTGTAGAAAACTTTTTTCCCTGTATCATTTTCGGTGAAAAAACAGGAGCATTCGATGGAGCGAAGAAAATTACATGAAAAAAGTACTCTCATTCAAATACAAAAAATTGAGCCGTTCGTCAGATATTTGAGTTTTTGTAGTTACATGATATCAGCAGATTGATTTTATTCATCGCGATATTCATCGGTATAACGATATTTCAGCAGCATTTGCATTTCCGAAGCACTCGCCAAGCATCAGAAGCATATCAGTTTGTTCAGAGAACGAATAACCTGCCATATTTCTTAAAATCTCAGAAAAATCACAGAAAAACCACATGAACAAATCGACTACAACAATGTTGACTCGAATGTTGATGACATGAACGTCAAAATTGAGAACAAAATTATTCATCATGGCCTGCTAAAATATTGTTACCGATGAATCTCGCGATGAATAAAATCAATCTGCTGATATCATGTAACTACAAAAACTCAAATATCTCACGAACGGCTCAATTTTTTGTATTTGAATAAGAGTACCTTTTTCATGTAATTTTCTTCGCTTCATCGAATGCTCCTGTTTTTTCACCGAAAATGATACAGGGAAAAAAGTTTTCTACAAAAACTCATGACTCACCCTCTGAAAACACCCTTTATAACAATATCAGAAATGTGGAAGTGTGACGAAAAAATGTATTTTGACAACATACATTCATGCACAAAATTTCAATCGGGTGGCTTTCATCGTTCAGAAGTTATGCGGAGAAATTATTTTAATTTTATCAACTTTGGAAGGATATATCTCCCTCAATATGCATTTTGGGCCATCAGTTTAATCATCAAACTACACTTATTTTTTAATGTTCTATCACCCCCAGGAAGCTCGGTACACATTTTTGACTCACCCTGTATATGACTGGTCATTTCCATCAGTGGCATAGTGACTGCAATCTGCTTATATTTAAGCTCATTAATACACCAAACTAGTGTCTCAATGAGACAGACTATTGGAGTACCAAAACACAGGAAAAGATATTCTTTATTAACAATCCAAATGACTCGATGAATAAAGGGGAGTCTTATATCATTCATACCCAATTCTGCTCAAACCAAATGATTTCCTAAGCAACATCAACAAGTGAAAAAAATATGGTGCAAAAACACAATACAATAAATGTTCAAAACACACCACTTACATTCAATGTATGATAATCTCCAGTATCTTCTGGGTGTCTCGGTTTGCATTTCCCGCAACAGAAATTGCAACAACAGCATAAACAACAGCAGCAGTAACAACAGGTTACTAAACCGCAGACGAAGAAGAGTGCCTGAAATCGACGAAAACGAGTTGAATAAATAAAAATCATCATCATATCCTCCTCATTGTCATATCATCTCGATTTCCAATTATAGTAATTTTAAACAAGTATTTTTCAAGCATGAAGCATGAGCCGTGTGGTTATTTTGAAAAATTGTCACTTGAAAGATTTATTTTATTTATTAGGGTACAATGAGACGTCTATTGAGAAATTCGAAAATAATATCTATGATACCAGAAATAAAACTGATATAAGATTTAACATTGGAATATAAAACGAAAAAAAAAAAAACAATAACACATTGGAATTATAAGTTTATGATTCCTAATTGATATGATAATATCCCAAACGGCATCGAAAAAGCAATATATTATCATTATCATTCTGGTGAGGCCTCCATATACCAATTTCTCATTGGTGCATGATGCATCAATTGAAGAGTGAAAAAATTGTTGCGAGTCACATGATACCTCTCATCAGAAACATGCAAACACGACAAGATAAACGCGACAGATTCCTGAAAAACATTATTATAACATCATTATTCCTAAACCATTTGAGAGAATAAACGTAAAATTATTATGCTGAATAATATTTTTACTCTTTGAAAAGGCAGTTTTTGGAAATACCAAGTGGATATTTTTCCGTGAGCCTCCAATTCCGCTCGGATTCGAATTATTTATACACCATTCGAAAGTTATTGAAAAAATTATGAATTTGAGCGTTAGAATAATCCCTTTAACTTATTCGGGAGAAAAGTTATGAACTGGTTGTACCAGCTCAGCTTAAGCTAGCACAACACCATTGCCAACATGTATTTCTGTTTTTTGATGATTCCTATAGCTATGGAGATAGTCCGATGATGATATCTTACTTGAGTTCCGCAACCAAGAATCTGCAAACTTTGGAAATACGAAGTCAGTACAACGAAATTTGTATTGTTTGGCATCGTATAACTTACATTTTAACTATGAATGAACTGATACGTGAAAACGATTTCTTAGAGAATTCGTAAAGGTCCGCTTCTCCGAAATTATCTTTATCATATAATACGATAAGCGTTCGTTCACGGAGATAGGTTCGTTATTTAGTTTCAAATAAAAAAATGATGATAAATAATCACTGAACCATAACAAAATGGGTAAACATTTATTATGAAATCTTGAGACCACTTTGATTGACTGACTAATAATTTTCATAATAAATATAGGGTGTTTCGGATTCGAATGCACATACCTATTATACTTGCAGATAGAGAAAACCTTGGTGATCCTAGCTTACCCCTCCCCCTCCTCAAACTTTTCTTGATTCATAATTTTTATATTTTAAATTTTTTTTGTTCTGTCATTTGAAAGAACGAAATTTTTCAATTGTGAAAATGGTGTAATTGACCCTGTATGCGATAAATTGATTGGTAATGTGGATTTGGAAAGTATCATCCCTGTGCTTATGTCTACCCCAGAAGTGCGTACCACCAGCTGGAAATGGGTTGAAGGTGCAGTATCGCAAATGAGGCTACATCTTTTAAAATTTCCATCAGAATCAAGATATCTAGGAAACAGTTGAAAATAAGTATAGGGAAACCTGATGGAACTCATCATAAAATTTTGTCAGGATTCAAAAACTGAAATAATATACTGGGTGCTCCATTCCAAAGAAGAAATTTAATGGCGACTTCCGATATAACCTTGAAAATTTAACCTGAAAACATTTTGAAATGTTGAATTGGTGTTTGAAACCAGATGTCTAAAGTTTTTTCTAACCAAGAAAACTTCTAACTAACGGCTTCCGTGAGAATATCTGCATAGACGGTGATTCAGATAACTGATTCAGTAGAAGTTCATAGACAAATGAAAGAGAAAAAAAAACACTGAAGGAAATAAAAAATCATCACAATATTGTCACCCTGTATATCATTGCATTTTTGATTTTGATGTAAATTTATGGATCTAATGGATTTCGAATCGTTGTCCTCACTTCATTTGTTTTTGATCCATTTTTTTCAAAAACTTTTGACAGATGGAATGACCAACTGAAAAGCCTGTATTATCAACAATTTCGAAAATAAAGAATTCGTTCTTGGTATACACGTTGATGAAGGAGTATCCAGTGGGGAACACTCAATAGAATTCCAAAATGTTGAACAGGGTGTTTTTTTTTCGTCTACTTTTCTGCCATTTCAAATCGCGTTGTTGCCTATTGAGAACATTATAATTCTGATATTTGTATCAGCAGAGCGAAAATTCCATTTCCGGGATCAAGAAATGAGTATTAGAAGAGCAGAACTCTAGGAATGTTTATTCCTCTAAATTATTTACTCACAGTGATATAAGTGAACGCAGCAATACCTACAAATATATGTTGGATAGCCTAATGGTTAGCAAACGTGCTTCTCAATTGTTGCTTGGGATTCTAATATCATTCAAAGAGGAACTTTTTCATAATTGAAAAATGTTTCTCAAATAAGACACATAGGTAAGGTTATGGTTGATTGTCAAACGTTATGTCTAAACTGCCCCTCTCACGCTCTGAGAGTGTGAAAGTTTCAATTTCTTGGTTTCCGTCTGTTTTCAATTCAGTGTATTGTTTTTCACACACAGGTGAACAACACCTATGTGAACAACACCTATGTGAACAAGATATGATATGAAATATGTTCATAATTATTCAATTTCCTATATATTTTACTTGATTAAATGAAATAAATGAATGAAAAAAATCAATAAAATGTTTTGGATAATTTTTCATTTTGAGAAACATGCAGAGAAAATTTAGATACGAATTTAAAAATTTCTTACCTTGCACCAAGTAGAAGTGACAACAAAGTAGGCATTAACATTCTCCTCGCCAAACTGTTCAGCAATGTACAGACCCAAAGATCCGTAATTGTCGTATATGTTTCGCTTGGTCGCGTCACTCAATATGGAATGGGCTCTATTGACTTCTTTGAATTTTTCTGCGGCCTCCGGGTTGTTCGGATTCTTGTCGGGGTGGAATTTGAGAGCGAGACGTCGGTAGGTCTTCTTGATCTCTTCGCTAGTGGCTGTCTTAGGCAGCGCTAAAACTTCGTAGAGGGAATCGCCCTGTGTTCTGGTAAACAAGTTTATTTTAACAATCGAAATTCAAAATATACAAAATTCAATGTAAATGAACATGTCAAGGACATGTTCATATGATCAAAATAAGACTTTTTCTTCAAATAAACATGTGTCATAGAATGCACCCCCTCCAAGCTACAGCCACTCTTAGTTAGGTCCATATCATTAATGCTTTCCACTACATGAGGAAAATACTGAGATTTTAGAATGTGTTTGCCGTTCTATGCACAGAAGAATGGAAGGTTTTATCACAGTCTCGGGAGGAAATTTCCAACATTTGTTATGAGATTAATAATTGTTCAATTAATGAATGTTTTGTTACTTTGATATTGCAAAAATTCCCTCCTTTCGTTGATTACGATTCTCTGACAAATAGTTAGTTGTATGAAATTATGCTATTCAAATCCAGGGTTTCTCTTCTTGAATATGGAATTCGGAAAAATAAAAGTGTGGACCCCACACCAACTCCCCCAAAACTGGATTAACATAATTTTTTATGCAAAAAAGAAAAAAGTTTTTTTAGACACTATTTTTTGTTTCAAAAATTATGAAGAACTATTTTTGACTAATTTGGAGGGGTGTCCACACTTATATTGGCCCATATAAAATACCACCCTTTCGTTTCTAAAGATTTTCTAGGAAGCAGTAGTTAGTTGTGACCAATTTCTTTTATTTTTCCATGGTTAACAAGTTTGAGCTGTTAGAATTCAGAGTTTCTCTTTATAAACATAAAATTTGGGCCAATAAAAGTGTGGAACCCCCTCCCACTATCCCAAATCTGAGTTTACATGATCTTTTAAGCAGAAGATTTGGTTTGATATTACAATAAAAATTTTTGAATAACCTTTTTTTCACAGCAACTTACAGTGGCTATTGCTCAAAGGGGGTTTATTCGACCGGGATGTCTAATTTTGATTCCATGAAATATCTACATCGAATTTTGAATCACCCTATATAATAAATTATATACCTACTTATTTACTTCCTGTATCAAATTGTGCATCTATAGTTGAATATATTTTCAGTATACCTATTTAATGAGGAATGTTCGTTATAACTGGGTTCATGTCGATTGAGACGATAAAATGTTGATAAGCAAAAAAATCAATTGAACATGTCCTACGCCAATAACCATTGTAATCCAGTGACTGATGCTAAATTGAGATTATTTACATTGATATTGAATATAACAATACAACAATAACGGAATGAATAATAGATTAAGAAATGAAGGCGGTTCTATTACAAAACCCTGCAATTCTGAATTCGCCGAAAATCCACTCACGACAGTTTCCTTTTGGCATCCATTTTGTGCTGCTTTCAATTCTTCTACCACACATACAATAACAAGAAAACGTTGATGCACTAACACATAACTTTAGAACTCAACTCAAATTTCAACCATACTATTCGGAAGTTTTGCAAATGCAGAATAGGTAATTTTGCTCAACGTCAATAAAATAATACATATATACAAAACACTGTCATACGGAACGACAATCATTTCTGAATCATTAATACAATGCTGCCAACTTAGGTTAAATTTCTGAATAAAAAAATGATATCGCTACAATCAAGAATCAACAGATGGCGCCAAGTAAGCATCAAATCAGAGATAGGTTACCGAACTCATCTTTGGTCGAATTGAAGAATATAAGTGAACAAACACTTGCTGTAAAATGAACCGCATGAGACAAATTCGAGTAATTTTCACACTAGTGTTCGGATCAGCTGTCACCTGTTAGCTAGCGGCTGTGATGGATCCAGGGTTCCAGCGGCTTATGATCTTGGTAATAGAGTTGAAGAGATACCATAATATATTATCATTATTTGAACAGGTGAAGCCACAGAAGATATAAGTAAACAGTCACGAATACATAGTCACTTATCTCTAGAAGCGTCCGCCTTCCATATGTAATATGATCATATATTATTATTAGAGATAATATGCTGCCACGATACTATAACGAGGATATAACTCAGTTATAGTATCATGACATGATGCCTTCTCTCTCGAGGCTTCAACCTATTCAACCTCTGAGGAAACAGCCTGAATGCAACTAAAACAAAGACCAAAGAAAAAAAAGAAGAATGTAGAAAGTTTGGTAACTTCTTCTTTTTGGATGTTGGCCTTTTCAAGTTTGGTTACCGTCAATATCAATAACGATAATGGTAAAATTTGAAGTTGTTTTTTTATTGATAAAAAGTGATATACATAATATACAGTTCTGAAAAGTTCATGAGAATCTTCAGATTTATTCATGAAACGACCAGTTACCGAATAGATGATAGCTGATATTATCTGGTGAAATTTTAAATGACAGACAAATTACCTATCATGAAAGAACCACAGATTTGTCTTCCCGGCCAGAGGCTATGTCTCAGTGACAAAGTATATACCTCAGGACAAGGCACTTATGAGAGGCAAGGATATATTTATTCTCAACTCACCGGCTGTGTAGATATCGTTGAAAAAGATAATGTGAAGATTGTAGAGGTTCACAGTAGTGGAGAACAAACAGTTGTTCCAGGACAAGGTGACATTGTCACTGCTCAAGTATACATAATAACACAGCAATTTGCTAAATGCCATATAAAATGTGTTGGAGATACTGTTCTGAAGCGACCCTTCAGGGCACTACTTCGTAGAGAGGATGTCAGAGCTACAGAAAAAGATCGGGTAGAGATTTATAAGAGTTTTAGACCTGGTGATATCATTTTAGCAAGAGTGGTGAGTATTCCATTCATTCATTCACCAAGGAATACATAGAGGACATACCCAAAAATAGTATTCACCAAACTATTCATAAAGTGGAAAAATATTCCAGTAGATAATACAAGAGCACAATAAAGTATGTGTCAAAAGTTTTACTGTAACTATACCTGGTACACATTGACCTAGTAGAATCTGTACAAAGGCGTTTTTTGAAATACCTCATGTTCAAATGTGATGGAGTGTATCTTACAATGGGCACTCCTCACGAAGTATTACTCCAGAGGCAAGGGTTAGTAGTCTGGAAGTCCGCCGAAGGTGTTCTGCTCCTATTTTCAAATATCAATTGATGAATAATATGATTAACAATTGTGTCCTAGGAAACTTCAGCATATTCATTCCTTGGTTGACTTCCCGCAGAACAGACTTCTTCTATTTATCAACCCCCAAACTAAAGTGTTACTGAATTCACCAATATAAAGAATGTCTGATACATGCAACAAATTCAGTGACCAGCTTGATATATTCAATACAAATGTGAAAACTATAAGCAACAGAGATGTGTCATGACAGAATAACATCATATTGTCAATTTCAGTAGTACCCATCCTGTATATTCTCTTGTTTTTGTGATGTAAATGGTTCTTTTTGAGTGGTGTATGATAAATAAATAATTAACTCACGTGATTACATGAAAAATTCAAGAATAGAATAAAGTAAGAGGTAACAAAGAAAAAATCAATAAACTGAAGAAATGATTTGTAGAAAAATATAACATTGACATGGGAATTGTATTAACGGGAGGACAGGGTGTCTTTATTCTCATGTTTGATCTGGATGCCCCAAATACCTCCTCACCAACGGAACCCAAACAAGAAGATGTTACTGCTGTTAGCATTCATGGCTCTCAATCTATTATATGCAAACATAAACAGTTACACACTGAAAAAACAAGTAATCAATCACTTCTACATATTCTATCGCGGTGGTCGAGAGTGTTGAGGCACTCGTTCGAATTTGAACTATAAATCGCTTCCACCGCGACCTGGGTTCGCAGCGTAGACATGGATGTTTGTATTTGTATGCCTCCCTAACCCCACTCAAGTTCCGACTTTTGGGGCGCTGATTCCACCCTGTACCCCAACTGTACCATGTTTGTTGGAACTAAAATCTGTGAAGATAGAAATAGAAATCTTGTAGATTTTGTTCACTTTGTATATTTTTTGTTTTTGCCTTGTCATAAATAATTATGACAAAAAATATTATTCGGAAGTCAGTTTACAATCAGAAAGTTCCTGTATTTTTTTCCTGTTCACAAAATATATATCTTCACGATCACAAAGCTCTACTTATTGAAACATTGAACTAACAGGTTGTTATTCCGTATTCTGGCCCTGACGAAATACTCATTCTCTCTGATAGAGCTTTGGTGATACATATTGCAAGATATGGAGAAGATCATAAAAACTCTGGATCTACACAGAACTTCATTTACAAAGATTTTCGATACAACAAACCACCTTTTGACACTCAGGCATGAACCAAGTAAGACCAAAAATACCTCGATTTGTTGCTTGATCAAGACTCTCGATTATTGCAATCTCGATTCTGAGATGGCAATAATAGATGATTACACATGTTAATTCTCAGCTCTGAAGATGAAAGTGGAAATCTAGGTGGAAGTGCAGATGAGTTCGTTAAGCACCAGTTTGTTAGATAAAAACACACCAAGCACATCATCTTTTTGCACTCAAAATTGTTTCAAATCCCAACTAAAATATCCGCACACCGAATTCACCATTTTGGAAGAAATAGAAGTTTATGTACGTGAACTGTGTAAAATTGACTGTCACGCGTTACTGTCGCAAATTGATATTTTTGTTCCAAAAATAACAACTAGACACAACATCACTTTTTTATGCAAAAGAGCTCAAACTAATTTAATGTTAAAGGCGCCAATAAATTTTATGTGCAGTAACGCAAACAATCTTTCCAGGGTCTGTGACTTCTTTTCGCACAGTGTTTGTGAACTCAAGAATAAACATCTTACTTTTATTTTTACTTTTTGTTTACTTCTACCCTCATTTAGACTCTTTATCTAAGTAATCTTTATCTTAGTATTCACATAGGATTTGTGAGTGACATTTCAAATCAATTTGTATAATTGCTCTGTAAACGGGAAACTGTTGGGTTAAATGCAGAACTGCAGCAAGAATGAAATGTCCGAAATCAGCTGAAATGTCAATTGAAGAGGATTCATCTTCATCAACAGAAGAATTAGTAACGCCCTCAGTAACACTACTTACAACAAAGGTTCTTTACAGACATTGGTAGTCAATCTCAAAGGCAAAAACACTACACATCCAGTGAGAGTCATTATTGACGCAGGATTTCATAGGTCATACATCAGCAGTGAAGCAGCAAGACAAATGGATTACGAAATGTTGAGAAAAGAAGAGCTCATTCATGCTCTTTTTGGAGGTCTCTCATCTGACGTCACTCCTCATAATTGATATTGTGTAATTTTAGAAAATCTTTATAGAAGTTACATTCTTAAGTCTTGGATCCGTCAGTTATATGCAACAACGTACTGGGTATCCGAAATGGTCCATGGATGAAAGAACTACGAGACCTCAACATCAAGATGAATGACAAAAATCAAGCACCTATAGAAATTCTAATTGGTGCCGATGTAGCAGGTAAAATCTTCTGTCCTAAAATGTGGTTTAGTTGCCATGAAAACTAAGCTAGGTTGGACTCTGATGGGCAAAGTTTCCGCTCCTGCTCAAGATTTTCAAAAACCATACAACATTACTGCTTTTTCACTTATGTCCACAATAACAAAATTAACAGATTTATGAAATCTTGATGTTTTGGGCATCGAAAATCCAGAACAAATGAAATCCAACCAAGAAATTCTTCTCAAGTTTCAAAACAGTGACACGAAATCCAGATGGAAGAAGTCTCAATGCCATGCATTCAGGGACACAAACCACTACCTAATAACCTGAACATCGCCAGAAAAAGACTGGAAAATCTCATGAACAAGCTTGAAGATGATTACTATAATGAGTACGACCAAGTTTTCAAAGAATGGTTGCAAGAAGGCATCATTGGAGAGGTGAACGATGGTAACAATGGAACTACGACACACTACTCACCTCTTCGTCATGTGGTGAAACTGTCAAATACCACAGCCAAGTTACGACCTGTGTTAGATGCATCTGCCAGGGAGAAAGATAGTCCATCATTGAATCAATGTTTAGAGAAAGGTATTAATTTGCTAAGTTTGATACCTCATTTATTGATCAATTTTCGAAAATCAAAAATTGGCCTTCATCGATCAGACAGAGTTTTTTGTTAGATTTTTGTGGTACGACAAAGATAATAATAATAATAATCTTTATTTTGAAAGAAAAGTTACGTACATGGATCTGTAAGCAACAATTAGGCAAAATAACGTCATGAGGTTCCTATCAAATGTTAATATTATTTAGTGATCCAAATTATCATCAATTTTGTACGATTCTATCCTAAGTATTAGTCAAACACTTTTTTTTTAATCCTTTGACATTATTGATCAGTTTCATTTCAGTTGGCAGTTTATTGAACATTTTGTTTACAGTTGTTCAATGGACCTTTTTCTGTCATAGTTAACCTATGTCTCGGATAATTGTAATCAAAATTACGAGTGCTGTAGTTACTCTGTGCGTTACAAGAATCAAATATATGTCTGTTCCTGAAGAAAAATAATAGAATCTCTTGTATATAAACTCCCGTGAGAGTAAGTAACCCATTTGATTTGAATTATCCTCGACAGGTTTCTCTGTTTCAATTTTAGCATTGATCTAAGTGCTCTTTTTTGTATAATAAAAATTCTTTCGCTACATCTACTACTTCCATAAAATATTATGCCATATCGAATCACCGATTCAAGATTAGCATGGTAAACAATCTTCAATGTTTTCTGATCTACATATTGCCCTAGGATTCTCATGGAGTATACAACTGCATTCAATTTTTTGCTAATGTAGTTGACGTGACCGTCAAAGGAAAGTGTGCTGTCAATATACAAGCCTAGAAATTTGGGATCATTTGTTATGGGTAGTGAGCTGTTTGGAAGATTAATTTCACTTGGTGTTCCAAAGCGTGCATGATTTGTTTTAAAAAGGATGGCGCTAGTCTTATCCTCATTGAGTGTCAGGTTATTTTTCCCAAACCACTGATTAGCCTTTGTGAGTGCTTCATCTGCTTCGGATATGAGCCCTGGAAAGTCTTGAGCAGTCATCAATAAGTTTGTGTCATCAGCATAATTGGTCATTTTGCAGTTCTCAGTTGTTATTTCTTCCAGATCATTCAAATATAATATGAATAGAAACGGTCCCGTTATACTTCCCTGAGGTACCCCAAATTCAATATATCTTAAATTAGATCTCGCTATTTGATAACCTTTGCCAAGAACTACCATTTGTTTTCTATTTGTCAGATAGGATCTAAACCAATTTAGTGCTGGCCCTCTTATACCATACCTCTCTAGCTTTTCAAGCAATGTACAGTGATTTAAGCAGTCAAATGCTTTTGAGAGGTCAAGAAATAGCCCAAGTGAGAGTTCATCATTTTCTAAGGAGTTTAGTATATACTGAATGAACTGGAATACAGCAGTTTGTGTTGATTTGCCCCTTCGATATCCATGCTGAGAACTGCAAAGTTGATCACCCATTACCATAAAATTCATAACTCTGTTGCATATGATAGTAAGCTAATTGGTCTGAAATTTTCAAATTTTGAAAGGTCACCCTTTTAATGAAAGGGTTCAACTAGAGCTACCTTCAAATTATCAGGAAAAACACCATATTTCAATGAATTATTTTTTATGTAAATTAATCTATGCATTGTTTAATAATTTTTGTCGGAACCTCATCCACCCCGCTACTCATTTTATTTTTCAGATCTTCCACCAAATCCAGTATTTCTTTGCTATCAACTGGTGTTAAAAATATAGATTTTTCACTAGACTTTATATTGTTTACCAAAGTATTTTTTTGATCTTTCACCACCTCCCTTACCATGTTAAAGAGATACTCATTGTATTCATTCGCAGTTTTTTTTTGGATCCCCTACTACCCCCTACTGTATATCATTATGACTTTTGTTGTGTTTTCCTTGAATATCATTCATTACCCCTCACACTGCCTTGAATTTGTTGTCTGAATTTGTAACTTGTGACCTGTACATGTTTGCTCTTAAATTTTTTAGTTTGTTGTTATATTCCTTTTTTTCCTTTGGTATTCCTCTTTATATCTGTTATCTGTGGTACTGCACACATATAGGATATCTAATTGATTTTTACATTCTATTGTATCATTGTCATATTCCAATTTCATGTGTTTTTCCTTTTTAACAAGAACTCTTTTTTTTTGGAAAGGAGCCATCAAGAATGTCAGGAATATACTCATGAAAACCTCCCACTGCTCATTTACTTCCCTTCGTTCAAGATTGTACACTTCCGCCCAGCAAGCGGTTTTTAAGCTATCAATAAAGCCGTGTGATCAGAAATCATTGAATGTATCAGATGTGAAGAATAATTTTCTTCATTTGTTAGAATGTCACCAATCCTCGTCTTTGAGGTGGGGGTAATACGAGTGAAATCGGAAATTGTATGAACCACATTATACGAGTTGATTATACGAGCTCTAGTTTTTCTCGTGACATACTGCAAAAATCTATATTTAAATCTCCTGCTATAACTAACTTACAATTGTTATTATGAATTAAAATGTCTAATACCTTTTCCATCTTATGAGTAAGTACATCTGCATTTCCCGGAGGACTGTACACACTTATGACTACAATTTTTACACTATTTACACTGAATTCCCCTGCTGTACATTCGAAAGACCCCTCCACTGACAAATCCTTCAAATCATTCCTATCTCGTCCTATTATTCCCTTTCTGGCGTATATGACTGTTCCTCCATGCGAATTTTCCTCCCTTCTGCAGAAGCTCGAAGCCTGATAATAATTTTCCAAAGGAAACATTTTTAGTTGTGACCCGGTTTTCCAATGTTTTGTGACGCAGACAAAATCACAGTTTTCTTGTTCACTTATGAAAGCTTGCAGCTCGTCAACACTGTTTCCAATCGATTGGACATTTTGATGTATCACTGCGATTTTGTCACTGGTTTGGCCTGATGCTTCTTTCCTCCTACGTAGGTTTAGGTCTGTTGAGGATCTGCTTGAAAATTGCCTCCTTGATCAATTAGAATTTTTTTTATTTTTTCCGAAGTCGAACCACTTCACGCCCACGTTTTGGGGCCAGAACTCCGGTTGATACATGAGGTCCTTTTTGTCAAGTGGAGCAGTTACTAGATATCTCTTCAAATGGTTTGGGCTGCTCTGGATTTCTTTCACTTGAGTATTATTACTGTCGAATCCTGGTTTCTTTATTAGGTACTTCATTATTTGTTCTTCTGTGGCCGTCCTTTTGACCCTGTATACATACAGCCATACTTTCCTTTCTCCACCTGCGAAGCCATTTTTGTTGTCTTCCTCACTTACTTCTGGTGTTCCTAGATTTTTCCTGGAACCTTATAGAATACCGTCATGTCAGTAGTCTTTGGTGTCACATGCAGTCCCTTCCTAATGAACGCTGTCATAAAATATCACTTAAACAACAGCGGGAAAACCTACAAGAAGAGCTAATTTTGAAGCTGATGGATTCCTTTCATGTTGACAACTATATCACAAGTCTCGGTACCGAAGAAGAATTGCAAGGTCAAACAATCGACGGATTTTTTTGCTGAAGCACAGTTTGACATACGACTATGGGAGTTCGCAATATCTGATCCAATTCACAACGAAAAATGTCTGTCATCTGTACTGGGTATGATTTGGAATAGAAATGATAATACGCTACATCTCTGCTTAGACAATCTGAGACAAGTTGATACCAGTACCATCACGAAGAAACTAATTCTATTCGTAACTAATAGAATTTTTGATCCACTCGGATTCATATCACCTGTTCTTTTACTACCGAATTTGTTACTACAAAAAACATGGGTAATACAGTTGAATTAGACTACAGAAGTCCCAGATGATATTCAAGAATCTTTTCCACGATGGTTGAACGATCTGAATTGCCTTTCTTCCATGAGCATACCTAGATGATTTTTTATACGAAAACCGCTTACTGGACAACTAAGTATTCATACGTTTGCTGATGCAAGTAAAGATGCATACGCAGCCGCCATTTTCATCAGATGCGAAACAGATACAGGTATCTCTATTCAACTTGTACAAGCAAAGTTTCACCTATCAAAAAGATGTCGATACCAAGACTTGAACTTCTCGCTGGTACCATTGCTGCGAGACTATACCTCACTCTGACAAATATCTTCAACTACAAAGATATCTGTACCTATTTTCGGACTGATTGTCCAGTCGTGCTTTCCTGGATGAAGCTGAAATAAAATTGGGAAACATTTATTTGGAACCGTATAGAAGAAATTCGCAAGCTGACCGATGCTACTAACTGGAATTTCGTATCCGGATGGATAAATCCAGCCGATTTGCCATCCAAAGGTTGTAACACAACACAGTTGCTAGAATCTCGTTGGTGGGAGGGTCCGAGTTGGTTGAAGGAAAGTGAAAATTTTTTGCCACAACAGAATTACAAAATTGATGAAGAAAAAGTTATGGAAGAGAAGAAGAAAATTGCCACAACCATGCTGTCGCCGACCAAATTTGATTTTTCTCCAAAGTTCTCCAAGTATGAGCAGATAGTTAGATCGATTTGTTGGATAAGGAGATTTTTCTATAATACCAAAAATCCAAATAGTCAGAAGAAAGATACTGAGTTACAATTCGGAGAATTGAAAGAAACCGAGCTGAATTTGTTTAAGTGCGTTCAGCAAGAAAGTTTCACGAATCAATCGTTAGAACAAAATTATTCCATCATACCATTCAAAGACGACAACGATATCTCAAGAGTGAAAACCAAAATAACCGAGCGACAGGACTTCCGTTACCCTATACGTTTGCCCGGTTGTTAGCAGACTGATTTTCGACACTCTTCGAAAACTGTCCCACGCTGGTATTCAAACTCTGTTGAATTCGTTGAGAGAATTTTACTGGATCATTGGAGGAAGGAAGACTGTAAAATCTATTTCAACAAAATGTGGTAATTGTCAAAGATTTGGCTCGAAACGAATGAATATCTTTTCCGAGAAACCGAGTCAAAGATGGCACTGTTTTTGAGGTTACAGGAGTTGATGTTTTTGGACCATAGAAGATGAATACAGGATCAACTACAAAAAATGTGATATAAAAAAGGTGAACAACGATCTGGGAAACTTCATCCAAAACAGAACAAACATAAATGCAAAATACATAAGATAATTCAACAACAAAACCACAGAATCAATCCACAAACACTCGCCCGAAAGCAAAAAGGAGTATTACTCACACAAATTACCACCATTCATCTCAAGAGTAATCAAAAATAAAAGAAGAATGTACAGAGAATACAAAGTGAACCAAGCCCCCCTCATGAAGAGACATATAAACGAATATAAAAGAAACATACAAAAAATGATTCCTTCAATACAAAGTCAATACATGGCTAGAAACCTGCCAAGAAATGAATATACTATATGGAAAGGTATACTGGCACCAAATCAATAAAAGAATATCATAATAATCAAAGGAGGAATATGGAATAACATACCCTGAGGACGCAGACAAAGCGAGATTACTTGCAAATCATTTTGAAAATATATTCCAACAACACGACAATCCCAATTTTGATCAACAACACAAGGACTTGGTGCACTCATGATTCAATGAATACTTCACCATCAACCCAGGAATACGAGAACATAAAATAGATGAAGATATTTGCTATGATATAATAAGCTAGGGAAAAAACAGCACCAGGAGCCGATCACTTTCTAAAAAACCAGTAAGAGCTCTAGACGTGGAAATATACGCTCACATTATAGACATATATGAATACTGCCTCGACAACCAATATTTCCCAGACGAATGGAAATTTGGAATTATTATAACAATGGCAAAACCAAACACGGACCTTTCCAAACCATGCAATTATAGACCAATCATCCTACTTCCAGTACAGGTAAAAACTTAGAATAAGTTATGAATCATATCTTGGAAAGTCATGTAAATAATGAAATACCAACCTTCCAGTTTGGATTCAAAGAAAATAATAGTACAGTCCATCCACTCACTATGATAACATCGAACACCAAACAGCAATACTCAACAACCAACATACAGCAACATTATAAGCTTCAATACGGCTTTCAATAGTGTGGGGCATGAGGGAATCCTCTTCAAACTATACACCTTAATCATTCCCAAATTCCTACTGTCCATCATCAAAAATTATTTTCAAAATAGATCTCTCAAAGGGAAAGTTGGTCAAACACACTCTCCTCAGTTCTCTTCACAACAAGTCCATGACAAGTCTCACCTTTGTCACTCTTACTGTACAATATATACTGCCATGATATCTACAACTCCAACCAAGGACCTAACAACAATGCAATTGATTAAGACCTATACATCTTGCAATAAGCAGATGACACAGCTCTGATCTACCATAATAAAACTTTAAGGTCATCAACCGAGAAACTCCAACAACTGATCAATAATACCAACACCTGGTTCAATCTTTGGAGACTGCAACCCAATCCAAAAAGTCACAATTTGTGATATTTTATCACAGGCCATCAGACAATTTACCAACAATAACTATCAACAATCATACTCTCAAAAGTCAACAAAATCCCAAATACCTTGGAATTAATGTGGATAACAAACTGAATTTCAATCTACACACAAAAACAATTGAAAACCAGTGCAAATCGAGGAGTGAACACTTCAAGTCGATGACTTACAAAAATGAAATTGAGGTTGAAAGAGCAGCAAGAATATATAAAATGATCTGCCGCCCTATTTTAGAATATGCCCACATCATATAACTGAGCAGCCGAATACCAGCCCTGAGAAACATACAAGTACCGGAAACATCCACCCAGTAAACGCACTTCATAACCCATCAAATGAACTCCTGTATGAACGAACAAACGTCAAAAAAATTGAAAATAGACTCTCGGATCTAGCGAGGAAATTTGCAAAAAATGTAAACAACACTGACATCTTGAGACAACACGTACAGAAAGGAGCCAAACCAATCTCCTGAATATATAGTTTTGAACATACATAATTATGTCTGAGGAAACATTGTTGAGATCATCTCTAGCTGAAGGACTTCGGTCGATGACCATTTGGTTATATTACCAATTAAAAACATTTATTATTATTATTATTATTAACAGGTTGAAACATGTTCATTGGAGACTGAGACTGTAGAACTAAAAAATATCCATTCAACTAGTATGAAAACTTTGATGAAGGGACAAGTATCAATGGATATGGAGTTTGAAGGCATCAATATTATTGATATACTTCTTATTATCTTTTGACAATACCAAAGGAGAGCCTATTATTATTAGGTGATCGTTACTTAACTGTTGAGTACAAAAACCAAAAACGACTCTATAATGAAAATATGAAACATACAAAAAAGCAATACTTTGAACATCGTATAGACTCGGAAAACATTCCCAACATGCTGCTATAAATCTGAAAATCAACAATGTACTGACAAATGATACAAAATTTATCGCAGATTACTTTGGAGAATTCTTCTCCAGTATCGTAGAGAAAAAAATTGATGAGCATTATGGAAAAAATAGTTCACCTACTGCGTGCACATCGAACAACTTCAATGAAAACTCATTTTTTCTAGAGCCCACTACGCCACAAGAAGTCGTAAATGTCATCAATGATCTAAAAGATAAACCTTGTACTGGCGTGGATGGAATTTCCACCAAATCATTGAAATTTTCAAGTGAAATAATCTCTGAAATTCTCGCATTTCTAATTATATAATGCTTTGAACAAGCCATTTTTCCGAGTAGTCTCAAAATAGCAATAGTTTTACCAATATACAAGAAGGATGATGAATTCGAATGTGAAAACTATAGGCCAATCTCGATTCTGAGTATTTTATCGAAACTAATAGAAAAGCTCATCATGATAAGATTAAGAAATTTCCTTAACGGATTCAGTTTAATAACAGAATATTAACATGATTTCCAGAAGAATAAGTCCTGCAGTATGTATATGATGAGATTGACAAAAGAAATCATGTCGTAGGGACGTTCCTCGACTTAAGTAAAGCTTTTGATACCCTGAATATTGATTCCATCATCTATAAACTCGAAAGACTCGGAATCAGAGGACTTCATAAAATCGTTTCTAATGAATCGAAAGTTGAGGGTCAAGATAGCACACAGTGTTTCTAAAGATTACGAGATGTCTTGTGGTGTTCCACAAGGTTCAGTATTAGGCCCTCTAATATTTTTTACTTTTCGTAAATGACCTACCCTCATTCGTAACCGAGAGACAAAGACTGGTGTCATAAGAATATTCTCCTTTTGAATATGGATAAAACCAAATGTGTATATTTTTCACAAAGAAGAATACCACCTTTTGATTTGGAACATGTTGTGCCAGGTGAAACATTTTCCACTAACACTAAGTTTTTAGGAACCAGAATAGATAGCTGTCTATGTTGGGATCTTTAAATTGACCATGTATGTAACAAGCTGAATACTGCCTTTTTTGCAATTCGACAGCTGGAAAATACGTTCAGCATACATCACTTAACGAATGTGTACTATGCGTTGGCGTTTTCACATTTATCATTCAATGTTGTTGCTTGGGGAGCAGCCACTGGCATTAAGCGAGTTTTTGTTTTACCAAAAAGGTTAATCCGATTGGTATTCAATTTGAGCCCAAGAGATTCTTGCCGCAGCTATTTTGTGGAAAAGCGACTTTTGACTATTCATTGTATATACATTTATAACACAATAAAATACATCAAAAAAGAAATTTCATCCTTCCAAGTAAACATTCAAAATATGTCATATAATACCAGGCAACGTCACCTCCTGAGAACGAAACATCACTCCACATCATTATATCAAAAATCCCCACACCATGCTGGTATTATTCTATACAATAAGTTACCGGAAGAAATAAAAAATGTGAAAACTGTCAAGAAGTTCCATCACGATCTCAAAGAATTTTCAATAAAAAATGCTTTTTACTCTGTAGAAGAATACCTGAACTTCAATAAATGTACTGCGTGAATGTTTATGCTGTCTATTTTAGTCTCAATGTTTGTTTACAATCGTTTGTTTACATTACCTATATGTATATTAATTATATATTTTTTCTTTTTTTCCTTTTTTAAATTGCACTGTGTAACACATGAATCTCTACCATATTCTCTATGACCTACTACTGTACTGACGTTCATATATATATACATTGTATATCTTACATGATAATAAAATCTATTCTATTCTTTTCTATTATGTTTGTGGAATATCGTGTGAGTACGCGGTGAAAAGTTTGGAAGTCGTACTTTACTATGCAAACATTTCAACAAATTGGCTGTTATATTGATGAATGAATGAAATGAAAATGAATAAAGTGACTGTAAATTAAATCACAATAATTATCACAATTTGTCTCAAGCACATATTTTCAAGGCAACACACCCTCGGTGTTGTGTGATAAATTTTGAGAATTATTTATTACACAATCATTATTTATTAGTTAGTAATAGATAACTAGTAACCCCATACTCATAGTTTCGAAATATGTCCCAATCTGCGATTCCTCCATTCTGGTTGTAAATAGATAATTTGTTTCAAACAAGGTGGATATGGTAAAACAGTTTCTCCCCAAAACATGTAGATCTGAGTTTAGATGGGGATACGATCGTCGATCTTGTAATGTTGAATCCGCTTTTACTGGTAATGGCGGATATCTGACAGTGACAGATAGCTAATGGTTCAAATTATGCATTCACGTTGAGTATCAAATTCAAATAGTGTTTTCCAGAGTTTCCAGGATAACCATCGAGATCAGCAAGGGTGACACCATCTTGTTTAGATTTTGGGAAGCCTTAGTAAGATGTTAAAATTCGCCATAATCAAGTAGGCAAAAGTCTACATTTTTTTTTCTAGTAGCTGGGTATAGGGAGTTGGAACATTTACACCATGGTTTGGAATAACTGATTATTTCTTTTTCAGTTACCAATCACAGAGGCTCACACGTATCAGCTGTCAACTGCAGAGAATGAACTGGGGGTAGTCATGGCTCATTCAGAGCACGGCCATCCAATGGTACCTATTAGTTGGACTGACATGCAATGCACGAAGACGTTCGTTAAGGAACCGAGGAAAGTAGCGAAAGTAGTACCAGAACACATGAACCAGGATAATTTGGAGCCGAAAGCAGGATGAAATTATTCGAAAATTGAATATTTCTTCTGATTGATCTTCGAAATGGGAATTATATGTCATAATATAATTATCACTGTGAAAATTGCAATGACAAAAATATAGTTTTATTACTCAGACAAATGAAATGCCCAAATGAAATGAATTTTTTTCCAGAATATTGGATGTTGTTTGTTTTTTTAATGTTTGTATCAAAACTAAAATTGTGTGCCTCAACGAAAACTTTTTTATACTTACCAATATCTGCACTCGGTGGCATGCAACGCTACTACGTGATAGGCAAAGACTCAAAAAGGTAGATATTACTCATCATCATCCACCAAAATTAGCCCTTGTTCAATAATGTTACTATAATGGTCAATAGTAGCATTAAACGGGACGTTGCACTTGAAACTAAATTTGTGAACAGTCAGTGGGTTCTTGAATTACAAAACCGAGTAAACAAACACACACACACAAGATCTACTATACTTCTTAAAAAAACTGAAAATAAACCGCGATTGCCGAGCGGATTGATAAATTGATTGATTGATAAATCCAGTTCATTACTGAACCGTCTTCCGTGAGCACTTTATTGTTCGTAATCGCTCGGGTCACCTGCCGATTTAAGAGAAAACAATGCTTTTTTGCTCCATAAGAATTTCTATTCGGACGCAATTGCTTTGGTTTCATTTCAAATGGGATGCTCATTTGCTTACACGCAGAGTAGAGCGCCAGCAGCGGGTGTTCCATATTGATATATATGGATTCTATTGTACAGTTGAAGAATAGTACTCTATTTCCAAGATTTTGACAAGCTGTCATTTCGTTATCGATGAACATAAAATAAGGCACAATTATAGGGACATGAAGAACTCGATGAGACCTTTGAAAAGATTGTTCACTCCCCAGCTACAGGATCAACGATACACGGGGATGAAAATTAGTTGCTCCTGAAATCAAAAATTCTGTGTTCGAGCGTCTTCTAAAATTTTGATTATAAATCCTACTAATAAGGGGGGGAAATTTTCACTGGCTCACCCTGTATGTATATAGAAACGATGCTTTCCTATACGTTTGTTATCCGTCCGACCTCCTAACGGTAATTGCATCAGACGAGATCCTATCATTGGATGATATCTCGTCTGATTCAATGACGATCAATGCTGGTGTTCCACAAGGCTCTGTCTGGCCGTCAACCTTGTTTTTGCTCCACATCAATAATTTTTTCGATGTGACCTCCAACCCACTTCATAGCTTTACGGATGATAGTCTTCATTCCACCTTTTCCTATAAAGCCCATATATCATCCAATGAGGCCGGAGGTGCAAGACGAAAATAGGCCGATGCTTTAAATGAGGATCTGACAAGAATTCTGAAATGGGGACTTGAAAATCTAGTACAGTTCAATGCAACTAAAACTCAAGCTTGTATGTTCACCAAGAAGGCTGATCACACAATGCCCAATTTGATGATGTCGGGTACCACTGTTCCTATGAGGTCGTCAATATCCACCAACAGCGCTCTCTCATGGAACGATCATGTGAGGTCCATTGCGAAAACTGCTTCACAAAAACTTGGTTTTCTATTCCGTGCGAAGAGATACTTCACATCCCAGCAACTGCTTATGATCTACAAAGCACAAATTCGACCTGTCCTAGAGTACTGTTCACATGTTTGGAGCTCAGCCTCCAAACATACGTTAAAGCTTTCAGATTCAATTCAGAAGAAAGCTATTCGCCTAGTCGATGATACAACACTCACCAAATCATTGACCTCTCTAGATCATCGTAGAGAAGTGGTCGATCTCTCCCTTTTTCCTTCCACGGGAATATCGTCTATTATGCCACCGCGAGCAATTCCTAGTGAAGAAGCCAGACGCGCTCAGGCCGGTCTACGCACTATCAGGCTCGAGACCTGTCGAACCAAGCATCAATCGAACGCCTAGTGAAGTCTTTCCCGATGCATACAACCTCCAAACTAGTAAGAAAAATTCTAACATCTTCCTTCTCTCCCAAAATTCCACCGCTGGCTAACACTATATTATGTTTAGAGAACATTATAGGTTTTCCTTTCGTGTTGTCAACTCAGATTCTTGTTCAGGAGTGTCGATTGAGGAGGGAATAGGGGTTCTCGAGGTTACAGGTCCAGGTCATGTGGTGATTGATAATCTTATCATTAAATTTGAGTTTTATCACTAACTGTTGTATTATAAATTCCAACAGTAATATTATTAAGAAATTTCATATACAATATAGGATGATGACTATATACAACTTAATAAAGCTCAACTTATTTAGCTCAACCTGGTCACATTAATGTAAGTTTAATTGGTACTAATGTCTATATCATAGAATTTCGGTCGAACCCGAAGGGAAGATAAAGATTATAGAAACATTATTTTTCTATGGCTCAGGGGAGCTATCAAATTACCAAAAACATTTTCGAAAAGAGCTAACGTCTTACGTACGATTCGAATTTCATTATTTCTCAGTTTGTTGATTAACTAAATTTGTCGATTACAGAAGCTGTTTACTCTGCTGCTCTTGCATCTGTAGGTCTAAGCATATTTTGCTACGATCATCTGACCCCCTTCGTTCGTCTAGGATAATATAGGTACTGTGCTCACATGAAACCTAGTCGAACCTATTGTCTAAATTGCAATACAAAAACTAATAATGAACAAAACGAATTAAAACTTTTAACTTTCCGTTCCATAATATGAATGTATGATTACAGCGAGAATCTCTTCCGCTCTGAATTCTATGCGGATCCAATTATCCGACAAAGTTCTCTCAATTATTATAATAACACTGTTGTCCTAGGATATGTCTCATATGTAGAATTCCCATGCGTCAATCAGAAATTCAATTTACTATAATTGAAGTCAAGGCCATACTTAACTGTTGCAACATCGAGGAGACATGAAAAAGTTGAAATGATGCTTCTAGTTCTAGGAACAATATATTTTTGATAGTTGCCATGTGTCGTTTCAACGAGACTTGGAGTAATTTAGAGGGAATAATCGACCATTTCTATTTCTAGAAAATATATAGGTGAATTATGAACTGTTGTCTATGCCGTTCATTAGAGATATTGGTAGCTACCTAATACAATCCTTGTGTTTGAAACTTATGTCATTTACGACGCAAGGTTGGTGAAGTTCAATCACACTCTAAACTACTGTTGATTATTATTATTATGATTATTATTATCAATATTCAGAACCATAAGGTACCGCAATTATTCATTTTTTGAATGAATATTTATTCACTGATAACCACTTGAATTTTCCTCTCATAAAGATTGTGAAATATCATAAACTTATTAGTGAAATACCAACCACTCCTTTTTGAAGGTAGTTTTTCTTCTAAAAATTAATGTTTTGTCGACCTAGCTACATCGAACAGTCGTCATCAGGAAGTTCCTATTTGTATATTGACTCAACTGTCTGATCATTGATTGATAGATGTTGACAGACTATGGCGTCATGAGTTATTTTGGTAGGCCATAATAGGCACTTTTGATTGGCTGATTCTTCGGAGAGAAAAATTGTTTGGAAAGAAATGTGTCCACAAAGATCGAGAAAGCTGTACGTTTTGAAAAAACTGCAATAGCTCAAAAATGGATCACTTTGGACGCGTGATGTTTTGAAAGAAGCTATAATTGAAAATCATATTGCAGCTTCCAAAATGCAATGATACCCAGTTAACCACACTTCTTCCAGCTCTATCACAAGAGAGATCAGTCAAAGAATATGTTTCATCACAAAATTCTGAGAAATATGAAACTTTTACATCTTAAATATATCTTGTTTCGCAACAGAACGGGGTTTCATCTTGCGTTCTATCAACGTGACTGGATTGAGGCATCGAAGAACCTTTTGAACCTTTCACAACTTCGATGAAATGCAACTCATGCCTGTTACAGAACAGTGTTTCATCGTAAATTTTATCACCGAGAGACCTAATGGAGAAGTTAATCTTGCAGAATAAGTTAAGTAAGACAGAAAAAGATTTTATGTTGAATATTGTCCATATCTCTAAAGACAACATTAATAATAAATATAATATTTTGATAGAAGTAGATATGAGATCATACAATCAGTTAATAAAGAAAGGTAAAGTAAATGTCAGTCTATATGAGTGTCCTATATATGAATTCTCGAGTGTAAAAAAATGTTTCAAATGTTCAGGTTTCAATCATATAGCTAAAGACTGTACTTTAGGTATAGCATGCCCAAAATGTAGTGGCCCTCATCAACAGAAAAATTGTAAGGAAGAACAACAGAAATGTATAAATTGTATTCGAGCAAATACTAAGTATAACACATTGTTAGATATTAAACACACTGTTTGGGACAGAAAATGTCCATGTTTGCTAAAGGTAGAAAAATAGAAGAAATCAGAATATTTGTAAGAACAGAACTGAACAAAAATGAGATCATAGCATTCACAGAGGCATGTATTACTACAGATATTGAAGATAGTGAAATGGACATAAATGGATATGTAACTCTTAGGTGTAACTCAGTAAGTAGACATACAGGAGCTGTAGTTTGTTATGTACGAAATGATATTCAATTTCATGTAGTTGAAAATGTTAGTTTTGGAAAAGATTTATGGATCATGGCAATACAAATTGAGAAAGATCTATATATTATTATATATAGGTCACTAAGCTCTAGTATTTCAACATTTTTAAGTCACCTAGATGATTTCATGGACGATGAAATAATGTTAGAAAATGAGCACATATATCTGTTTGGTGACTTTAACATAGATTTCTGTAAAAATAGTTTTTATGAATCCAAAACAACTGAACAGCTAAGAAGGCTCAACCTTAGGCAAGTCATTACACAATATACCAGAATAACCAAAGATTCTGAAACTTTGATTGATCCAGTTTTCACTAATGATAAATCTATAAGAGCGGAAGTGAAGCGAGTACCAAAATTTTCTGATCATGATATTGTACAAATAACAACCAATTATAAAATTGATGCAATAAGTAACACTCGTAAATATAAACAAATAGAATGCAGAAACAAATGGAGAATAAGAGACCCAAAGTTTGAAAGCACCCTTAGTGAATGCGACTGGATAGATGGAGACATTGAACTGTTAGTAGAGAGACTTTATGAAAATGTTTTGAATACATTGGATGAAATTGCACCTGTAAAATTAGTGAATACACGCATTGATAATAAATGGTTTGACGGAGAAATCCAAGAAGTCTTAAATAAAAGAGATATGTTATATCAGAAGTATTTAATACAAAAAACTGTGGAAAATTGGAATGAGTATAGGTCCAAAAGAAATGAAGCTACAAATTTGATGAGAAAGAAAAAATATGACTACTATAAAGAGTTGATTGATAGTTGCAAAAACAATGGGAAACAAATGTGGAAGAGTATCAAAGAAGTCATGGGGGAGAAGAAACAAATAATCAAACAATTACAAACATTTACTTTGATGACGAGAACATAACAAAAATAATTGATATTGCAGAAAAGTTCAATACATACTTTATTGGTAGTATAGAAAATATAGTGGGAATAAATAGAAACCAACACATAATTACTATAACAGATTCACAAGACAACATACAATTACTGACTAAATTTACTGAAATGAATATTGTTGATTTTGATAATATTATTAGTGAAATAAAAAAGGAAAGCTCTGCAGATATCATGGAAATGGCAGTTATAAGAGCGGGTAAAGATAAGTTGAGAAATGAAATCATAAAAGTCATAAATCAATCAATAAAAGAAGCTAAAGTACCCAGTAGATGGAAAAATTCAATTATTATCCCAGTTCCAAAAGTGAATAATTCAAAGAAATGTGACGAATACAGACCTATCAATACTTTGCCGTTACCAGAAAAAATAATGGAGATACATATAAAAAAACAATTTTTGAAACATCTTATGGATAACACCATACTTATAGAAAACCAATCAGGTTTCCGTGATAAACATTCATGTGAGACATCTATCCAGTTGGTAATTACAAAGTGGAAGGAACAGATTGAACAGAATAAAATTGTATTGGTTGTATTTGTTGACTTCAAAAGGGCGTTCGAGACCATCAATAGGAAAAATATGATAGAGAAACTTAAGAGATATGGAGTAATGAATGAAGCACTCGAATGGTTCGAAGATTACCTGAATGAAAGATATCAACAAGTAAAAATTGATAAATATGTGTCACATAAGCGAAAAGTCCAATATGGAGTACCACAAGGGTCAGTGCTGGGCCCAATTTTATTTATCACATACATTAATGATATCATACATAGCTTTGATGAGGGAACAATTGTAAACTTATTTGCGGACGACACGGTTATATCATTATCTGGAAATTCATTAGATGAAGTGTACGATAAGATGCAAAACGAACTAATCAAATTTGAAAAATGGTTAGAGGATAACTTCTTGTTTGTGAACACTAAAAAAACAAAAGTAATGCTACTTGGAACAAATAGTGACTTGGAAACAATTAATAAGTTGAAATTATTCAATGAAGAATTGGAATATGTTACAGAATGCAAATATCTGGGCTTAATAATTGATGAAAAATTGAAGTTCAACAAGCATATTAGGTATGTACTTGATAAAATCAGCAAGAGGGTGAATTACTTTTATAGAATTAGCAACAGCTTATCATTGTTTGCCAGAGTAACAGTATATAAAACCATTATAGCTCATCTCTTCGAATATTGCCCCACTATTGTATATTTTTGTAATGAAGGAGATAAAATCGAATTACAGAAACAACAGAATAGAGCTATGAGAATTATTTTGAAGGTGAACAGGTATACCACAATAAATTCGATGTTAGAATGTTTACAGTTCATGAGTATCAATCAAAGATTAGTCTACAATATTGTATTATTTATCTTCAAAATCGTACATGAAATGCATCCGAAGTATATGTCTGATAAAATCAAGTTTGTTAATGAAGTCCATGAATATAACACGAGAACGGCTTCTAATATATATGTCGCATCGGTAAAAAAACATCAACAAAACAGTCACTTTTTTATAATGGTCTCATTTTATATAATAATTTACCACTTGCTATAAGATCAGTCGAAATATTCAAAGAGTTCCGAAGAAATGTAGTTAAATATGTGAAAGAAAAATTTTAGTTAGGTTACATAAGGAAATGATGAATGGACATAAATTGGTGATTGCTTATTTGTATATTATATGTATATATGTGTATAAGATCTATGAAATTATATAAGATGTATTATTGTATAGTTTGTAAGCATTTGTAGCAGAAGATTTGCTAATAAACTACCACTACACTACACTACACCGAGATCAAATTGACTCATCATCTCGGCCTAGACTTCATCAAAAGAGAGAACTTTCTGTCTCAACCAAGTTTCAGCACAAAATTTACTTTCCAAACCGTAGTTTATTAACAAAGACACGAAATATTGATTGAAGAATTCAGTTCCATCACAACCATCGGGAAGGAGATAACTATCGAAATCGGTGCCAATTTTCAGTAGTTGGTTAATTCTTTTCTAGGTTATTTCGCAGGGCAAATCGATTTCTGACGGCAAATTTCTCCACTATATGATATTTAATATTGGAACAACCATATATGCGATTTTTTTCTTCGGAAAATTACCTAGTACATTCATGCGTGGAATATTCTTCTCAAATAGGTATGTACATGTATAATCTCGACAACGGTACCTGCTATGGAAACAAAAAAAAGTGATTGGAAGAAATGCTTGTGTTAGAGAGACGACCTACTTTCGAGTTTCTATCTTCACTCAAAACGACTGCAAACACCTACTTTTACCAGTCCAACGTGGGAGACGGAGGTCAAATAATTGATTAATTAGCACCAGAATGCGTTCGACTGATTTTATAAGCATCGTATATCTTCTCGTCATTATCTGACATCTCACTGAAGTGCTAATTGGTAGAAATATGCAGAGAAATATCTGAAAATTCTGTGAAAATAATAATGATGATAAGGTCAATCACTAAATGAACTTTTGACCTCTCTGTTTCACGATATCTAAACTATTCTAAACTATATGCTGATGATCATTGTAGACTTCTTGATGTGGATACCACACCATTCTTTATAATATAATAACAGTAATTAGTATTGCATTCATTTTCTTAAAGATTTCCCCTCGTTGCCAAAAAAATATAATAATAATTGATTCAATATATTTGTAGTAAGAAAATCTGAAAGAATCTGAAGAAAATCAAATTTTCAATACCGAAATGAACCATATGAAGGATGTTCTAGAACTCAACACTTATCCAAAACATTTCATTGATAAAACAATACACCAAATCGAAAACAAACAGAATACTCAACAAAGACAAACAACGCTAATAACAAATATAATCCTATACATTTCCGGATTATCTGGAAAATTGAACGCGATATGGTGATAAGTTCAGAGTGTTCAAGACTGAAAATACAGTGAGATCGATTTTGTTAGTGGAAAATAATTATACCGGTGAAACTAGCAGACCCCTATCAGTAAGGATGAAAGAACATCAGAATAGAATAAATGAAAAATAAACCGATAAATCCAAATCAGCTGAACATATCCTAGCAGAAGATGGACAACATATTATGCCCGATTGGAGAGTAATATTGAGATCATGAGGAAAAGAAGATATCAACCAAAAACGAAAAATTAGACATTTTGAACTCTTTCTCAAAGTGGTAGTATTTTTCGAAATACAGGTCGTCAAATTTGAAAGGTAGTTTTAGTTCACTATAGCGATCTCTCAATATATTACTTTTTCTCATGACGAATTATGCACTAAAATGAACTGACAACTATTAAATCTATAATGATATCTTTAGCTGAAAGGACTAAGTGAATAATGAGAAAATCATTTTTTTCTCATCTTGTCATTTTAAAATCAGCAGTTTTTGCTTTCCATCAGATATAGTTTGAATGAAGTAGAGACCATTGAAAAGCCACAGTAAACCTAAGTTTAACTTCATAATGGCGTTTTTCTTTATTAAAAATATCGAATTAATATCACATACTCTCTGTAGCCTCGGTGAGTCTGATGAAATGTGGATAAAAAAATCCTCGCAAATAAAACGTCCATATAAACGTCGAATAAAGTTCATTGTGTTTCAAGTGCATATCCCGTGAAAAAAAAACGATTGAAACATCTCCATTCTGTTGCAATGGCTTGGATTCCAACGAAAATTGGCTTTTTTGCATCAGAGATATTTATCTATGTTAATAATCCTGTTGATACAGAGATCTGACGATTTCGATTATCAAGTATAACAATGTGACTAATGAAATAGTGTTTCTTTATAATTATACCCAAAACAGATATGAAAGGAAGGTTATATAGAGAGGTTATCGTTTTGACTACCTATCTGACAATTATCAATCATGAGAAATGATGATCTTAGTAGATCAACATTTCAACTAATATTAAATTCAGTGGAATCACTTCCTATTTGGAGTGTTAGTACCAAAGACATTTTAATGTCTTCGGTTAGTACAATACACGGTATACATGTATAGGATGAACATTGATATGAATTTATTTTGTCAGTATCATAATAATGCCAGAGTTATCAACCAAAAAATCATCAATGCATTTATTAAACGTGTCTTACCAATTGAACAATTTAGTCGTTGTGTTCAGCGATTATTTACGATAATTTGACAGGAGGCTTGAAGGAGCTCGGTCGATAGCCTGAGGAATTATATACATGAACTTATTTGTATAGTTAATCCAATAGAGAACATTCATTATTATTATGAATATTTGACAGGTAACGAATATCACATCACCCCGTCCGATTAGGCCATTGAACTTATGGGACACTGTGTATATTGTCTGTAGGTTGATGTCTGTAGGAGGAAGAAGTATATTCATTTTTCCATTTTATTTTTGATTTCTCTTTCCTCGTTTCTGAAAATGAAAAAAGTAATTATATCAATATATATGTATTGGGGACAGATTTGTGGTCACTGCGCTTTGGGACAGATCATACATCTGTCCTCACTACTAATATATTCGAATAATTATTAAAATTTCTATTTTTATTCGCAGAAACAAGAATTTTGAGAAAGTGACACTGTTAATGTTGAAAACCTTGTGTACAAAGTAATACTCCTGCAAATGAAGTTATTCTGTCACAATTTGTTATTATCGCGTGGTCTACAGCATTTTTCGAATAAAAACTTTTGTCTCAAAACCGGTTGTCTAACCGGTATTTTGTGAACTTGTGGAATGTATTGACGACATACGTTTCTTTACTTTTCATTTCATTATTTTTTTCATTATATTGTTGTACCAAAATAAATAGATCACAGTGAATATTTGGCCGAGTATTCAAGAAGAGTTCTATTCCTCGATTATTGTATACTGCCTCGTATATACATGTGCTAGTTGAAATTCACTCAGTATTATTTAGTTTGTTCGAAAATCCCTTTGTTTTTCCCCTGTTTCCACTGACATGAAAAACATCGACTGTATGTGGTACTTGTGGAATCTGAGTATATACAAAATGTAAAATAAATATTACATATCGCTATCAGAATAATTATTATTCAATCATCATACAAATAGTCAACACAATATCAGTTGAAACAGAATTCAATCGTGTGTTCAGTTATTTGATAATATGCAGCGCGTTTGATTCGAAAAAAAAACACTTACCAGGCTTTATTTTACCACACTATATGAGATTTGGTAAAATTCTCAATTTCTCTTCATATATATCTGGAGAAGAGTCCTGGAAGATATTTGAAAGATTCAACTTAGAAAATTTCTATAAGATAAGTATTTTTGAAGATACTGATGCAAGTGTTTCTAGTTTTTGTGGGATTTTCTCTCTGATATGTAGATTTCAAGTATGTAATGAAATAATCAAAATATATCAAATAAAAGAGACTGAGAAAGCATTGGTATTAGGACAGAAACAGTCAATCATGTGTTCAAGCATCTAACAGAATCAGAGGATAACTCTCATAAATATAGTTATATATCTATAATAGTATATTACGTAACAACAGTTGTAAATCGCATATTACGCACGAAGTGGAGACAGTTCCAAATGCCTCATCAGTAAGGTAAAATGCAGAATGAAAACTATTATAGCTAGGTTCATACACATTATTTATCGATATTATGGAATATTTATAGCTGATGGTAGTTTAACCTCACCACAGTTTATAGACTGTGACCTCACTGTCAGATCAGTGTCATGTTAAAAGGTAACTATATACGAAGACATTTTACTAAGAGATAGAAATAGAAAGAAAGCGTGAAAAGTTTGCAAGAAGAAATTAGAACGATCATAATATCATAAGTGATTCTCGACATACCAATTGCGCAAGTATCGACACTAGAGGAGGAAACTACAATGTGTCTTCGTCGAGATCTCCTATATTGGATGATCATCTAAAAGCAGAAATGAATGAACATATCTTTGAATTTTTTTTCACATCACATGTTGCTGAGACTGATCAAAGTGACAAAGTTAGTTTGATGAGCTTTTTTTATTATTATCTGTGGACAACACGAAAGGGAAACCTATAATGTTAGAGGAGCATCATGTTAGCCAGCGGTGGAAATTTGGGAGAGAAGGAAGGCGTTGGAATTTTTCTTGAAAGTTTGGAGGTTGTGAGCATCAGAGTGAACTGATGGCTCAGGAAAGCGCTCTGCTACGCATCAAATAAAAACTTTTTGCACGGAATATGCGCCTTTTTTTCTTCGATTTATCATCAACGTGCGCACAGCTACTCCTCTTCATTTTCTGTTTTGAGCTTGTTTTTCTATTTGATGTAAATTTCATTCAAAGATGTCAATGTGTGTGAGCGTACAGCCTCTATATGTATTTATCTTAGAAAATATATTGGCTAGGGGCTAGATTATCTACGTTTTCCCTATCGAAACTAATAGAAAAACAGAATTGAAAAATCATAGGCACAATTTCATTTTACTTTCACCGGAATATTTTTGATAACAAAACTAACCGTACCATGCCCAGTGAAGCTGCTACTAGACCAACTTCGCTAACGTCGGACAAATAGGTACCACAGTTTCTTCTTTTCTTGAATCGAAGTATCGTCTTTTATCTTTTGACAGCACGATAGGAAATCATATAATGTTGGGAGAATAGGAAGGCATTGAATTTTTTCTTAAAAGATTGGAGGTCGTAAGCATCAGGAAAGATTTCACTAGGTGAAGAATTCCATAACTGTTTCGAGCCTGACTATATGTATGGATCACCGGCCTGAACTGTCTACTTTATCTACTTGGAACGATATTCCCGTTGAGCATCTAGCATGGAAATATTTATGAAGGAAGGAGAGATCTTTTACCTTTCTACGATGTTCTAGAGAGATAAATGAATTCGTGAGTAGTATCTCTTTTGAATAGAGTCTAAGAGCTTCAGCATATGTTTGGGGGCTGAACAGCACAGGTCGAATTTGCGCTTTGTAGTTCGTGAGCAGTTGCTCGGGTATGAAGTACCTCTTCGCACGGAATAGAAAACCAAGTTTTTGTGAAGCAATGGACCTCTCATTATAGATACTAACGACTCCATACAGAAACAGTGGTACCTGACATTATATTCGGTATTGTGTGATCTGCCTTCCTAGTGCAGATACAAGCTTGAGTTTTTGTGGCATTGAACTGTACTAGATTTTCAGATCCCCATTTCAGAATTCTTGTCAGATTATCATTCATAGCATCGACCTATCTCCGTCTTGCACGAGGTACGTGATACCTGATACGACGCCCTCGACGACGTCATGGTTTGCAACTATTCGATTTTAGTTTTGTTCAACTTTAGAATTGTACTGAATATGTCGACGGATAGGTGATATATGAATAGTTTAGTGAAATGAGGAATTTGGCGAGTTCGGAGTAGGTATAGATAAAAGAAAATTACAGTGAGAAAGAAGTCTGGAAAACTGACAGGATTTTTGGAAGCTGCCAACTTTTCTTAGAAAAATGGAAATGTATAGGTACGAGATGTATAGGTACGAAGATATTATAGGTACTTAGGAGTTCGAGGGAGTCGAGTTTGTCTGTCCTGAGATATTCGGAGTAGAAGTAAAGAGAGCATAGCCTTGGTCCAAACAGGTCCTACAGGGTGCACCCAAGTTGAATTCATTTTGAGACTACCATTGGCGGATTCCTCAAAGAGGTGTTTAGATACTGTATTTTCAGGAAGGGTAGTAATTGTATGGAGACTGAATTTCCAAGCGGGTTTTCAACGTAAATTGTGGTGCCCTAGGATTCAGTAGAAGTAGACAGTTGAAGAAATGATTGATTTGATTGTAATAAATATTATATTTCGTGGTTTCTGTCGTTGATTCCAGTGGAAGCAAGGTCAGAACCACTAACTTGATATATTCTAAAAATAACATTGGTTCTTATTACAGTATCTACTTTGGAATGTAGTCCCTTCTCAGTTTCGAAGTATCTACTATGTAGAAAATACTAATAGGTACTTTTGTATTAGCATGTACTTCATTTTTATTCATACAAGCCCAGAGATCGCCGAAATATCTTTGGAAAATCTTTGTGTTCCTTCGGACATTACACTCTCATCAGCTCTCTCATTATCTGTATGGGGACGGATCAAGATTTTCTCCATGGTAATTCTTGCCTGTCGTAAGAGGCAACTGAGAGGATACCCATAGGTGGAAGATGATGGTTCTCATCATCGCCTGGTGCGACATCACCACATCGACAGAGGTGCTGTGAAATGGGTAACTCCCATGTTTCAGTATTTGGTCGATGCTTCCATTCATATCTCCATACCTTATCTTCTTCTTCCCAACCCAAACCACCCGTTTCATCTCAAGAAAATCTAGATGATGAATTCTCCTAGAGTAAAACACTCCGGGAGTAAAATACCTCCCCATTCGGATTTCCGGGCGAGAGGTGCTCGAGGGGGTTCACCATCGAAACATGTGAATTTAAGACGCAGGTCAACTCAGCAAACTAATAAGACCTATATGCTCTGCCCTGGATATGAGCTCCATACCCGCTTCAGATTCAGAGGAGGTTTATGTCTCTTTTCCAGAAATGATCTCTCATGCCATCGTTAGGAGGAACTGGAACCAAAAGAATTCGATGTGGTTCAAGATCGATAACCACAAACAGACAAAGTTCAACTGCTGCCTTTATCTATCACCAAACGAACCAACTCCTGATGACCTCTTCGAATTCCTTTCTCTGAAACTCGATTTCATCCAACAGAATCACCCAGCAGCTGAAATCATCATCATGGGGGATTTCAATGTCCACAACTCCACCTGGCTCAAATTCTCGAACAAAACAGATGACGCAGGACGTCTGGCCGAAGCTTTCGCTATCAGCTATGGTCTTGAGCAACTGATAAATTAACCTACTCGGATCCCTGATATCAGCGATCATTATGCCAATACCCTCGACCTGTTCCTCACTAACAATCCGGAACCGTATGAAGTGAAAGTCCGTGCACCACTAGGAAACTCAGACCACACACTCATCTCCACGATATGTCCTTACATCACTCCGCGAATCAGTCCAACACCCCCACGCACTGTTTGGCATTAATACAATTCAGCCGACTGGGATGGCCTTCGCATGTTTTTTCTGAGTTTCCTTGGAGGAGAATGTGTTTTGAATCGGGAGATCCTACGCAATGTGCTGAAGAGATTTCGGAAATCATCATGCTGGGAATGCAAACTTACATAACACATAGCACGAAATCACCAACCACTGGTGAACCATGGTTCAATAGAACCTGTTCTAGTGTCGTCGCTCTGAACTAGGCAGCATACCGTCGTTGGCGCAGGAACCCATGCGCGCAAACTAGAGCTGAATATGTTGAAGCTAGGAATACATGCAATCGAACGATAGATTATTCTGAAGAGGTAGACAGCACGAAGATAAGAGCAGAGCTGATAGAGTGCACAAATGGGTCCCGTTCATTTTGGACCTTTGCCAAGGCAATCGGGAGAAATTTCACTACTAGCTCATTTCCTCCCCTCATATGATAGTACATTGACTACACCACCCCCAAGAACCAGCCAACATCTTCGCCTAAATGTTTGCAGACAATTCTACCTTGGATCCACGAGGCCAGGAACTTCCTAAAATCGCTACCATCGATAACCGTATGGCAGAAATGGTCTTCCGGCAACGCACAATCAGACACATTCTGCTTAGCCTCAATGTCAAGAAAACGGAATACCACCTATCGTTCTCATCAAGAAATGTGTCCCAGAACTTTGCAGGTTATTCACCCTTTCGTACAAACTCTTTCTAACTGGAAGAAACCTAGGGTCCAACCGATTCCGAACAAAAAAGGACAAGAAAACCCTCCATAACAACTATAGACCGATTGCACTACTATCTGTGATCTCTAAAGTAATGGAAAAATCATTCAAAATCGAGCTCATCCGATATCTAGAGAGTTCGAGAATTGTGAACGACCGGCAATATGGCTTTCATCAACTGCTTGCCTATGTAACACATAAGTGGCAGGACTGGCAGGTGTCAATCGAGAAACATTGGGAGTGAGTCACTGGCTGTTTCCTTGGATATCTGCAAAGCATTTGACCGAGTTTGGCCTCCTAGCGAAACTTCCGTCATATGATTTGCTGCCAGAACTGTGTCTTTGACTATCGAGTTTCCTTGCAGCTAGATCGCTCTACGTGGTGCAAGACGAAGACAGGTTGATGATTTAAATGAGGATCTGACAAGAATTCTGAAGTGGGGATCTGAAAATCTAGTACAGTTCAATGCATCAAAAACTCAAGCTTGTATGGTCACCAAGAAGGCAAATCACACAATGCCCAATTTGATGAGGTCGTCGATATCCATGCTGGGTGTCACCACCAACAGCGCTCTCTCATGGGACGATCATGTGAGGTCCAATGCGAAAACTGCTTCACAAAAACTTGGTTCTCTTTTCCGTGAGAAGAGGTACTTCGCATCCCAGCAGCTGCTTATGATCTACAAAGCACAAATTCGACCTGTCCTGCATTACTGTTCATATGTTTGGGGCCCAGGCTCCGAAAATATGCTAATAAAGCTCTTAGCTATTCGCCTAGTCGATGATGCAACACTCATCAAATCATTGACCTCTCTAGAACATCGTAGAAAGGTCGGCGATCTCTGCCTTTTTTTATAGATACTTCCAAGTTCAGTGCTCAACGGAAATGTCATCTATTATGCCACCACGTGGGATTCCTAGTAGACAAACCAGATGAGCTCAGACTGGTCACCCCTACACTGTCAGGCTCAAGACCTGTCGAACATTGCTATACCAAGCATTTTTCATCAATAGAACGAAAAGTTGTGGAATTCTTTGCCTAGTGAAGTCTTTCCTGATGCTTACAACCTCAAAACTTTCAAGAAAAATTCCACCTTCCTTCTATCCCAAAATTCCACCGCTGGCTAACACGATGTTTCGCGAACATTAAAGGTTTCCCATTCGTGTTGTCAACAGATAAAATTAAAGGTGATTCGCGGGTTGGGAATCACCTTATGTTGTGCGCGCAGGCAGAAAGTATTCCATCGCCAAACGCGAACTTTGATTCTCCCACTACTCGCAGGAATCCACCTGATTGTTGTCGTTCATGGCCTGCTACGCCGAGCTCCCTTCATCAGGCACTTTCGCTTTTTGGAGCACGGAGAGATGCCCCGTTCATTGTTTGGGTCGCAGTAACCTCTGAAATTTACGCGAGACGAGTGCTCTAGTTTCCTGCAACGCTCTGTCTAATCCTCGGCGAATCGATAAGGATTCGACGGTGACCAATCTGGGTTGCCGATAACGATGATCAACGCATTTCACGACCTTTAACGTCATATCATATCGAGTTTAATTATATTTATTGCCTCAGTTACGGTAGTGACGGGAAGTGATATTGATAAGTTATAATATTGTGAGCGATTTCTGTGATTCATTGTGGAATATATCCTGGTACGGGTCCTGATATTGAGGTAGGAATGTGCAGTTAACTACACTTTTAGTACAGCTTTAGTACAAGAGAGATCAGTCAACGAACTTCATTTCATCACAATGTTCTGAAACCTAATAATGGAACTTGCATCTGGAATATAAATTTGTTTTGCTACGGAACAGTGTTTCATCACACGTTCTATCAACGTGACTGAGTTGAGGCATCCTAATAAGCTTCATCACATGGAAGATCGAACAAGAGGAACTTTGTTTCATCACGAAGTTTTAAAACATACAACTTTGAACTCATTCCCGCTACAGAACAGCGTCTTACCACAAGTTTTATCACTGTGATCAAATTGACTCATCAAAAGAGAGAGCTTTGTTTCAAACAAGTTCGAACACAAAATTGCATACTTTAGTTGACGGTAGGTTAACAAAGACACTAGACATTATTGAAGAATTGAATTTCATCACAAAATTGATGAAACATCACAAAAGGTAATCAGTGTTTTATTCAGTGATGAAATATGATCTAATTATAAGATGCTTCAACTTCAGTAGGAAATAGGGTGAAATAGATATGTGCAATTAAATCGAATGAGTTTATAAAAATTATTATGGTCTGTTATTTCATCTAGCGCGTTTCGCTCCAGTATAGTTTGTGAACTAATTTGTAGATAATTCATCATTCCACTCAACCATTGTTGTGCAAGTCTGATATGACAAAAGTCTGAGATAAGTCTGTGATTTCATTAGAGGTGGTCATTCATCCAAGCGTGTATATTATCGTTGTCCAAGCTATATCCCCAGACTACCGCCAAAAGAGAGAGAACTTTTGTTTCAATAAGTTTCAGCACAAAGTTTCATAATTCTTGGCAACGGCCGTTCATCAACAAAGACATACGAAATGTTAATTGAAGCATTCAATTCCATCACAAAATTCCAAAAAGTAAACAGCGTTTCGAGGCTATTTTGAGAGAGACAGAATATATTCTTTTTTCGAGATGAAAAATCAATGTACGCTTGTGAATAAGTTAGTAATTTATTACATTCTTTGAATCGAAATTGTTTTCGGAAATTTGGACTTTGATTTGTTGTTTCCTTTCAAATAAAATAATCATTTTCGATTTTGCGGGAGAATGTAACACTGTTGATATTATTTGATTCTGACCGAAGATTACTGGTGAGTCAGAAGTCGTAATTCCTACTACAGGGTGTTGGTCGACATTGGAATGAATCGTGTTGTTGTCTTGTTCGTCATATATGTCTATGTCTCCAATGGTCCCATATAATTGCACTTGCATAGAACATCAACTTGTCTATATCGCGTTGTTCATTCGTATCTAGTGATTCAAAAATCTCTCAAAAATATGTTTTACCAAGTCCTCGATTTCGTCCGAAATTGTCTTTGTATGAATTTCAATACGTGAAAGGGCATCAGCGTTCGAATTCAGCTTCTTTTTTTATATTTTATATTAAAGTGGTATTCCGCTAATTTCATACGCCATCCTGTCAATTTTGAGTTAGGGTCATTGAGTGAAAGTAGTCATTCTAAAGGTTTATGGTCTGTTACAATATCTAATTTTCTAGCCTTAACATGAATGAATGAACAGCATGAAAGCTAGTATTGCATATTTTTTTTCTTAGGGTTTGGAAATTCTATGTTCTTTGTAATGATTATTAACTGACGTCATTATGTATTTACAGGTATCTCGGTAGGTATACTATGTTTAGCGAGATGTTTAGGCATCTCATCCGTGCTTCATCGACAATACTGACCGAATTTATCATTAGTTTCGCTCCAGTATAGTTTGTGGTTGATGATGTTATTAATTATTTTGATCAACCATTGATGTGCGAATATATCATGACAAGTCTGAGATTGAGGCATTCCTGTGATGAAACATTGGATTGGTCAATTGGATATCTCTATTGGCAATATGGGTTGGTGGGTCTCATGTCAGGTTAGGATGTTCTGGTACATCAACTCACACATAAGTATATTTACCTCGATATTCGACCAAAGTTTTCTTGATAAACATCCTCTTGGATCTTGTTTCCCCGAGTGATTTTCTATTGTTTCGATAATAATGATATTCTTACAAGTCATTCCACGAAAACTATAACAGTTGGAGATTTTGAATCAGATCTATATATGTCAATCAATGATCATTCGACAAAGAATATCGAGAAGAATATCATCGGAAAGTGAATAAAAACGATAGAGGTTTCTAAGATCACGAATATGATGTGTTGACCGGCTAAATTATTCAAAATTAGAACACACTAGGTAGATAGGTATACTTACTGTTTTCTAATTCTTAAAATGGAAGTTCAATACGGAGTCCTTTTTTCACGATTATTCGGTGTGGGATGTGAAAAACACCTTATAAAAAAACGTTGTCGAACGCGAAATAGAACTTGACATGTAACCCCCATAAAGTTAGCAGAACCACTTGCAAAAAAATCGATGAAACCTATTGCAATAATTGTCGAATAATTGTCGAGAATTTGTCGTGAAAGAAAAAAAATTGTCGCGCTCTAAGTTTTTTTTATATGGGGTGGCTCTGCTAACTTAATATTAAGTTAGCAGTGCCACTCACGAATAAACGTCAAAAATCATCACAATTGTTATGAATAATTGTCGAGTAATTGTCGAAGTCCATCTGACGTAAAAAAACCGCAAAAAATCCATTCCTTATAGCATATATATACCTTTTTATGGAATTTCCTGGTTTCTAGGAAAATTTCGCATTTATGGCGACAGCGTATTTGTGTTATGACTTTTTACGTTTTTTCCGTGTCATTAATGACGATTATAAAGTTGTTTAAGAAACTTCCTATGTTCCAGAAGCTAAGTTTTAATGCTGAATAATAAAAAAAAACAAATTTCACAATAGTTCACCTACGTAACTTTGTTGATTTGTTACTTTTTCAATAAGAAATCATCTGAACAATTGTTAAATGACCAAAAAGTATTTGTCGTGGGGTGTTTGAATTTGTTGAAGCAGAAAAACTGCGTGTGATTGGTAAAATTCTATTATTTTATTCTCTTAGCAGTATCTACGCACTGTATGATGATTTATTATCATTTTTTGGTGCAGAAATTCATCAACTTATTGTCCAATGACCAAAACAAATTTGTCGTGGAACCTCCAGGTCTTTAGGAGCGAATGATAGAAATATTCCGATTTCTCAGTAATATACCCACTTAACTTGGTTAATTATTGATTTTTTCATTCACAAATGAACTGAACAATTGTCGAACGACCGAAATGTAATTGTCGTGAACGCAGAAAAAATGTCGCGTTCTTAGTTTTTTTTATATGGGGTGGCTCTGCTAACTTAATATTAAGTTAGCAGTGCCACTCACGAATAAACGTCAAAAATCATCACAATTGTTATGGATATTTGTCGAGTAATTGTCGAAGTCCATCTGACGTAAAAAAACCGCAAAAAATCCATTCCTTATAGCATATATATACCTTTTTATGGAATTTCCTGGTTTCTAGGGAAATTTCGCATTTTTGGCAACAGCGTATTTGTATAATATTTCTTTTCCTTCTTCCGTCTCATTAATGACAAATATAAAGTTGTTTAAGAAGCTTCCTATCTTCCACAAGAAAAAAAAACTATGTATTAAATCTGAATAATAAAAATATTCCATTATCACAATAATCTGCCTACGTAATTTTGTTGATTTATTATTTTTTCAATAAGAAATTCTCTGAACAATTGTTAAATGACCAAAAAGTATTTGTCGTGGGGTGTTTGAATTTCCTGAAGCAGAAAAACCGCGTGTGATTGGTAAAATTTCATTATTTTATTCTCTTAGCAGTATCTACGCACTGTATGATGATTTATTTCATTCACACATGAACTGAACAATTGTCGAATAACCGAAATGTATTTGTCGTGAACGCAGAAAAAATGTCGCGTTCTTAGTTTTTTTATAGGGGGTGGCTCTGCTAACTTAATATTAAGTTAGCAGTGCCACTCACAAATAAACATCAAAAATCATCACAATTGTTATGAATAATTGTCGAGTGATTGTCGAAGTCGGTCTGACGTGGAAAAAACGCAAAAAATCCATTCCTTATAGCATTTATACTTTTCTTGGAATTTCCTGGATTCCGAGGAAATTTCACATTTTTGGCAACAGCGTATTTGTGTTATTTGTGTATTTGTGTTGCCAAAAATGCGAAATTTCCGTAGAAACCAGGAAATTCCATAAAAAGGTATATATATGCTATAAGGAATGGATTTTTTTGCGGTTTTTTTACGTCAGATGGACTTCGACAATTACTCGACAATCATTCATAACAATTGTGATGATTTTTGACGTTTATTCGTGAGTGGCACTGCTAACTTAATATTAAGTTAGCAGAGCCACCCCATATAAAAAAAACTAAGAGCGCGACAATTTTTTTTCTTTCACGACAAATTCTCGACAATTATTCGACAATTATTGCAATAGGTTTCATCGATTTTTTCGCAAGTGGTTCTGCTAACTTTATGGGGGTTGACATGTATTCAGAATCTGCTGCCTTGGACGCGACTTCTTCCATCTACTGAAATCATTTTATAATAATAAATAATATAATAATAAACCATCCAATGACATTGTCACAGATTCTTCCGATGATTCTCCACATGAAACAATCCTGTGGAATGGGTCCTACCACAAACTTGTCCTTGATGTGTTCAGTTGATGAGTTCCCACGATAACAAGAAGGTGCTAATTGCTTCACATCAACGTACCAATTGACAATATTTTCATTATTCTTCCTACATTGGTCAAATAATATTCTCTGCCGATGGATGCTCACTGCCCACTCTCTTTTTATAATGATTTTGGAGGATTCAACCAATCTCAGGGACAACAATAAATGCTTCAAAATTCGGTGGGATTCTTCAATGATCTAAATGAATAGTTTATATTTATCTTCAATTATATTATATTCCTAGTGAATGTACTTCCTAGAAAATGTCACAGTGATCACTTGGGGTTTAAAACTGTTTCTTGTCGACGACAGTCATGGTGGCTTTATAAAAACTTTTAACATTTAACATTTATCATTTATCACTTTAAGATTCAAGACATTATAATGGCTTAGGTTATGAAAATATTTAACATTTAAAAATCATTCAAGCTTTGTAAGTACTGACGTTTCTTTTTATTAATTGAATAATAAATTCTAAACGCCGAAAGCATCAAAAAACTGGTTAGAGTGATAATACCCATGACAAAAATCCTCGAAAATCCTGAAAACACTGACAATATTCTCGTACAGTGAAAGATAACCTCAATACAGTTTTGAACAAAAGCGGGAAGCAGAGGTGTCACTTGTCGACACTCCCGAAAAACATCATAGGCGAACATGCGTACATTTTATTTTCATTTATGGCCATTTAACAATAATTTCTTAAGTTGGAAGTTCGGCATCTTCTTAAATGATAAATGTTAAATGTTAATTGGTAAATCTTAGGTGATAATTTGTTCTATATCGATTTATCAATGTGAGAGAAATATTTATTTTGGATATTACGATATCATGAAAATCTCAGTTGATGATGAACCAAACTGTTCCCCATACAGGATATTCTAACTTCACAGGCTCTCCATGCACTGTTATCCCATGAAATTCTGAGAATCCTGACTTCGAATCCATCCTAGAAGAATATAGAAAAAAAATGCAATTATCAAAATTTCTTGTTGTCATTTGTGACGTCATAATTATTATCGTCTCCTGCCAGAAATTTCAGAATATTTTTTCCTCAGCTAATATACATTAGAATATTTAAACCAGAATACTGACATTCGATACTGAATTCGACACTGAATTGAATATCGATTATACATATGATTCATTATATCGGAAGGACATAATTTCGCAGTTCCTACATCTATCCTACGTCACATCGTTTTTCCTGTACCTTGTTTCAGGCCCAGAACTCGTCTCATTAGTGACCAACAAAACATATCTTTAATGATTGTTAGCAATAAAGGATGACGACTGTTTATCACCATGATGCTTTTTTATGTTCGATTATTCGAAACCCAAAATGATTAATGTAAGGACAATTTCAGACAGCGTCTGATGATAATGATCGTTTTTAAATAGTTTCAACCTGTTTGGTGTTTTGGGACAAACAACTTTACACGCTGATAATTTATTATTTTGAATGTGTCTATTTCATGAATACCATCACCTCTCTGCTGAGAGTCATCACCTGAAATGATGCTCAGAATACATGAAAGAAGATAAAAAGCACAGACGAATATTTTTATTAGTCTGAGAGAGAAATCAATTCAACATTTCGTTCCTACTAGGGTTATTCCGATGGATATTCTATATAATAATTCATGTATATATATATATATATATATATTCCAATATACCTTGGACCCGCTGTAGCCAATATTTTGGAGAATAAAATATAAATATTGTTCTGAACAGCGACATTAGAACATTGATATAATGTTCTTAATTATTTGGCATTCTATGATTTGGTTATTGCAGACGATATATTTCCTTGTGCAGAATTTGATATTCATTTTTAAAAATACTGAATTCTGGATGAACTCTTACCTGCATGAAAATGTCATCAATAATGAAGCGACCACATTCATCATTCCGATATTTCCGCTGAAAGCAAAATGTAGAAGGAATAAATACTAACAAATTATGGGATGCCAACTAAGCTGTTTCTCAACTCGACCGCATGCCTCAGTGCGAAAAAAAGCATTTTTCTACCCTAGGAATGCAGTAGGTAGTCTAGACTGAGAATTATTGTTCATTTATTCATATAAAATATTCAAATACAATAATCTATCAAACAATCATCTAGACATCTTTCATCGTTCTATCTCTGCGATTAAGTGTTTTTATCTTTATCTTTTATCTTTATCTTTAAGTTTATATAATTCTCTGTGATTTTGGAAATCTCTTTTTTTAGCCATAGTAACTTATGATCCTGTTCTGTAGTTGGGTGTAACCTGTAGAACAGTGTAACAATAAATAAATAAATGAATAAATAAATAAATACCAAAAAATAGAAATAACATTTAATAAAATAACTAAGTAGTATACCCTAAAGTACAAGACTCAAGTTGTTTTCATTCTCATTAATCTGGCGATTATTCAAGCAATATGGTTAATAGATGAGCTATAATTTTACGCATTCTAATCCAATCAAATCCTATTAATCCTCCAATAACCATAGAAGTGGTCATAATAAGTCTGATGAAGACAGAGTGTGGGATTTATGAATATCAAAATACTATCTCATTGTTTAACAGAAAAGTGTGGAAAAATTACTTTTTTCTACTTCCACTTGTATATTGTCTAATTCCTTCACAATCTGTGGAAGGGCTATGAAGGCAATTCCAATCGAATGAATGGATATTCGCTCACGATTCGCTTATATATGAAATATGATATCCCACCAATCACAGTCCCTGTGATACCCGCGAGGATCCCCGTTACCATTTGAACGACTCTGTTCCAGAGGTAAAATAATTGAAAATTGCTGATTTCAGTCGGAGAGGAAATATTCTTTACAACTCGAGTGAATTGTCCATATCGCACACAAACGATTAATGAGTGTAGTATCACATCTAGTATAACCGACTAGATGAATACCTCTTCTGGAAACAATCTGGGAGCTTCAGCGTTTGTTCGGGATCTGAACTACAAACATGTGAACAGTAGATCGTGAGCAGTTGCTCGGGTGTGAAGTACCTCTTCGCACTGAACAGAAAGCCAAGTTTTTGTGAAGCAGTTTTCGCAATGGACGTCCCATGAGAGAGCGCTGTTGGTGGTTATACCGAGCCTTGATATTGAGGACTAAATGGGAACGGTGGTACCTGACTTCATCATATTGTGCATTGTGTGATCTGCCTTCCTTGAGTTTTCGAGGCATTGACTTCTACTAGATTTTCCGATCTCCATTTCAGAATTCTCGACAGATCATCATTGACAGCATTCATCGATCTTCGTCTCACATTTCTGGCCTCCACTTGGATGATAGGGGCTCCAGAGGAGAGGCTGTATGAACTATACTCACTATCATCCGCAAAGCTATGAACTGGGCAGAAGGTTGCTATTAGGGTTGTAACAACGATGTACAAAACGTTGGTGCAGTCACTGATGTTGTTTTGTTTCGTCAAACACGCTAATGCCATTTTCCCCCAGAAGATGGGGATATTTTTACAGATTTCTGTACAAATAGTTGACGTTTTGAGATTGTAATTATGTTGTTCGATCTAAAATTGAGAAGTAACCTGAATTACTACTTCTGAATCGAGTTCTGAATCAAAATTTTCATAACACTGATTGTGCAATTATCAATAATACTATTTTTCTTTTCATTTTTGTGTCGCCATCTAATAACTGACATTTGAGTGATTTCTCGCTATAACGAATAGAATGCTGTTATCAAGTGAGCTGTACGTTGAAGTTCAGATTGAAGAAGTTAGATAGACAAATAAGCAGAATAGCTCCACCAGTGTTCTGTACATCGTTGTTGTAACAAAAGAGCTTGGTCCTACTCTTGCTAGAAACACGTACTTTTTTCTCATAGAATCTCATATCAAGCACGGCAAAGCCTTCTGGGGTTTTTATAGCCAACATCTGTTGAATTCTAAGTTTGTATTACAGAAGAGAGCTATTTATGTAAGGCTGAAGCAAGGAATCGTTGCAGACCACTGTATTTCAAACAAAAAATCCTTACTCTCACCGGCCTCTTTATTTTGGAAACAGTCTGTTTGATCCACACCAGACATCATTCATCGATTAAAAACTCTGTGAATCTACTAGAAATAACTGTCACCTTTCTCAGCCAATACCCAAAACGACTCGAACCAGACTCTCCATTATATATGAAAGCAAAAAAAAATTGAAATCGTCTCCCAGAACAGTTCAAAGCAATTGTTATTATTGAAAAATTCAGAAAAGAGGTTGAAAAATAAATTCCTCATTCCAAAAGCGTACTACGACCTGCAGGAATATCACAAAGAAGTGTTTTAAAGCCATGTAAGTTCTATAGGTATCTAGTTGGTGTTGAATGTGATATAAATATTTCAATTGTTTTGTGGCTCATTTTTGTATTTTATATTGATATCTTTTATATTTTTACTTTCTAATTTGACAAGAGGGATCTCCCCACTGGATACTTTCTCATGCTTCGTCAATAGGAAAAGTATTCTTAGACAATAAAGCCGAGTTTTTACTGATTGATTGATTGAAGGTCACATCCATCAGATCGTTGATGTGGAGTAAGAACAAAGTTGATGCCAAGACAGATCCTTGTGGCACTCCAGCATCGATAGTCGTTGTATCAGACGAGACCTCATCTACCACCACATAGAGTCGTCTATCTGCAAGGAAACTAGATAGTTAAATACATATAGTTGAGGCGGCAAACCATATAACGGGTGTTTCGCTAGGAGGCCTTGGTGCAAAATTTGGTCAAATACAGTTACATCAGACGTTTCTCGATTGACACCTGCCACATACGTGACTGCCCGACCACCCCATTGTTAACTTTATCTGGTTTATATATCATTGCATATTGCATATAGGTATTTGTTGCAAGATAAACACTGGCAAGGGCATTGTTGGTAGATATATTTCTTACTGACAGATGAACAGAACATTGGTCACAGGCTGTGAGTTCTAAAAATTCCAGTTTTTCGATTGGTCGGCAATTAATGAATCATTCGTTCTGATCCTTGGAGACTGACCAATGACCTTCTTTCCCCCATAGATAAAATAAAACTACATGTAGAAAATTAATGAATATTCCTTTGGATAGGAATTGGTATGATAACAAACAAAGTAGGTTCATTAGGATCAGTATTATTATAACATTCGAAAATATACTGTGAAGAAATCGCTTTGCATAATATTGCGTCGATGTCCATAACTTCAAATCTGATTTAATCGGCGTTCACTACATAAATTGAGATCTGATACAGTGGTTGACAAACATGCGGTCGAATAAAATAAGTGATGTCATATTAATTGAGCTACACAGGATACTGTTTTCATTAGGAATCGAAAATTCAATTTTTAGATATTACCATATATCATTGGCACGATCGCGAGACTTTGTCCAGTAAAATAATAGTGATAATTAAAGTTATTTTTATCGAATTCACCCATCAGGTCTACATACACAATGTGAAGGTGCAAAGACGTGTATAGAATTTCAAGGCGAACATGAGATAATCGGATTCGAATTAAAAAAGGTGTCTTTCCGATATCACCAATGGATTCTAAAGATCCTTGAACTTAGTTATATATTCGCGGCAGTATTTGTCGAGATACAGTAGGTATAGTGTTGCTTACATTCAAAGTGAACATTATGTTTTCTACGACTGTCAATAAATAATTCTGTATGAATACTCATAAACAGTGGTGAAAGTTCTATTTTTTGCATCAGTGCACAAATCAACTTACAAATTAGTTCATTCCTGTGGCAGTGAACGGGTCGGGTGAACAAAAATCTTCAACTGGCATTCTGGTGTGTTGGAAATCAAGATTGACTAAGTTTCAGTTCTGTTAGTGTGACCATAGTTTATACATGGTTCGATACGTAACCCATTGGTTAAAGGTATTCGATCTACCATGGGATCTACCCATTTGAATGAGATTTCGAAAATTTGGGACGTTGTCATGAACAATAGATATGAAATATCGCCATTGGCTATTTTAAATGGAACACCCCGTATTTCATTACATTTCCAAAATCTACGCATCGTATAATATGTCCCTATAGTAATTTCCGACCGTTTGCGAATTATCAAGATATTCATGGAAAATTTTGAGTTCGCATTATTCGCAATTTTCGAAGTTGAAATCTGAAATCTCTACCAGAGCTAGTATTCTTGATAATCTTTGAAGTGAGATTGAGAATTTTACAGTGTGGTCAAAAATATCTCGTCATTTGGAGGGTTTCAAAAGCCCCGAATGTATTTTTTCAAATCAATCGCCCTGTATATTGTAAAATAACTGACCATACGATTGAATTCTGAATCAACTGATGTAGGATTCCTATACCCAACTTCAAAGTTTCTCGTTGTGAAATTTGGTGAGGAGGCTGCTAAGCCTGATGAGACTTACAAATCTTCACCTAAGCCTGCAGCATGACCATTATGTACTCAATAATCCATAAGGCTGCAGCGTTTGAGCTGTGAAACCCTGGCTAGTCATTCTCGATTTAATCAATTAATCAATCAACATGCTTGCCGTTCCGATCCTACTCAACTCTTTTTTGGAGTTATGAAATTGACGCTGGTCGATCTGCGAAAACTTGACTCGCAAGTGATGCATCTGCATAAAAATCTGTATCCAAAATATTCCAGTCCACCTCCCAAGAGAAGACTCTTGAGTTTGAAGTATCTCTAAAACAGAACGGTATTGGCTGAGACCTGTAAAGTCATCAGGAGTTCGGAACTACTCCTGCAAATGGTCAATACCGATAAAATTGCTGGAACTGGAGCATTTTTATTCAAGACAGGACAACCGCAGCCGATAAACTTCATTTGATTTTCGACACCGATTAGGTCGCTCGTGATTCAGTCACCGAGCTCGAGCCTGCTCGTAGAAGAAACCCGCATCGAAGCTGCAGCAGTTGGTAGACTTCTGCAGATTTAGGTGGATAAGTCCGTGCACTCGATCTTTCAAGACCATCGAAGACCATCAAATCAGGCGAGCTGAAATCGGAAACAGGTGTTTTCATGGCATGCTAGGATTACACTCTCGTCGGCGCTCGAGAGGCTGATGCTTTTTCTGTACATCGGGCGCGGTATATGCACTCTCGGCCTATATCCATAGATACAATGCTTTATTATCACTCCCAACCCTCAGACTGATTCGAGTGAGCATCAATCCAAAGCGATGTTCGTGATCGAGTTTTCGGCACCGGCCGAACCGAACATCATTCGAAAGATGAGGAGAAGCGAACTTAATATCGAGATGTTCTCTTAGAAATTCGCAGGCTCTCCCAGTCCATTCTATTAGACTGGTGGTAACTTGGTGGTAGCTGATGATAGCTCGTGTAATATTCATTAGTTTCATCTATATCAGATAATTCAGGAGAAGAGGTGAATTGATGTTCAAGTTTTCAAGAGTGTGGCGCACATAAATTATGTATAATCTTTACGACCAGCTTCTAGCCCTCATGGGTTACAGATAGATCTTATAGAAAAAAAATGTGATATTTTATAAAACCACGATGCAAGTGAAACTTTTTTTCGTAGCACTTGGGGGAGACTTCAGAGATACCGATATAGACGTAACGTTCGACAATCGACCTAAACCTAACCACCGAACATATAAGGTCCATATATGTTCGGTGACCAAACATCGCGTTTCATTTGAGCCACATATGGAATGGGCTTCGAATCTCAAGTCACAACTTGAGAACAAGCTTGCTTACCAACAGGCTATCTAACATATATTTCTAGGTATCGCTATGTTCATTTATGTCACTGCGAGAGAATAATTTATTTAATTATTCATTCATTTATTTATTTACCATTTAAGGTTGCTAACAGAACAAAGTTCCAAAAAACAGCATCCACTATGTAATAATTAAGTTATTTCTACAATTATCCATAAATAAAGATTTCTTATCGATATAAAATTATCTGGCAATAATCGAATGTGATTTAAAATATAGTATGAAAATGTTTTTATGTTAATAATATAGTAAAAATTGTGGGATATAATAGATCATAATAGAACGAGTATAGGAAATGAGGAACCATCTTAACTATTGATCTGAGTTGAGAAACATATTTTTCAAGAAACATTTGAAACGAGGCAAAGATGTCGAGAAAATGTCGAGAGATGAATTGGGATCGTGACAGTGTGTGTTGAATGCTTTTTGCATACGAACTAGTGGCGAGTTTTGTCCTAGATTGGTTCTACAACAAGGGATATTGAATGATAATTTCGAAAAAAATAGATAAGTCTGAGATAGTACGTCTTTTACTAAGTGGCATAATTTCAAATTGATTCCGAATCGGCTGGTAATTGTGGTCCTGAACGCTATTCTTGTTTTGAAAGGTTGGAAATCTTAACAATTCATTTTGAACACTCTCTATCCTTCTTGAGTATATGGCGTATTGAGGATTCCAAAGAGCTGATGCAAAAGAAAGCTTGCCGTTGACGAATGCATAATATAGTGAGATGATAGTCTCAGAATTATGAAAATATTTTCCGTTTCTTTTTATGAACCCAACCATCCTGTTCGTCCCGTTGATCAATTTGTCCACGTGACTGTTAAAAGTCTAGATCTTTGATTTCGGTGATATATTCAAGGTTGTTATTGTTAATTTTGTAGGTATGCTGGATGTGATTTCTATTTCTTGAATATGTTATGGCAAAACATTTGAAACATTTGGTTGGGTTTAAAAAGAGACTATTATTGTCGCAATAATCGGCAAGCCTGTCGAGGTCACTTTGAATTTTCAAGCAGTCGTCGACACCCTTTACCAATGAAAATATTTTCAAGTCATCAGCATATAGTAGTATCCGACAGTATTCAAAACAGTTTTTTATATTATTTATGTAGATGATGAAAAATAATGGACCAAGGCTACCCTGCGGAACACCGGAAACTGCTTTGAAGGTATGCGAATTTAATCCATCCACTGACACTATCATCTCCCTATTAGTTAAGTTGGACCAGATCCATTTCAACAGCGATCTGTGTACACCGACCCCCGCCAGCCTTTCCACAAGAATAGAGTGGTCTATCTTATCGAATGCTTTGCTGAAGTTGGTGTACACAGTGTCTACCTGAATTCTTTCTTCAAGAGCATCGGAAATAAAATCAGAAAAACATAGTAAGTTCGTCTCGATGCTTTTTTTGGGAAAGAAACCGTGCTGCTCTTCTAAAACTACATTTCTCACGGATGTTAATATCTCTTGATAAATGATCTTCTCGAATATCTTTGCGAAAATACATAGTTTGCTAATTGGTCTATAATTTTTTACCAAATGTCTGTGTCCACTTTTGTGTATAATGGTGTAATAATTGCCACTTTCCATTGAGACGGAAATGTGCTTGTTTAGATTAATAAACGTTCCAAGAGTTGTTCGATGATGTCAAAACAAAAACCATGTGACGTAGAGCAGTACACCTGTAACAAAATATTAACGAATCGCGCACCATACAAAAAATCAGTGACAACAGACTTGTATTGGGAACCCTCAGACGTTTTCGCTCTCCTAATACTCATTTCCGGATCCCGTCTTAGGAATGGGATTCAAAAATTTTCGTTTGGTTGAGTCAGTCTCGATACTCGCTGATACTCCTGATACTAATATCAGAATTATTCCGTGATAGGACTGTTACGCGACATGTAATGAAAGTTTCTTATTAAAGAGGTAGTTACATATATTCAACGCTATTTTCTTCATCTAATAGTGGAATCAATCTTGTCGTTATTATAAGATAAGCTCTCACACAACTTTCAAGCAATCCCATGTTCTCTCTCTATTATTAGTATAGATTATGAGTAAGGCATGCAAGACAAGACCTATTAAAAATCCTTCGTAATATACAGCTTAATAACCGAGCACTGGGCTTTTCATTGCAAATCATTTCATCAATTCATACGGTCGTTTCCTGAAATAATTCTGATTTTATGTTGTCAGCGGAAATTTACGAGTACTTGTTCAACACATAACCTCGTAAAATTTGTCTGATTACTGTGAAGATTTAATAGGATAATTCGTCACAGATGTAATGGTAATTACCTACATTTGGAGAGAACATAAAAATATATTCAAATCTTTTCAATGCTATCTCGAGTTAGAGTTGTTAGCCTTCGAATACACACAGAATATTACCAATCATTTGGTTGGTGAAGTAGGCATGCATTATTTTTATTAGGATAAAAATTAGGTTAAGATTTTATTCCTCACTGAAAACTTATTTCTTTCCTTCGATTATCATCTCTTTTCCAATAATATACCTTATTCTATCTTCTATCCTTTTGATTCACATATTTCTGACTTCTACATTTCTTTATCCCGCCCTTTGGGCAAATTTTGGATACCTCATGGATATCCAAAAGTAGTGCAAGGATATTCCTACATGAATTGGACATGATTTTGATTTCCATAGGATGTTATAGGGGATGTTGAAGGTGTTATATGGGGAGTTGCTATATGACGTTGATAATTATTGGTATTTTAGAGTTAAACTATCACTGTGGTCATAACATACGTTTTTTTCAGCAAAATCAGATCATAGATCAAACTGCCAAGTTGGATATTGATCAACGTGTGTGTATAAATAAGGAGGAGGAAACAACTCTTTAAATAGGTGTACACCGTGGAATTTTTAATATTTAGGTACGATTTCAATTACATTGAGTACAATTTAATACATACTCAATTACTTCAGTAAAACTGAATATTAGCTTATCACCAACTAAATTACCTTGTTCATTAATTTCGTAGCACTTCATTAAGTCTGTGAATCCTTGATTTGAGAGATAAAGCAGATATCATGTCCATAATATTCCGACTATATTGAAATCTGGCGAATAATTCGCTAATACTGATCATTCGACCATGGGAATATTTCGATCAGGAACATTTCCAATTCATTCATGGTGCAAATATGAATATACATCTAATCGAAAGCTTTTGGGCAACACAATAGTAGCTAATATTCACTTTCATGGAAGCAAATGAGCAAAATTATATCACCAATCATATTATTATTCCGTGGGAATGAAAATTATCAATAACTCGTGAAATATAATTAGGAGTGTGGTTCATATTGTGATTATTATGATATATACCGGGTGTCCCAACGAAAACTTTCCACCCGGATTTACTGGGAAATGACAAATTATTTTCGGAAACGCTAAAACAGGTCGATTTCAATTTCTAGGGGGACACATGTTAGTAATGGATTTAGTCGAGCAACTTCATCCCCCGGACGGGGTCGGCTACCCCCTTGCGAATCATCATAAGGAACGTGGGTCGAGTGATACATCATCTGAAAGCTCTCTTTATTCTCTATCCAAAACTATCTAATTTTTTCAAAATCGAATGAATGGTAATCGAAATTAGTGTTGTTGACAGGTTCAATGTAATTAGTCAATATCTTACCTGTTCTAATTCAATTTCAATTTATTAACTATTTTAAGACTCAATGAGTGGACAGATAGACAATGGCAACATCCCATCCGGTCAGGGAACCCAGTCACCCCACGAAAAACGAAAACAAATACCAATCCCAGGTTGATACGTGAGGTCCACACACAAACTCCGCAGTTTAATGTTTGGTGTGATATTTTTGGCAAAAATATTATTGGACCACTTTTTATAGATGATAATTTGAATGGACAAATGTATTTACATCTTCTTGAGAATGCTATCGATCCCATGATAACGGATATTATCGAAAACGATGGAGATTATTCGGCAGACAACATCCATTTTCAACAAGATGGAGCACCACCTCACTATGCAGTAGCGGTTAGAAACTTTCTGGATGAACGATATCATTGGATAGGGCGACGAGGACCAATTGAGTGGCAAGCTAGATCACCGGACCTCAAAACGTTGGATTATTTTTTATGGGGGCATCTCAAAAGCAAAGTTTTTGCCACTCCGCCAGAGTCACTAGAGGATCTACGTGGTCGAATTGTAAACGACTGCGGCAGCATAACTCCAGAAGTATTGGAAAACGTTCGTAATAGTTTCGAAAGTAGACTTTATCATTGTATGGAGGTAGGAGGGGCTCATTTCGAGCAATTAATAAATTGAATTTCGATAAGAACAAGTACGATATTGATTATTTAAATTAAACCTATTACCACACTAAAGTACCAGTCATTCGATTTTGAAAAAATAATAAACGTTTGGATAGAGAATGAAGAGAGCTTTCAGATGATGTATCACTCGACCCAAGTTCCCTATGATGATTCGCAATGGGGTAGCCGCCCCTGTCAGGGGGATGAAGTTGCGTGACTAAATTCATCACTGACATGTGTCCCCCTAGAAATCAAAATCGACGTGTTTAAGCGTTTCCGAAAATAATTTATCATTTCCCAGTAAATCCGTGTGGGAAGTTTTCGTTGTGACACCCTGTATAAATATATCCAATCATGGCGTATAAAAAATTGGAAACGATTATGAAATCAGTGAATCGATCAAAGTTCCTCATCAAACAGTAACATTCAAGTAACATTCGATATTAGATAGAGTGAGCACGTGAAGATTGGAACAAATTCGTTAAAAGCTTATGGCCAGACACACCGAATTTCTTTTTCAGTTGCACATTTTTTGTTTTCATTACTTTTCGAATTATGACGTCATTATCATATTTTTTGCGTTACCCCATTTTGATAATACCTTCAAAAATAACGCTTTTTTCTGTGTATGGATGTCATTTTGATATTATCAACATGCGTATTTTCCTATCCCTGAAATAATTTCTGGAAGTAACATAAAAAAATATGACATCCATACCCAGAAAAACGCTATAACTCGAACAGTGATGACGTCATCAGAAATATGAGACCAAGAAACAGGCAACTGAAAAAGGAAATCAACGTGTCTGAGCTTTCTTCCACGAAGGCAATAGCAAGACTTCAACAAATTTCAACCCGTACAGGATAGGTTTTCGGTTGAATGAAAATGAGATTTCGTATGATCATCTATGAAAACAGCGAATAGCACACTGTTTTTTTATTCAGAATTCATTTCACCATGGTAGCTGGAAAGTAAAACTAACACGTATTGTGATATTTCGAAAGCGCACGCTCGAAGTTATTGATGAATTTAATGGTATTTCACGAGGTATTTCATCTAGAAATGTTACTAATGGTATCATCACATATGGTACTTTCGAGGGTACTTTTTATATATTCAAAATAATTTCGTATTCTAATCTTCCAAATGAATGATTCCAATGAATGAATCCACATTTTTTCAGATAGTAGGCATTCAACTGAACATTTTTGAAAAATTATTCAATTCAGGGTATTTCGCATTTTTAATCTCAACTCAATGATTGGAAAATTAAAATGATAATGTGAAATCAATAGTAGACAATATACATTATATTTTACAATTGTACAATTGTGTAAATGTATATTTGTGTTGTCAAACAACAAGATTTACATCAATAACCTGGTCAAAACACACAAATACTGCGAGGCACTTGCACGAATGGGTGAGAATATAAATGCTACGCGGTTAGCTGATGCCAGCCATGGGCGCCGCCTCAGGAAAATAAGTCTATGGGCGCCGCCATATTGGCCTTGGCTACTCCGCCGACCGCCTTTCGACATGGAATAGATGGACGAAAAATTTTGATGTAATAAAAGTGTCACTTTCAAAAAGTAGATTATTGAGGTGTGCTTTTCTGCAAAAGGTCCAACTATTTTGTCGACTGGTAGATAAACCACTCAAAAGTGTAGAGTGATTTATCTGACTCGAATTTGAATATCCCTGTATTATCACTATTTGTAATGTCAATGATAAAAATTATGATAATCCGAGTAATAATCATTCGATTCGTTAGGTAGGAAGGTAGGTAGTTAGACTTATGAGGAATTTTATCGCAACACAAACAAAATGATACATTCTTCCAACATGATAATGATGCTATACCTACGCAGAATGTTTATATATATCAACTCTAGTGTCAATAAAATATGAAACAATTCTCCATAGTTTCGATGAAGTGAGATTGAACTGAACTCAACTAACCTAATGCAATTAGAAATGAACATATGCCTAATAAGTCATCAACATTCAGTAACTCCTATTTTTATGAATGAATATACTGGTTATTCACTAAACATGCAGAAAAAATTCGGGGTTTGGTGCCTCGGATTTTAGGAAATCCGGGTTGTTTAGGAGATACAGAGCGAACAAAATTTTATTCCAAAAAAATACATCTAAGGTTACTTCATCTCCAAGAACTATTGTGAATGACTAGTAACTATTTTTATTCAGTCTATTAATGATTTCAAAAATACTAAAATGTTTTTTTCTAGAATGTTGTTCGCCCTGTATTTTCCAAATGGAGAGCATTTCCAAAAATCATCAAGCCAAAATATTCTTGGAATAGTCCAAGGAACAACCCTTTGAATTTTCGCCGCATGTTCAATAGACACCCTGTATAGAAGTGAGTGAAGTTTCATTATTATCAAGATTATTATTCGATGAAACTTTTAGTAACTGTCACCCATTTTCTCTCCTCGTTCCTGAAAAATAAGAATAGAAATTATAATAATTATCTGGATATATTTGTAGTAAGGAGAGATTTATGACCTGTCCCATAATGTCACTGCGCTCAGAATTCAATCCTCAGATATCATGAAAAGAAATTCTCTATTTGTCAGTGACACCTTTTTTTTCGAATAATTGGAATTGGAAATATTCAATGAATATCAAAATTTCTACCAATTCTACAACAATGAGATAAGTAGAAATTTTGATATTTATTGAATATGTTTGTCAGTTGTCAACCAAATTTGTTCAAAACAAGGTGTCACTTACAAATAGAGAATTTCTCTTTGAGGTATTAACTGAATGTTGAATTCCAAGCGCAGCGATATTTTGGGACAGATCATAAATATATCCTCACTACAAATATATTGAGATAATTGATATATATTGATAATTGAGATATTTCTATTTCCATTTTTGTGAAAATGAGAAGAAAGAATCCCAAAAACTCTAAAAAAAATAATGAATCACCTCCCAATTAACTTATAGACAGTATTTGAATTGTTTTAAATAAGTCAATGTCAGATACGGTCAGAAACTATTAGAGAAATGTATCTAAATATTGTAACATTTACGAATGAAGCTGAAAATGGTGCACGTTGAATATCAGATAGCATACATACTTTTGAACTTACTTCGATGTATATTTCTTTTTCGAAGTTATACAATCGGTATTTTTATTCAGCTCGCGGAAATAATCGGAGATCGGGAAAACTTCTTCAGAATGACGGTCATCTCACATTATTGCTTATCCAGATGAAAATAATGTAATTTCAAAGAATCATAATGAAAATAACGAAGAAAATAATATTCTACAGATATATCTCAGAAACTGTAAATTGACAAATCCTTTCGATCAATTTCGAAATATTATTATCAGTGCATGTTCTCTCATAGTAGTCGAAACTTTTACCTCGCTCAGAAAAACTATTCACCACTGCCAAATGAATTATATCACAAGAAATTATCATATCCTCGTTTCATGAATAATTCAAATGATGATATATGTGCATACTGACATTGACCTAACAAATTGAAGTTTCAATGATTAGGCATACAAAATGTGGCGTCAATTGACAATGAATTGAATGATAATGGATTGTATTATTAATTGCGACGGCCAAATTCATTCAAGTGCATTCTTACCCAAGGAGTCATTTCCTTAAGAAGATATTATTTTATCAACGAATCCAAATTCAGTTCTCTTGCTTTGGAAATAATTATTACATAGAAAATGAAAATTGTGATAATTATTTCAATACATTTGGAGTGAGGACAGATTTATGATCTGCCCAAAAATGTCACTGAGCTTGAAACTTAGTCTTCAGATAAGTCTAAAAATATATTTAAAATCAAATAGATATATTTTGTCTCCAAGTAGTTTGTTACAATAAATATTGCACTATTTTCAGTTCATGCACAATTTTCTAATTTTGATCAAGACCATAAATCCAGAACTTTTTGTCGATGGTCATGGTTTTATTGGAGGTTTAATTCTTAATACTATAAGCCTGTAAATCTCGCTCTTCTTGACCCCGTACAACTTTTCACTTGTTCGTCGAAATAGCGATAAATAAATATATAAATCCAGATGAAGCTAATAAAATACGAAATTATCTGCCGAATAAACAACATTGGCTTGTATCATCATTCGGACAGGTCGTATTTTCATTTTCAGTCCTTGTGATTCTATCACAATCAGAATTTCATTTATAGTTTCAAGAACAAAAAGTGCTAATTCTGATGATTATAATGAGCAATTTATCTTGTGAACGAATGGCTTCAGATAAGTATAGGGAATGCTTCATACTATTTGGAGTATAAGCAATGTAGTCAGCAATGTAGTCAGCACGATATACATGGTTAAAATAATTTGTTTCCAAACCGCTCTCTAATTGAGATACAGCCCTTCAAAGTTCAGATTTGAAAATCTCCATTTCGCCATGAATCTAAGAACATTCAAGAGTTACTCGCTATTTGACGTAAGTGAATTTTGTCGATATTGTCCAGTGGCGTAGATACATGGGGTTGTTGCACTTTCCCTTGCGAATTATCTTCGCCACTGGATATTTTTTTGAATTGACATTATTGATTTGAGCCTTCGTTCACGAGATAATATAAGTTTTCTCGAGTTTTGAAGATTTTCTCTCCTCGTTTCCAAAAGTTAAAATAGAAATTATAGTGAGGACAGATATATGATCAGCCCCAAAATGTCACTGCGCTTAAAATTCAACCTTCAGATACCTAAAAGATGGATTCTCTATTTAAAAAAAAAATGTTGAACTCATATCAGAGTGTAGTGGACGTTTCGGGTAACCAATCTGCTCCTGTTTTCAAAACAATTTAAATTACATTTTTGATACAAAAACGAATATTACGAAAAACATAATTCCAATTGTGTTGAAGACTGGAGCAGAGCAAGTGCATGGATGTTTACCAAATACATGTGTTTTCCAATTATTTTGAAACAAAGTTGTCACTGACAAAACGAGAATTTCACTTTCAGATATATGGAGGTTAAATTTCAAGCGCAGTGACATTTTGGGGCGGGCTATCGATCTGTCCTTGCTACAAATATATTTAAACAATTATTATAATTTCTATTCACATTTTTACAAGCGAGGAGAGAAAATCGCAAAAATCTAGAAAAATCAATGTAACACCTAATCGATCAACTCACAGACAGTATTCGAGATTGTATTATTTGTAATTCAGATTTCATTACAATTCCTTCAGCAATGCGTTTTAATTCGAACAATGAATGTCCAGTTATTTTTCTCCTGATAATAAGTCCTGTTTTATTACTTGAACTATCCAATTTTCGCCCTCGAGGGGTATCTATTTTTTTTGTTATTCAATTATTTAGTCACCCTAGCCTCAAATCAAAATCATACAAGAGTGACTATTTTTCTCTAACTTGAACAGGAAATTCGAAAAAAAATATCAATAAAAAAATGCAGTGGCAAGGAAAATAAGGCGCGAAAACAATCCAACAAGTCAAATAAGAAGTACCGACATCAAAATTCCTTGTACCAAATCTGGTCGAAAACGCGAAAAACTGAACTTGCATGTCGACTCACGTTTCGATGGACCATTGAATGGTGAATTATTGCTACTATGGCATAATGTTACATCAACATGACATAGGCATTAACATGATCAATCATATGAGAAAATACTTCCGTGTGCGAAGGTTGTTTTAGAGAAATCCGGAAACAATGTATGTTGTGAGTTACATAAGATTTTTGCTTCAAGCTATGTCATTAAAACGACAAATCTTTTCCTATATATCAATGATTATACCGGCTTCTCTTGAAAACTTGTATGGCTCAACGATGATTGTATAATATGAAATAATATAAGATCATTCGAAGTCCTCACGCGTCGAAAGTACACTCGAATTTTCACCTAGCATCTGGCAGCTTGTGTTTGTGGGCATAAAGATTGTTTTTTTACCTCTCATCATTAGTATAAATCGTAAACTGGGATGGTCGAACCAACGAAAATTTTCAGGTTTTATTGCTAAACCATTGATATATGACTAAGATTGATAAACAAAATGCTTTCTAAATAGCACTGGAAAAGTAAAAGTTATCTTCATTCGCACAAACAGGAATGGAACAAAAACAGCTATATGCGAGTACAGCCCAGAGGCATTTCATCATATTTTTACTCTTAAAAAGTGCATTGGGTGGGAAAGATATGCGGTATATGAAGACTTAAGTGAACCAAAATGCCATTATTGTCAAGAATATTATCACAAAAAAAAATTGCCAGAATGAAATAGTTTGCCGAATATGTTCAGAAGAGCATGAAGAAAGAATGTGTCAAAAACAAATTAAATTTTGTAAAAATTGTGATGCTTCAAACGGAAAATACAAAACCAACACCACACAACAACCACACATTTGAATATCACATTCACATTCTCAAAATTAGAATTAATTAGGCAATATGAACTATAATTTTTCTAACTATATATTGGTTTTCCTTTAATAGTTTCAATTTAGATTTCACAATTGATTAGATCATTTTAAAAAATGGCAAATATCGAGACACACCTACTAAATAAACTAGAACTTAAAACACCCTCTTTAACAATCAAAGAAGAACCAATTGAAGTAAATGAGCTAGCTGAAAAAAAAAACAATACAAAGTTTTCACTAACTTTCAGATATTGCACTCGAACATTAGAAGTGCTTGCAAAACTTCGATGAGCTTGTAATTTTACTCAATACCCTCAATTTATATGAAGCAGATGTGATAATATCAACTGAAACGAGATTCATTGACAATGATTTTACAATCCCTAACTATGTTACCCTATTTAACAACGGCACAATAAACCAGTGTGACGGGGTGCTTACTTTCATCAAGACTAATATTAACTATAATATTATACATATCACCCTACCAGCAACTAGAATAACCATCAGTAACATAATATTTGTGTTGAATAAAATAACCTTTAACATTATGCCCTGCTACAGGTCACCCTCAGTTGACAATAATGAATTCATTGACGACTTGAAAACATTTATTTCAAATAACTCAAGACAGCATATTGATATTCTCATTGGTGACTTGAATTATGATATCCTAGATAATGACAATAATCAATATCAATGTCAATGTCTCTTGGATTGAATCCCTTATAAATACATACACAAGGGTTACTCCTACAACAGAATCATGTCTATATCACATTTTTATACGTAAAAATTTGCAGAAAAAAATACCTAATTTTAAATCTTTTGTAATAAACTCAAACATTACTGATCACTTTCCAATTTTTTAACAATATACAATACAGAAAAGCAAGAGAATATAAAAGCAAATTCCACCATCAAAAAAACTGATACCGATAAAGTTTTACAGATAGTGAGAAATTACAATTGGGAGAACATTATAAACAGCACTGACCCCATCCTTGCTCATGATGAATTTATAAAAATGGTTACTGATGCCATTACACAAGCCACCACGATAAAAATCATACAATTTGAAGAAAAAAGGAAATCAAACCATGGCCACTTGAATATGAAAATGGAAAATTCGATATCAATTAATGAAAACACCTCGTAACCAGAATTCCTCCGTCTACCAAATTGTCACTTTTTAGTGTCAAAACTGAAAACATTGAAAAATTTTACGAAGAGAAAAATATGTCAATGGTGTTGAGAACGGGAGCAGATTTGTTCCCGAAACATCCACAAAGATAAGTAGAGGTTTTATTCTTATTAAATATATTTGTATTTCCAAAAATTTTTTCAGAAACAAGGTGTCACTGACCAATAGAGAATTTCTCTTTTAGGTATCTAAAGGTTTAATTTCAAGCGCAGTGACATTTTGGGACAGATCCTAAATCTGTCCTTACTACAAATATATTGCAATAATTTTTAATAACTTCTACTCTATTTTTTAGAAACGAGGAGAGAAAATCCCATGAAAAGCTGAAAGATCTATGTATAATTATTGATAAGCATCTTAAATGGACAGACCACATTGATACCTCAACAGCGAAACTACGAAGATTCATGTATAAATTTTATGAGTTACGAAAGTTTATAACAAAAAAATATTAATCATTCTCTACAAATCTCTAATCGGAGTAAATGAAATAATAATGAGCCCCTTTTACCAGAAAGATGCTAACCAGAGGTTTATACCGTCAATAGCTCCTAAAATAATCAATTCTTCACCTCTAAACATGAAAAACAATTAACAATCTCAAAACCTTTCCAGAAAGAGCTGAACAGTATATAGGTTGAAACTAAACTAAATACATAAATATCATATAATTACCGTTAATACATGTATTCATCAATTCCAAACAATGCACATCTGACAGTAAAGCATTATAATTTGTTTTTTTCTAATTCTACTTACCCTTTAGTTATAAAATTACTGATTTATGGCTATTCACCAAGTCTTAATTACTTTTTTTTGTTATACCTGTCTGCATGTACTTTTAGAGAAATATTTATCTGTATGAAATGTAAATGTATATATGTAAATGTATATATATATGACGAAGAAATATAAAAAAAACAAGTTTTTCTTCTTTCGCTTGTAACTCCAATTGATGAACTGATAATGAAGTTAATTTTGGTGCAAAACCCATATGATACATGAGAAAAATCGTGAAAATATAAGATTTCATAGAGGGTCAACCATTTTCTAGATAAAGTACTGAACTTCAGTTTCAGAACAGCTGAAAATTATGTATCATTTTCCATCCATTTGTTAAATTGTTCAGTACGTTGAAACTTTGATGAATCACGAGAACTTGGGAAAATAAAAACTTTTTCCAATGCATCCAGGGTGGATACCTTAACTGGAATGAATTCGCTAACAGGAGCTACGTCAACTTTATTATACATTTACCTACATTTTGCAAGCAATATGAGGAATATAGGCCTTCAGGGGTAGCTGAACCTATCCTCGACATGTCTTTTTTTTGAAATGCAACCCTATGGCTTGTTACGCCTCATTGGAAAACTGGTGGAAAGTGGAATCCAGCGTATTGATCAGATTTTATTTTTTCGTACGTTTCGTGTAGCGAATTTATTCTTGTTAAGGTCTCAACCCTGTATAACATATTACCCAAGTGGGCTTCGCCATATATCGAGTATACAGTAAACTTCCAGATTCAAGTGGTCAACAGAAGTGTCAAGTATAATTTAGATATTGCATGTATTGTGATTGCTTGAGGGTATTCAAGAAATAGAATTTTCTAACGATAAAAAACTGATATGTTTTTTGTGTTTTCTCGGTGGTCTTATGGAGCATATTAAATATGTTGATAATTCTTTGTTTTATCGCATTTCTATCACTCAAGATGAAAATCAATGAAAAAAGGTCTGTTATTTCGAATAATCAATACGGTGAGTGATAAATGATTTTCAACTATTTTTTCCGCTATGTTCAATTTTACTAAAATCTAATATGGCCGCTACAAGATTTTTTTGTATCGACTCAGTGGAATCATTTGCCTGGTGAAGTCATCCCTTTCAATAAAAAATCCAATACCTCTCCTCTCTCCCAACATTCCATCCAGATTTATACCGATTGTTAAGACTGAAGATGGACATATATATGTCCGAAACATGTTTCACCATTTACAATTAAGCCAACCACATCATTGAATATTGTGGAGATGACATTGAGTTTTCCTACTCTAATCTACTAACTCCACTTCGAGAATGGACTACTTCCTTCAATTCCATCGCTGGCTAACACGATGTTCCTCGAACAATAAAGATTTTCCTTTCGTGCTATTAAAACACGAAGAAAATATTAGAGTAGTAACATCCAGGGCGTTCCTATGAGTTTATATCATTTCCGGTGAAAACGAGAGTTGGAAAATATTTTTGCCACTATTGCGAACTTGTGCGTTGAGGTTTCATTCGGTTCACTTGACTTTCGCTACCGGTCAAAAGATAATAATGATAATAATAATAATAACAATAATAATAATAGTAAATATAATAATAGTTTGATGTTTTTCCGATTACTGAAAGAAAATACATTTTCATCCTTCATGCTTATATTTTGATTTCAAAATGAAGTGACAAATTTTTTTCCATTCTTCCTGAAGAACCACTGTAGATTTTGATTTGATACAAAAATCCAGAGGATCTGTCATCCATAGGTAATTTCAGAAAGATGCAAGCTGCGATGTGTATTCGGTCCAAAACCTCATAGTATTACCTTCCACTCGTTAAAATGCATTGATGAAGTTATTTATTCGCTATGTAGGACATTATTTCACAATATAAAATTTTTTATGTGATATAAACAGTCTTTTCGAATAATTGCCTGTTATGTCATCTTACTTTCATTTTCTTTTTATCGTTTATTACATTATTATGTAGCATTTGCGTGTTTGATGAGACCGAAATCAACTGAATGACGGTGATTGAGAAATACTTACTGAGTACTCTTTTCATACTGTTCCGTATTAGAACTGACCAATAACTATATAGGGTGTTTCATTAATATTATTACAGGTCAAAGAACATTCCATATTCGCAGGAATGGTCGATTGCTGGGAAAAGTTTCTGTTCCGTGGTTCCAAGAAAGCGATACCCATTCTTCTGAATATTTCAAAAAATATAAACCTTCAAGCTTAGATTTACTCTCGGAATCCAGTAATATTCCGAGTTGAAACTCGGAATATAAGATAAAAATAAAAATAAAATGATATTGGCCCTTGTACGCCTCCGTACAGATAAGAATAATTTTCGAACCAATTATCTTTTCAGAATCTTCTATCCCATGACCAAGTGACACGTTATTTTAACCTCTCATATATGCCCTCGAGAGATTGTAACGTAGTCATGGGACACCCTGTATAACTATATGAGAATAATTGTTCAACTAAGGACATGCAGTAAGTCATCCTTCATAATTTATTATATAGTGAGTTGGACCTACAATTTCTAATTAAATGTCTCTCGTACAATTCCAATTGATATCAACAAACACGTAATTCCTCGGAAACATCAACTACCTATATCCATAATCAGACGCTGTAATAGTTTTCGAATTCCTGTTCATGTAATCGAGAACATTGTTATGATTTCAACCAATTATACGAACGTAATTATTATTCTTGGTAGTGATAACTGCGTTTATATTTCCAAACTCATTAACGAAAGAATACCGTTGTCGAACTTAGTGAGTCAAAAGTATCCTATCAATTATTTGCCCCTTTGTAAAGAAACTCTTCTTTACAACAGCCTTTATTTGCATTCGAGTAATCGAATAACTCTCTTTATTATTATCATTATCATTGTTATTATCAGACATGTACATCCAGATTTTTGCTTCACACCTCACAGATAGGCGTCCGTACGTCATTCACAATGATGGCATCAAATTTTTAGCGTAGCAACTTCAGGTGTCCCGCAAGGTAGCAACCTTGGGCCGCTTCTTTTCAACGCGCCATGAACGATATTTTCGAAGTGATTAATGTCAACTATTGGTGTCGAATCTATGCAGACAATTCAAAACTTAATTTATATGCTGGCAAATGCGATGTAAACGATACTTTGCTTCAACGGCCTTCCTCATTTACAAACTCAGATGTTACATTTGATACAATAGGTACGCGCCTCATATCTATCTGATCCAGCCACGTCAAAAACATTGTACTACACCTTCGTCTCATCAAAATTGGAATAAGCATTTTTGATTTGGAACCCATCTCATCAATTATATATGGATTATATGTGGAAACGGACGGTACAACGGCGCTTCCTAGTACTTTTCTCTCGTTAAGATGTGATAACGCTATCTACCAATAGGTATTCCGTTTACCTAATGATGCATGCATAATTAGCTAGACCTGCGATAAATAGATTGAACCAAACATTTAGCAGAATCTTATTAGTTTCATCGTGCCTAAAAAAACTTCTAGAGTGCTCAATATTTTTTAGCTTTCACACCAAGAAGGAATATTTTGGAATACCTGACTCTCCATAAAATGGGTATTGAATGAAATAATCGAATAACACCACTGAACAACGAACTCGATTCACATACCGTAATATCAGTGTTGCCAAAACTGTATCAGAAGGAAACAAACTGCATGCGATATGAGAAGGACGCTTATAACATTCTCCAATTGGATTTGATTACGCAAAAAATTCACCCTAGAAATTCGAAAGTCCTTCACTATTTTTATTATCCGATAATCATCCTTGATTGTTATGCATATTTCGGATCGCGAAATCTTCCAAATACTGTTTCTTGATATACACTTATATCAAAAATCCCGATACCCATCAAATTCAAATATAAATTGATATTCTCCAACGTCAAAATGCCATCCTTTTACCTTCAACCCCCTTCGATTGATAGGTACATTCCCTAATTTTTGAATGGGAAGTATAGGCTTGTGATATATCTTTTGGAAGGTCTCTTCATTCTTTATTCAGAAATATCATCGTTCTCAAGTTTATTGCAACGAATATAAGATAGAATACAAAAAAAGTATGTTGTTGTCGCCAAATGATAAGTAATGCGGGTTGCCGGCCCATCATATCCATTGCGAATTGATAAATTAATCTGCCCTCAATTAAAAAGAAACTACGATTTTGTACCGGACAATCGGACAGTCGAAAACAGAATATCTTGTTGATAAGGCCGTGTTCGCTGTATATTAAATTATTAATTATCGAAATTACTATTTGCGTGAACTAGAAGTGTCGTGCACATGCAATATCACTGTTTCCTTATTTCAATCCATCCTGAATCCCCATTTTCTCACCCTGCAGTGAAAACTCAACAAGAAACTAGTTTCTTCGACCAACACGTGTCAAAACAAAGGTTAGCCATTTTACGTTCGTTAAAAAATATGTGGTTACCGAAGTTCGCTACAATACAATCAAAAACTGAAATTTAATGCAAAACGTAATGATATGTGAAACACTATAATAAGGATTAAGAGTATCAAAATGATCGACAGAATAGCTAGCGCGATCACCTGATCTTACATCATTAGATGTCTTTTAATAGGGATATGTGAAGAGCATTCTGTACAAAATAAACCTTTTGGTTTAATAGACGAATAACGCTTGCGAATTGGTCGATCACGCCTGATGATGTAAAATAATAGAAGACAGTGTCGATTAGAACATTGCCAAGATGTTCGCGGTTAACATTTTGAACATCTACTTCATTGACATTCATAGTCCTTTTCAGTGTTTTACATTTTATCACGTTTCGCATTGAATTTTATTTTTTGATTGTAATTTCAATAACCATATGATTTTATTTTATTGTCCTAATCTTTGTTACAATGAACTTGAAAAAGATAACATCTTTGAATAGAGAATGAAGAGAATGAAGCCTATACTTCCCATTTGAAAAATTGGGGTTTGTACCTGTCATACTAAATACTATATTTCAAGTGATTCTCAATAAGGAACCATTTTTTCCAGAAAGTTCCACAGTAAAAAATTATCTTACCATTTATTTTCTCGGACACCCTGTCGTTTATGATGATACAACATACACAGGGTGTACGATCTATAACTGTACAGATATGTTCCAAGTGATCCGGATTCGGAATCCGTCATTACTTTTTGGAAGAGAACAATTCCTAATAGTAATTACTTTAATGGATATGGGTCCCTAAAACTGGTCGTGGTTGGCCACGATGATACCCCAAAAATAGAATAACCCACTTGTTGGATAATCATTACATATAAATACCCAACAAAAAAGATTTTCAGAATCGATCAAATAATTCCGATCTTGAAGGGGTGGTAAGTCCTTAACGTGGATGGCGCTGTATATACCTACATCACGTTTCGCCGAGGTCCTTTCAATACGTGATATTAGCAAGGCCTATGCCGTCATAGTTCAATTTATTAAAACTTCTTTCTAATTTCTTTCAGTTTACACTTCATTTGGTTGAGACAACTCAATGGAGAAATTTCCACCTAATGATAATACTGTTCGTCTTTATTGAGAATTATCTGCAGTATTCGAAACATAACAGTAGTTTGAATATCCTACGCAATCTTATACCGATTTGCTAACAAAATTAGGAACTGTCAGTTGGAATATCATCTAGGCGTTGTAAATGATCAACTTTCAAATCATTATTGTGTATTGAGAGACCTGTTTTTTTTTTGTTTCAGATGAACTGACGAATGTGAGAGAAAATGGAAATATCACCATCACACATCACTTTGGAGAACTGACCTCTCATAACAAACTTCACAAACAGATCTCCCGTTCCATAAATCTGCAACAATGCCATCCGTTATATCCAAATTTCTCGAAAAGGGGGAACAGACATTCCAGGCGAACAGAAGCGTCATATCAGGCGCTGTTATAGCGACAGCTCTCTGCACATACGCCTATAAAGTAGGCTATCCCCTTGTAGACTCCCTCATCCACAAATCCAACAAGGAGAATCTCAGTTTGAACAACAACATAGTCACTAACGGTAGAATACACCAAAATGGTATAAGCAAGAAGAAAAAGCCCAAAGGAAGATTCAGGAATACTATTCCAAATTTGAATCTAGCATTTATAGTACAGTTCATTAAATTACTTAGGATAATGATCCCCAATTTACTCAGTACAGAGATAGCATTACTTGGAACGCATACGGCATTTTTATTTTTGAGAACTTTTCTGAGTATATTCGTGGCAAATTTGGAAGGTACCATAGTGAAATATATTGTAAAAAAGGAACCGAAGAATTTCATAAGACAGTTAGGAAAATGGTTTGCTGTTGCTGTTCCGGCTACCTTCATCAACAGTATGATCAAGTAAGTAATTTAAAGAATCCTACTCCCATTATCATCATCATTATCTATCGATAGTTTTATTATCGGAATTCATTTGATTAGTGGGGCTCAGTGCCATCGACCTGTATCTGATTTAGACATTATCTATCGTAAGGGTGTACAGAGTTTAAACGTAGAGTACATATCCTTTTTTTAGAGGTCGTTAGCATCTGGAAACACATCGCAAAGAATTCCACAACTCCGCCACAATTTCGGCAGCCTGACAATATGGGGGTGACCAGCCTGAGCTCATCTAGTTTCTACCTGGAAATCGCTCGTGGTAGCATAATAGACGGGGCTTCCGTCAGCACCTTGCATGAAAATATCTATGAAGAAATGAGAGCGTCAACCTTTCTAAGATGTTCTAGATAGGTCAATGAATGAGTGAGTGTAGTATCACAGACTAGGCAGATACTCTCTTCTCAATAGAATTCAAGCGCTTCAGCATATGCTTAGGAGCTGAACTCCAAACATGTGAACAGTTTTCGTAAAGCAGTTCTCGCAATGGACCTCACATGATCGTGCCATGAGAGAGCGCCGTTGGTGGGGATACCGAGCATGATGGATATTGGGCATTGTGTGATCTGCCTTCCTGGTGAAGATACAAGCTCGATTTTCAGATCCCCATTTCAGAATTATTGCCATGTCACATCTAACAAATCGTTAATGTGGAGAAAAATCGAAGTTGGTACCAAGACATATCATTGTGGAACACCAGCGTTGTATCAGATGAGGCCCCATCTGCGAAGAAACTGTAGTAAAAGACATAGTTGGAAGCCCGAGGTCTTGATGCCAAACTCGGTCAAATGCTATAGAGATACCCAATGCTACAGTCAGAGACTCCCCATGTGTCTCGATTGACACCTGCCACATTATGTGGCAGGTAGGCGAGCAGATCTGTTGATCCCTGGTGACGAAAGCAATATCGCCAGTCTTTTACGATTCTCGAGTTCTCTAGATGTCGAATAAGCTCGATGTTGATTGCGTCTTCCTTTACAGTTCTTAGGGAGGTTTTTTGTCTTGTTTTGTAATCGGTTGGACTCTTATAGCTTTATTCCAGTAAGAAGGAAATATGTACACCACGTTCCTATGAAAGGAGGAAGAATCTGAAAAGAACTGTATTCCGTCTGACGTTGTCATCCCCATAACGCACATGATGTATAAATATCTATTTGGTAGAATTTTCAAATTAAGTTATTTCCTACACTGGAGCCTAAGTCAGCACAGTTTATAATCCAATTGATACGCATCGAAATCTTTATTATTTTTTTAGATATCTAGAGAGCAGGATAGCCCTGAGTTTCCGCTCCCGCTTGGTCGACCACTCCTACCGACTCTACTTCCACAACCAGAGCTACTACAGGGTGACTGTCCTGGACGGACGCCTGGACAACTGCTCGCAACGACTGACAGATGACATCGAAACGGTCGCCAACACCGTATCGCACCTCTACGGCCAGATCACCAAGCCCTGCTTCGATATCCTCCTCATGGCTGTCGCCCTAGCCAACCTGGTGAAGTCCCGCAACTCCAATCTCATCGTAGGACCGGTGATCATCAGCGGCGTGGTCGTCATTTCCGCCCTCATCCTGCGGCTAGTTTCCCCCAAGTTCGGCCACTTGGTGGCGCAAGAGGCCGAGAAGAAGGGCTACCTGAGGCACGTGCACGCTCGGATCGTGAGCAATTCGGAGGAGATCGCGTTCTACGGGGGGCACAAGGTGGAGCAGAGCCATTTGCGGCGCGCGTACCGGTTTCTCGTGGAACATATGGAGCACATGTTCGGCGTCAAGTTGTGGTTCGTGATGTTGGAGCAGTTTCTGATGAAATATGTGTGGTCGGGCACAGGTGAGATCTGGATAGTTTTATTCATGTATCACCACGTCGAAAAAGAACGGGAATGATATCTCGAGTATTTCAGTTATGTGTTTTTCACATTTCATCACTCGAAAGTCTGAACCATAGGTTGTTATTGCTAAAAACAACACTTACATTATTTGGGTATATAAAGTTCTGTAAACAATTGTACACCGTTTCTGAAAGGTTTCAGTTTGGGCATATGCTATTTATAGTTGGAGTGCTTGGATGGATTTCACAGTTTTGTAAAATACGCTGCCCAGCTAACTATAAGGTTTCTGAATGATCTATACATTTTTATCATACAAGGACATGAACATGCTTTCTGCATCTTTCTCCTTCTACATGTTCGAAGAACAGTACATTCATCCACTAGTTCATTGATAGTTGAGAAAAAAACAACAATTTGAAGAGATGAATATAACTGGTTGTAGTGGAGAATGGGATCAAACGGTGAAGGAGATGAAAACATTCACCAATCATACAAACTTTAATCGTTCCAAAGTGATATCAATATTCAGGCAAAGGTTTCATAACTGGACACATGAATTCTATTGCTAAAAAACCCTCCTTATGGCTGTTGCCTTGGCAAACTTGGTAAAGTCTCGCAACTCCAATCTCGTAGTAGGCCCTGTGATCATCAGCGGAGTAGTGGTCGATATTTCCGCTCTCATTTCGAAGCTGATTTCTGGGAAGATAATGATCAAGTAGGAGAGATCGTCGAAGAACAGTCAACATGGACATTATGAAATGTCCATAAAATGGAGTAATTGAGTTGCATGAGAGTAGAACAAGATTCAAGATGATTGGAAGTAAAAAATGGGAGATGGCAGTTGATTCATCCAATCCATTGATCCCATGAGAATAGAATTCGGATTTTTGAAAAACAAAATTCATTAACATGAACCTAAGATATCAGACCCATAAATAAGATCAAAAAATAAAGAATCCAAGAAAGTACTGGGAGAGAAAGCGAATGGAAGAAAGTGGAAATACTCAAATAACGAATAAAAAGGCGCTTTGTATTATAGGAAATACTAGAGAATACCTAGAATAATTAGATTTCTGGTGAAAATACACCTACCGGAAAACAGAAATTCAGATACTGCCAAGATAGCCAAGCAGCATTGACAGGTCTGGAGTTATCTCTTTGGTTATGCACTTGAGAGTCTGAGCTGACTTGGGACTATAATCCAAAGTCAAGGGATTGTTCCTATACGAACAATCCCTGATACAACTGGCAGCAAGTAACCAGGTCACTTTGATGTGAGTGCCAAGTAACAGAGGTATTAGAGGCGATGAGCAAGCAAAGCCTTGCCGAGTAACAGGCAAACACACAATTCCACGTCCCAGAACCCCTCTCCCATTTGAAAGCAAGAGTTTTGACGCTGGGAAATCAATGAAATGAAATATCACTAGAGTAAAGTGCCAGGTGAAAACAATCGAGAAGGCTAGTGAGCCTATCGCCAAGGAAAGCTTATCAGCTTCTCGAGTTGAACAAAAAAGACTTGAAATTGGTAACTGAAACTCTCATTGTCTTCTGAGATACCGACTCAAAAATTGGGCAAATCAGAGAGTGATTGATAGGTGCCGCTATTGAGAGCTACAGAGAAAGTCAGCGCTTCTCTGTAAAAGGCTCGAGTCCTAGAACGGACCCTTTGAAAGCCCTCAAAAAGACGTCCAGGAAACTGATAAACTTTGCAAGCAGTCTCGGAATCTTTGGGAGGAATAAGGGACATGCACAAAAGATTTGATTGGTCGAAATACTTACGACCTTTACGACCCCCCTCTCCCCACAACGTACAATCTAGAAAAACAATCAAAGATACAGCTACCATTCCGTATGCGTAGCTTTCAATAACGATGAGAAATTAAATAAATGAAATTGAAAACCTCGGTATCAACGTATATCCTAGGAAATAAAATAATCTGTTCTGATGAACAATACTGCCATTTTATCCGCCATCATTCTCAGATGAACTGGTTACATAAATGCCAATTTTACAGGTATGATTGTGGTTTCGCTACCCATACTCCTAGCTACTACCAATAGAAGAAAAGTGAGAAAGAACAGGAAACTTCTCGCGCTTCCTGGGCATGAAGAAGACGCAACAGAAGAGCATGACGACTCCGTGTCGGACAGGTGAGTATACCAATAATTTCCTTGGGAAGCAATTGTGTTTTCGACGGCTATTCCCTGATGGTATGTCCTATGTTAGAATCTATCGGTCAATTCGCCTATAGGCCCCAGAGTCTAGTATAGAAGCATTAATTCATTAACATGTCACTCAAACGTCAACTGATATTTTTGAAATCAGGGTGAAGAGCTTATGATATACAGTGTTTCATGTGCAAAAAATTCAATCAATACCATATATACCACTTTCTCAGTTTGGTGTTGGAGGAATGGAATGAACAAATCCTCACACATGGCTATGCAAAATGATACTGTTTGACACCTTCCAATGCGAAATTTCACTGAAACTAATATCTATGAAGGCGTTGAATAGATATGGCTACGTAAAATTTCGTTCGTACTTTTCATATTATAATGAATCCAATCATCATAAGACCAAAAACATTTCTCGAAATCGGAGTGGCAATACAGATCGAGGTCAGAGACAAATAGAGGCAAGAATAGAGGTTTATTCTTTCAAACAGAGACGTGTTGGCTCAATATGGGATTGTTTAGTTCCATTTCTTTGGGGTCATTATTCTGAGATAACAAGCTGTAATAAACTGTATTCATTACTCTAGCTGAATACAATGACATTTTCAGGACTGAATACTTCACGACAGCCAAGAACTTGCTCATCACCGGATCGAACGCAGTCGAGAGGCTAATGAGCAGTTATAAAGATATCGTCGAATTGGCCGGCCATACTGCTAGAGTAGCCAATATGTTCACAGTTTTAGAGGAAGCTAGTCAGGGTATTTATCACAAAACGTTAGTGGCTAAGAAGGAAAAGAGTGGAGATTTTGAAATCGAGTTCAGAGGCGATCAACCGCTGGCCAAAGGTGAGTCACGAAATTTTTTTCTTACAAATAGAATTATTAACCTCTCTATCGAAAAGACAAAAATAATAATTAGCCGGTCAAACTTCGCCAGCATCTTTCAAGAATGGGTGATTAAACTTCATCATCGGAGTGGCAGAAAAACGTGTAGGAATAAATACACGTAGTACATATAGTGGGGATATGCACAATCGGTAGAACACCACGAGAAATTGCCGGAACCAAAAACAATATACTGGCCATTATTTCAGGAGATCGTCAGCCACTATTAGTTGATGCAGGAGATGATATGCTGTCATTAAAACGACTTGGTAGCAGGCAATCTTCTGCAGTGGCTGAAGGCTACGTGAATCACTCTCTCAAAAATAAAAATGACAACGCATTACGAATATCGGATTACAAATTATCGATCTTAGTGTAGTGAGTGTAGTGTATGTAGTACCGTGCAGTACTACACTACACTATTACACTACAATAATTGTAGTACTGCACTATAATTATTATAGATATCTGTTCAACACCGTTAAGTAATCTTTAATTAAAAAAAATCTTAGATAATATTAATTGAATAAAGAAATATCAGTTTGATTCATTGATTTCTTCAACCCTTTCAGGCTTGAATACACGCATAGAATTTGAAAATATACTACACGTACGATTGAAAACGTCATTGTGCATCTTTACTAGATTATTTTTGATTTCAAATTAATTTACAACATATATAAACTTCAATATTCACATGGTTGCCAAGAAAATCTGTCAATTATCACCATTTATTACCATAAGATATCTTTCATGGGCGTCAGAAAATAGAAAAAAAACTGGTTAATTGAACTTGGACCTTTCCATCATCACTCTGATGCCTTTACCACCTGGCTATCTCACTTGTTGAAGAATCATATCCTTACCGGTATACGGGGTATCTGATGACGCTGCTCATTCAAGTAGTAAGTTCATAGTTTTCAGAAAATGTGGAATAGAAAAATATATTAGCCAGTATCCAGCCAACTATCGTGTAACATCGAAAAATAATGTTTAAAATAATTTTAATTCAGGTATTGAGCGTGACGAAATTAGGGACTATTCTGCTGTCTGTGGCAATCATTTCGAGACAAGAGACGTAAAGAATAGCGATCATTCTATAGACAATAATAATAGGTACATATAATTAGTAATATTAATAATGCAATTTAGGGAATATTCGTGGGACAGCATTTGCCCACCCCGACAAGCCACCACTGATGAATCGAGATAAGGCAGATACATCCTCCTCGAAGGAGGTTACTGAAGATGGTATTCTGTGAATATTTTCGAAACGTCGTGTGTGCTGAAGACGCATGTCGGTACAAGAACCAAACTTTCCTAACCCAATGTAGTGGAGAATGAATTATTCAAAACTTATTTATTCTGGAGTGTCTGAAATAGATTTGGACTACGTTGAACATTTCTCTCATTTTTTTTTTCATTTAGAGTATTCGAAGATTTGGTTTCGGAATATGAATATTCAATTACTTTACAAAAAGAGGTACTCATCAGATTCCGAATCGATCAGATGCGCCGTTTTCGAGTAATCGATTTAAAAATATTATTTCATACCACAAATTATATAAAAAAATCAACGACTTTCACGATACTATTGAACTATCCCAATTTTTCTGTGTGTATCTTCTCGATTCTGATGTCATGAATCGGAATATTATTTTTCGTTTTATGTTTTCCCAAAGGTCTTTCTTACTCAAGAACACGTCGAAAATTGCCTTTATCAGACAGATTTATATTAATATCGACAAACAATACTTGCCACCTAGGTTTTCTTCTGTTTGGAAATCGTCTCCGATATTCCGCTCAACTGCACGTGAATTGCCATTACAAAAATTGCATGTCCGCAAGTAATTGTGCCATTATGTAACAAAAAATATCTACATCTGAATAATGATTGTTTAATGTGTTGCGGAACGTGTTTGTAACCAAATAAGAAAGAATCTAGCGCGCAATTTTTTTTTCTATAGTCATTATGGCAATGTCTGTTGTGCATAATTTGACGGATGTAAAAATATTTTTTCAATCTGAATTATAAAGTATAAATATTCATGAATCGAAACCGTCGGAAAATCTCCATGCAAAAAAGTTATTCCAATTATTTTTCTTCATTGGGCACTGGGGGCATGAGAAGTTCAGTTCTAGTATCAAATTGCACCCTTTTATCACTGCGTTTCGGAAATATTAAGGAAATACCATCTTCAGAAGCCATTTGAATCATTTTTTAATTTTCCATGATAATCATCAACAGTACACAACTGTTAAATGAGATTTCAACACCTCGATATGTCACTTTTGACAATTGAATGTATGTTTTGAATTAAATTACATTAGATTGAATGTTTTTTGAATGGGTAACTTGACTACTAGAGTGAATTGATGAACACAAAAAGTATAGTGCATCTTTGATTTGGCTATAAAATAAGCATAATATCATAAAACAGCGTGTATGATATCTTTGTGAAACATTGAAAATATGAAATTCTAAAATGTCACACCTGAAAAGAGAGAGTAGACATAGTAGGCCTTTGATTGTGTGAACGCTTTTTAGTCATATAATCAAGTTCATAAAGCTCTACAATGTGAATCCGGTCAAAACTGCACATCCATGGATTTTTCACGAGGTGATTCAAAACATTATTCATTCATTTGATGGAGGTATTCCTTAAATTTTCTCTAATTGTTTTCACGATACTTTCGCATATTTTCGGTATCCTTTTATTATTTATTTATAATTATTATTTTATCTGAAAATCTCGTGTTTGTTGCTTTGTATGTTAGTTTTTCGTCTCAATTCTAAGACTTCACAAACGTTTTTGTTGCCTATAAAAAAAGTGTTTTCAATTCCAGGTAAAATCATCCAGTCAACAAACAACGAAATCAGCTTGCAGAATGTTCCCATTGTGACTCCAAACTGTGACATAGTTTGTCCTTCTCTGACTCTGCACTTGGAGCCGGGCCAACACTTGCTCATCACAGGACCAAACGGTTGTGGAAAGTCCAGTTTGTTCAGGATTTTGAGTGGATTGTGGCCCATTTATGGAGGTGTATTGCACACGCCGAAAAATGCCATGTTCTATATTCCGCAGAGGCCTTATATGGTGATAGGTGAGCAATGATTCCTTTATTACCACTTTCCCAAGAAAACTATTCCAGCAGTTACTCTCATGTTCCGATTGATTCGATGACCTCAGGAGAAGATAAGTACAATAAGAAAGCCATGTTGACAATCTAGAAATTAATCATTGGTTTAAAAAAAATCGAAAGCGTTGAAGGAAGAACTATTCAAAGACTTTCGGTCACCTAGTACCTAGGTGTATAGGTTTGAGGAAAAAATTCGACTAGAAAGTCCTAAGAGTTTACTGAAAAATTTACGATATTTTTGAACTTCAGGCATACTGACATTCGTTATATAGATAATATAAAAAATAAAAAATGATCTCAAATCTAATTTGATGCTATTCACATTTCATGAGAATATGAATCAAATAATATGAAAAATTGCTGATCCATACTGTTCAATTCAAAAATGAAAAACAATGTAACTGTGCCAAACATATCATCAGGATTGATTTACGTAATAAAATATCTAGTTATTCACCTAACTTCACTGGCATAAACAAATATTGAATGGATAGAAAAAATAAGGAAGAAACTTATAAATTCAAATTGTTGGAAAAAATTGTCACAAGAAAATTAGCATTCAGTTCGTACTAATTTTTTTTTTGTCAATGGCATAAGTTGGTAAGTCATATAAAAACAAGTAATGAAACTACTTATCTCTACAAAATACGATTTTTTCAAAAATTATTTTTGAAAAACATTTTTATTATTCTTCCAAATTCTCTTTTATCTCAACATTTTCTCTGTTGAATATTTGTTCTATAAAACATCGACAATATATCAAGGATATAAATTCAAAATGAATAATTACTTGCAACATAAATATGAAACAATGAATAAAATTTATGGTTGGGTGTCGACTGAAAAGTTCTCTACAACTATAATGTAGCAACATGCCGTTTATGTAGTAAAAAAGATCTAAAATGAATTAATTTATTTGTATTCAGGACAAAAAATTAAATTAAATTAAACCTTTAGATACCTAGAAGTGAAATTCTCTAGTTGTCAGTGATACCTTGTTTTAAAAAAAATCAGAAATACAAATATATTTCTAAGGAAAACAAAACCTTTACGTATCCTAGTGGACGTTTCGGGAACGAATCTGAAATGGTCATTCAAGTCATCTAAGTCAAAAAAAATCTACTGTAATAATAATGATATCTCTTCACCACAGGTAATTTGAGGGACCAAGTTATTTATCCTGACACTTATGCAGACATGATCAATAAGCAGATAACAGAAGATGATTTGAGGAGAATCATGAGAATGGTACATCTAGAGCATATTGTAGAAAGAGATACTTTCCACGAAGTCAAGGATTGGACTGATATTTTGTCAGGAGGCGAAAAACAGAGAATGGCAGTTGCAAGACTCTTTTACCATAAGTGAGTCTATATCATCCTATTCAATTTTATGTTTCCAACAAAATATTCTTTCCCAGGCCAAAATATGCTCTGTTGGATGAGTGCACATCAGCTGTATCAATTGACGTTGAGAGCCACATTTATCAAAGTGCTATCGACATGGGGATCACTCTTCTGACCATCACACATAGGCCTACGCTCTGGTGAGTGAAACTATACTGAAGAACTTGTATCACAAGTGGAAAAAATAAGATATCACAGCACGCCAGAACAGTTGATTCAATTAATTGGTTGTGGTATACAAACAAATTGAACAAAAATTATCAATATTTGAAAACATTTATAAGAAAAAGTGACTGCCAGTTTTGGAGCGCATCCAGTACATTCAGTACAGTTGATTCAATTAATTGGTTGTGGTATACAAACAAATTGAGCAAAAAATTATCAATATTTGAAAACATTTATAAGAAAAAGTTACTGACAGTTTTAGAGCGCATCCAGTACATAGAAATAAAGTTTTTATCACCTGTAGACACGGTGTTGTAGCTATCAGCGATGGAACAATTAAGATTGAAGATTTAGTATGTTTTGTCTTGCGATTGTTTGACCTTCTGAAGGACCACTCTTTGCACGGAATATTCGAAATTCATTTATTCGACATTGATTCAAAAAATACTCTTGCTCTGTTTTTGCCGACATTTCTGGACTTTCTCATCACTTTTTTTTTTAGGAAATTTCATACTCACATCCTCCAGTTTGATGGAACTGGCTCATGGGAATTCAGCAAGCTAAACCACAGCAGTCGCTTGGATTTGAAAAAAGAAAAAGACGAATTACTCAAGGAAAAAGACAGTCCAGATAGAACAAGAAGAATCAATGAACTGAATAAACTTCTTGGTGAAGAGCAGTAATGAATGTTTCTGCTTGAATGACAATGATTATTTCAAGGTTGAGAGATTTGGCTCAGTGATTATTTAGGAAAGTTTTAATTTTTATGCATCACAAATATCCGATCCTATAAGCAAAAGTGATTTTATTACATATATTTTTATTATGTAGCATGATTATTTATTTATATACCTTCGAACCTAATCCATAAAATTTCGAAAAGCAAAAGCAGAAGGAAGCCATGCATTGCTGAAATTATTCACCAACTAAATTAATTGAAAATTTGTAAAAGAAAGATCTTTTATATATACGTTGTCTGCTTGTAAAATAAAGCTAGATAGAGATGAAATCAATGAATATTATATCTGATCATGTGGAAGTCCTTTGACAACGTTTCTATTCTTGAATTTTGTTAGTGGCAATAATCCCACTACTATTGAAGAGCGCGTCAGACACAATTCAATTGATGTAGTCCATTGAATTTAGAATTTTTTTCACTCAAATAAGCTTTATGACACGAACGGTTTCCTCTAAAAACTCCGAATGTTTTTTGAATAATTTCTGATACACGAGACTTTAATGTTAGCAGGAAAAGTACTGACGTCAGTGACGTCCACCTCCAAGCCATTCGGCCACCAACCCCCAAAAAAAAAATAAAAATGAGGTCCTATAGGGACAAATCAAAATTCATGTGAAAATTCCACACGTGATTTTTAACCAATCAGAACATGTATTTCTGTCAGATCACCATAGCAACAGCGAATTATACTGGAAGTTTTTTTTGACGTTTGTAATGACAGGTTTGTCAACTTGATAAAGACGAAAATTGTTGGGAACACATTTTGTGTGGAATTTTCTTACCGAATACCACACGAGTTCAAATTAAATCCGGAAATTTTTTCTCGCTCATGAATATTATAAGAAAATTATCCCTCGTCTTCGACTCGAGATAAAATATTTATGAGCTCGAAAGAATTTCCGGAAATAATTTGACCTCTAGTGGTATTAGTAGTGAAAATTCCTCATTACATCACGACAATGTATAGAAGACTGGTGCAGTCACTTATGGTGTTTAGTTTCGCCAAAAACACTAATGGCATTTTCTGCTATAAAGGCATTCAAGTTATGGAACTCCCCAGAAGATGGCGACATTTTTGCAGATTTCTGTACACATAGTTGATGTTTCGAGATTGTAATTATAAAGTTTAATCATTAATTGAGGACTAACCTTAATTACTACTTCTGAATCAACGTTTCTATAACACTGATTGTGCAATTATTAATAATACTGATTATGTTTTCATTTTTGTGTCGCCATCTAACAACTAACATGAGTGATTTTCTGCTATAACGAATAAAATTCTGTTATCAAGTTAGCTGTATTTTAGAGTTTTGGTTGAAGAAATAGACAGAGCAGCTCCACCAGTGTTCACAACATTGTTATCACGACATAGGTTTCCTTTATGTATGTTCGTCACATTCATAGTTTGAAAGAATGAAAAAAGTGAAAGTCATATAGTCAAATAGTAAATATTCAAATCTTCGAATTCCTGGTCCTGGAAACATTATTTCATATTTTTCCAGTGTTGGAAAACTGGAGCAAATTCGTTTCCACAACGTTCACCACTAAGAGTTGAAGTTTTGATATTTGTTGAATATAATATTTATCATTTAGGTATCCGAAAGTTGAATTTGAAGTGCAGTGATATTTCCAGGCAGATCCTCCCTCTCCCTCATCTAAGGTCTGTCTCTACCACAAATAAATTGATATAATTATTAAAATTTCTATTTTCATTTTCAGAAATGAGGGAGAACATCCCAAAATTCTTGAGAGTGATCAAACCATCTCTCAATTAACCTACACACAGTATTTCCATATTCATTCCAACAAATCAACTATATGAAGATACAAATGCATTTTCTCTAGAGGAGCACTATTCAATCAATACTCTCAAAATTTCATATTCATCATCATAAATGAAAAGCTGGAATTGAAAAATCACAAGAAATTTTCAAATTTCATATTTATCATACTATATTATATGATTTGTTTCATCTCAATGCAACATACTCTAAAATTGGACAGAAAAATTCAAGCATAATGAGATTTCAATATAGCAATTAGTACTTCAAAATTGAAGGAATATCAGTTGGGAATGGGAAGGAATATCAGTCATCACAATTTATCATATTCATCCAAGTTTTATATCTTTGAGATATTTTCATTTGTCTAATGGTTTATTCCATTTCATTACATTTCACTGTTTAATTTTTGTAAAATTTACCATTTTTATTCCTTAATTTTTTCTCAATCATTTGTAAATTCATGAATAATTTAATACCAGTCATTTATGTCGGATTATTCATGATATTTCAATGTGAAATTTATTGAATCACAGGAACAATAAACAAATAAATAAAATATTATACATCACAGAGGACTGAATTGACCCATTTAAAAAAAAGTGTAAAAACCATAACTTCACTTTGTATTCTAGTGAACATTCCATTTCAGATTACTTTTAGTGCAAAAAAGCATAAAAATAAGTCAATCATCATCATCTAAACCAATATGTAAACCATCCATTAATACACACTTACATCATTTTATGAAATTTGTTTGCCATAATAGAATATATGTGTCCATACTACCAGATGCAAAATATTTTCCATCTGTATTGAATTTGCAGGTAGATACACCCCCAGCATGTCCACCAAGAGTATACAGAGGTCTCCCTTCCATGACATCTACAATTTGAATTTTTCCATCTGTCCCACAGCTCACAAAATAATTGGCCATTGGATGCCAAGAGACACAAGTAGTAGACCCTTGGTGAAGGGTATAATGTTGCTGTAACTTTTTATTCAGCAAGTCGTAAACTCTTACTGACCCAGAGTCCATCGCCACTGCTATAGTCTTATTGTTTTCATGAATTGTAATGTATGTGGGGCTGCTGTTTTTAGTAGTGAAAATATATTCGCATCGTCCAGTTCCTGTATCCCATATTCTTACAGTATGATCATCACCAGCAGATACAACAAAGTTTCCTTCAGGAGAATACTTGGCACATCTCACCCAGTTATTATGTCCAAGAAAACTAGATATAAATTGTTTTTTCGTCGCATCCCACACTTTCACAGATTTGTCGTTAGCACCGGTGATAATCTTGTCGTTATGTGGAGAAAAACTGATGGTATTCACTGCTGCAGTATGTGCTTTGAACGAAGACGTTCCACCCATGATAGTAGGAACCCATAATTTAACAGTTTGGTCTTTGGAACAAGATGCCAATAATTTACCATCTGGAGAAAAATCTAGGCTCGTAACTGCATCAGTGTGTCCGGAGAAGTTATAAGTTCGGGTATTTTGGTTCGCATTCCATATCATCACCGAGTTATCTTCGCTGCTGCTAGCGAATTGATTTGTTTCTGGATGGAACGATATGTCCGTAACTGCTTTGGTGTGTCCTTTGAGGTTTTTGAATAAACATGGGTCATCACTTGTAATACTGATATTCGACATTATGTTATAATTTCAAAACTATTATTTTTCGAAATTGATAAAAGTTCGTTCAAGTAAATAATATATTCGAATTCTTAACGGAAGTCGTTAACTGTCAACTTGTCACTTATCAAAAGCTCGCTGTTCTGTGCTTCTACTCCAACAGTTCGTTATGTGACATAGCTGCCACAGCTGGCTGCTCGAATTTGAACAAATGATCGACTAGTCAGCGGCGTGTTCCTCTCTTTCGAAGTAATGTAAAAGCAAAGAGTATAATCATAGAATAATTGAGTATATATATACTCTTTGGTATAATCATTCTATGGTGAATGAATGTGAATTCTACTATTCTACATGATGATTCATTGGCAAGTACCATGGATTGGAGAGCTTTTAGACGGAATCATGTAAAGAGTTCAAATAAGTTTGTCTTCGGAAATGTATTGTTACCGAAATATAGGATGATCAGGCATGATTGTTGTATTATACAGGGTGTCCTTAAAAGGTCTTTACAAAAAGCTACCACATATTCTTCAGACCAAAACAATTCGATACAAGCAAACTTACCTCAGTAAAAAGTTGCTTAGTTTGGGCGCTAGACGGCTCTGAAGTTGAAATTTTCAAATCGATTTTGCTTCATAACTTTTGAACGGCTCATGAGATTTTTTTCAAATTTGGTACGTTGGCATAGACTCATCGGGCAATGAAACTCATATCATAATCATAATGATTATCATTCCATGGGCGTAGAACTTGATTTTTTCAGTAAATAAACATCTAAAACTCCTACGCCAATGGAAAAAAATTAGTTTCAATATGAAATCTGAATTATTCAACTCATTCACTACAAAAAAGGTACTCTTGACAAAAGTCGATTCCTCTCATGGTTTCGACAAAATTTTAATTTTAGTGATTTAGAGCATAATTAATAATAAAACGATTAACAGATATTTCATAAAAATTGTTCAAAATGTTCACCATTTTCACGTATACAAAGATTTATACGACGCAAAAAGTTGAAATGTACTCTTTGCATAACTTCTTCATCGCCTGTAAGATTATTCGTCGCCTGTTGGATACGTTGCCATAATTGTTCTACAGTATTCACAGGGGTCTTGTAAACCGTAGACTTGAGATAACCCCATACAAAATAATCCATCGGTGTTAAGTCTGGAGAACGTGGTGGCCAATTCACGGGTGCATCATTACCTCTACCTATCCATCTGTCTGGGTACTGTTGGTTTAAAAAATTCCTAACATCCACCGAAAAATGTGGTGGAGCTCCATCGTGCATAAACCACATATCTACCCGATGTTGGAGTGGTAAATCTTCCAACAAATTTGGCAACGTATTTCGTAGATGTTGTAAATACATGTCTCCTGTTAATCTTTGTGGAAGTATGACAGGACCAATTATAAAATTTCCTATTATTCCAGCCCAAACGTTGATTTTGAATTCGTGTTGAAAATGGTTTATTTTAATGGAATGAGGATTTTCAATTGCATAAACGTGTTCATTATGAAAATTAGTTATTCCTCTTCTCGTGAAACAGGCTTCATCAGTGAACAAAATATTCTTTCCAAAGTTCAGATTCATTTCTCTTTGCAAATTAATGAACCTACAAAACATCAGACGACTTTGTGAATCATGGATTAATAAATCTTGAACTGGCGTCTTGTGGTATGGGTATAATAATTGTTCTCTTAGTACTTCATGAACGGCATTCCTAGAAACTTCTAGTTCATTACTTATCCGTCTAGTACTCAATTCTGGATTTTCTTCAATACGGTCTAAAATTTCTACTTCGACTTCGGGAATCCTTACATAACGCTGTCTTCCATAATCACCAGTTCTAGGAGCAAAATGACCGGTCTCCCGAAGACGTCTCTCAACTGCAGCAAAGGTTGGGTGGCTTGGTACGCGACGATTTGGAAACCTTGCCGAATACACCCTCACACTCTCTCGACCATTTCCTTGACAATATCCGAATACCAATAACATATCGGTGTATTCTTCATTGGTGTATTGTACGGCCATGATAAATCAGAAAAGTCCGATATCAACAATCAACGTCAATAAAACTCGACAAATCAACACAGATGAAACTATGGAAACCAAGAATGTGAATATCACTGTTTTCGAGCAGATAATTATAGTCTTCAGAAAAAAAAACCAGTGCTACTTATTTTCAATAGAAATAACCTATGCAAAAAGTACATCTCAACTTTTTGCGTCGTATAAATCTTTGTATACGTGAAAATGGTGAACATTTTGAACAATTTTTATGAAATATCTGTTAATCGTTTTATTATTAATTATGCTCTAAATCACTAAAATTAAAATTTTGTCGAAACCATGAGAGGAATCGACTTTTGTCAAGAGTACCTTTTTTGTAGTGAATGAGTTGAATAATTTAGATTTCATATTGAAACTAATTTTTTTCCATTGGCGTAGGAGTTTTAGATGTTTATTTACTGAAAAAATCAAGTTCTACGCCCATGGAATGATATTCATTATGATTATGATATGAGTTTCATTGCCCGATGAGTCTATGCCAACGTACCAAATTTGAAAAAAATCTCATGAGCCGTTCAAAAGTTATGAAGCAAAATCGATTTGAAAATTTCAACTTCAGAGCCGTCTAGCGCCCAAACTAAGCAACTTTTTACTGAGGTAAGTTTGCTTGTATCGAATTGTTTTGGTCTGAAGAATATGTGGTAGCTTTTTGTAAAGACCTTTTAAGGACACCCTGTATATATGTATACTCTCTGGCTCAGGAGTCGACTGACGAAACAGTACTTTCATTATTTCTTTTCGCAGGAGTGAACCGGTAATACTTATATTGTCTGTCCTGGAGTGATTGAATAGATCTATTGATGAACTATGATTGGTGAATATATTGTGCGCAGTTGCTGCTTGGTCGTGAAGGTACCTCTGCACAAAACAAAAAGCAGCGAAGCAGCACATCTCTCAATAGCGGGCCTCACATGATCGTCCCATGAGAGAGCGCTGTTGGTATGGTGATACTGGGCATGTAAATTTTGTGAACACTTCTAGATTTTCAGATCCCCTTTTGAAATTTCTTGCCAGGTCATCATTTGAAGTATCTCTGTAGTACCTCATATATTATATCATATGTCTGATGATGTCATCTCTTCATTGATTAGAAAAAAATATGATGAATCAAAAATTAAATACATTCCGAATTCAACAAAGAAAAATGGATTCAGAGATTTAGGTCTGAAATCAGATAAAATAATCTTGATTTTAAGAATATAAATGATACAATCAACAGTGACTACGAAAGATACGCCACATGCTATTTGGAATCGAGGCAGCCAGCATTGGCAGCTAACTCCACTGTAGTAAAATACGGTGACGGAGTTAGTTCTTCTTTCTAGGTTGTTTTGTTTTTGTTTTGAATTTGATAACTTGAGTTTGATCTCAGACGAATTTGTGTTAGAATTCAATAGTCGTAGACAGGGTTCCAGGTTCCTTTATTGATATTTTATGGGTTCTAATTATTCACAAATCAATATGTGCAAGAACCTCATCTCAGTGCATAGTATTAACTTAGATAATATGAGATATCGTTTATAATATGAGTCATACTTGGTCACTGTATGACTCACATTCCAGATAAAAGATAAAATAATTATACACCTTCCTTCACCACTTGTTGATGACATATCTGTGATATATGCTCGTGATGATTATTATCATCCATTATCCTGAAATCCGGATTTAGTGTCTCGGGACAAAGACAAATAAAGGAACAAAATAAAACTAATTATTTACACAATGAGCAGTGAAATTGTGGTGTCTGAAACGCCAAATTGGCTACAAGAATTAGAAGCAAAAAGGGAAAGGAGGCTGAAAGCTAGATTAGGACATGAAACTGGTGCAGGGGCTCCTTGTCTAAAATGTGGTGATAAGTGTCCAGGTATTATTTGAATGTTTCCATTGTATACTTTTGTTTTAACATCAAGATCACTTCTGTTTTATATCCATATCTCACAATTCATTCTCACAAGAGCAAGCAAGCCATGATACAATAAAGCAGCAAGCAAACTAGTAAGTTCAGAACACTAACTATCATAATTAGATAATCTATTCCATTTCAGGACTGGACCTTCATTTTTGGAGAAAAAATTGTAAAATATGTAGATGCCAAAAAGAGGAACACGAAGTTCAGGATGATGATATTTATGGATGGGCACAGTTCCAATTACTTGGTAGTAAACCTAACAAAGTGAAACAAAAAATTGGTTAGTGTGATAAATTTTCTATATTTTCAATTCCAAAAGTTTATTTAGTATTTCATTAATGCAATTCCACAGTGTGTAAGATCATGATTATGATACATACAAAAGAGGTTTCAATTCTCAATCTAAAATAGGGCTGATTTTTTCTTATGTATTTGATTCAATAATTGTTTGCAAGGTACATGATGTTGACATGCATATATACCTATACAGGATATTATATGAATTTATTCAAACAACCCCTGTTCAGATACAGCCCCCTATGAAAGATGCAATGAAGCAGTTTTAATTTTTTTTCTCAGACACAAAAAGTTACTGAAATGAAATTATTCCGTCATTTTCTGCAATTGAGATTGGGTGCCCAATGAAGGATTTGCTGGTGTTTCCTTTATGTGTGCAAGGGATAGAAAAATCCACCATAAAATTTGTTTTTCTATGATAAATATTTCATTTTTGCATCTGTTGCTGAGCAACAAATGCGAAGTGGAATATTTTGTGTTAGATCTGGGTTCACTCTGAAATCATGACTACGGTTTGTCAAATTATGATGTCCAGCGACAAATTGATGAAATGTCAGCAGATCATTTCTGTCAAAGTTTTAGTAGTTAACAAGTAATTTCATAGTTTTTTTCTATAAATACATTTATATGCTTCTATTTCTGTGCACCCATTAGAAATAGCAATCAATTCAATTTATATTATAATTCTGATTAATAGCGAATTTGGAGTAATGAAATATCATCAGTTTATTTCTTTCAAAGTTTTTGCAATGTATGCATGTATTAAACGTGAACGATATGTTGTCTATATCATATGCAACTCTCAACAAAAATGGCCATTTTGTGCTCATTGCATAATATACTATTTGTATGAAACATTCTTCCTTATTCTTATCATACCATTTGAAATTTAGCTTGATTCATTCCTTGAAAAATGAGGTGCCTTTTCATTTTTTTGTATAATTAATAATTTCTGAGAAAAATATCACGATTTGAAAAATTTCAACGATTTAACAACTCTTTTCTTAACTACACTTTTCATTTGAAAATTGATGTATATTGAGCTCAAAAGGACTATAAATGAAATATAAATGAATATGGAATTATAAATAAATTTGATAAATTCCATTCAAAAGAGAGATATTTGCTCACGAATTCGTTGACTTCTCTAGAACATCGTAGAAAGGTTGGCGATCTCTCCTTCTCATGTTAGGCTTAGGAATTTCAATCATTGGTGTGAAACTAATCATTTCATCATTGACTAGAATAAAACAGTGCTGATGGAATTCACAAGAGATCATTAACAAACAGGAAACCCTAGATTCAATATATGTAACACGGAGATTTTGGCATCCCAAACTAAATTACTAGGTTCATAATTAGATTGTATACTATCTTTCAATAGTCAAGTCGATACCACCTGCCAAAAACTGAACAAGTTGTACAATGAGTTCACCACCCCAAAGTCAAACTTCCATAGACACCAGACAGTAGTGCACCAACATTTTTGAATCTAGATTTGAAGAGTATCTAATACTCCATGCCTTCTATTCTGTTGACGACAATGTCCAATTGAATGAATAATATGTTGTACTGTACTTGTAATCTTGTACTGTACCATATTTTATTAATACACTTATCAATGTTAATTCTTTGCCTGAAATGTTGTCTACTATATGTAAATTGCATCCCGTTTTTGTTGATTCTCGGTTGATATTGTAGATGGAGCCTTCCGGTTTTCACGATGCTGTCTTATTTTTTCTTGAAACTCGAAATGGTCCTACCAGATTTTGTATAACTGTTTCCGTTTAAGGCGATTTTGAAAATCAATTCATTTTGGAACCCTTCTATATCTACGATGTCATCAGAAATACAATCGAGCTTAGAACTACGTCTAATAGAGGATTTTACGTAGTGGCGTACTCAAAAAATTTTTTCGTGGTATGGTTTCGAGAGATACGACACAAACATAATTTTTTTCCATGGAACACCCTGTATTTTATTATCTCATGAAATTATATATTTTTTTCGCTTCAAAATGATGAGTAAAACTCTCTAGATTGTATTCTCGGAAAAACACTTAATCATTGCATTATGATGGATTTAAGCTACTAGGCCATAATTCTCCATAAGAGAGGTTCCAATTGAGGAATTTTCATTTTTGATTTTTTCATAAGAGAGTGAGCAAAGAAGAAGAAGAATGCGAACACTAATTTAATAACACAAAACACATTAGGTACCTGTTTTTTGTTTCTTGTTACTGAATTAGTGTTCTATTTTCCTTTGCTCATTCTCCCAAAAAAAATTACAGTTAAAAATTCTTCAGTTTGGGACCTGTTTTATATGGAAAATACGTGGCCTAATAGCAATAATTCATCAAAAAGTGTTTTTTAGCATTTCTGAGAATCAAATCTGAAAAGTGTTTGACATCATTTTGAAGGGGAAAAAATAACGAATTTAATGAGATAATGAAATACACTGTGTTCCATTGAAAAAAATATAAGATTGAACTATTGTAACTTCTCATGGCCTTACTCAAGATATGTAAGAGAATAATAAATGTATCCATCTATGTATCTGTACATCACCTCATTATTTTTTCAGTTCTGCCTGGCAAAAAAGATGAAATCGTCTTGGACTGGACGCCAAAAGGTAATAAAGAAACAGTCGATAAATATCTAAAAACATTGCCTCCAGACCAGTTGCCGGTCACTGGTTCACAAGCCGCACGTGACCGAAAGCAACTTCTCCACAAGCAAATCCCAATTCACGACATCGATCCGAATCTCTGCCACGAGTTGAACGAGGAGGAGTTGAAACAGATGAACGAGTATATCGCACACGTGAAGGAAAACATTGTCGGAGTAGGCCAGATCGTCAGTCTGTCGAACATCATAAAGGGTAACCTGCACATGCTCAGCCCTGCTGACACGGAATTCATCGCTAAACGATACAGAAAAGGAGTTCCTCTTTCAGAAATAGTCCACCTACAGTCTAAACGGATGGCTGGGAGTTTGGAACCGAAAGAGTTGAGTCAAACCATGGAAACTCTGTCTTTGAGCCACAAGAATTTACCCAACTTTACTCCCAAAGCATTGAATCGAACGGAAGTGATGTCGAATCCAGTTATGTCTGAGGAAGTTCATGATAAAAATTATCCTCTCTACAGCACTGGGCATGATAAAGTATCGTCAATACGATTCTCAGCTGGACTCGGACCTCACAACAATAAAAATAATTTGGAAGGTGATGAGTCGCAGTTCGGCCATAACATTGACGAGAAATTTCAACAAAATGCAAATTTTGATCCTAAAAATAGACCCAGCCAATTCAACCCACCAAGTGTTTCTTATCAAGCTTATCTCCGACATGGTGATAGTGAATACGAAGCTGAAAATAGTGCCTTTGTTCCTTACCAAAAAGTATCGAATTTGAACTATTCTCGGGGAAGTTCCAGCCAACAGAATGCTCTTCTGAATCCTTTGTATGCTAATAGTTTAGAAGGAACTAGAATATCTGGTCCAGCTCTGGGAATTTCTAGCCAACTGAATGCTCTTCAGAATCCTTCCTATGCTAATAGTTCAGAAGGATCAAGAATTTCTAGTCTACCTCTGGGCAGTTCTAGCCAACAGAATTCCTTTCAGACTCCTTCATATGCAAATAATTTACAAGGATCAAGAATTACTGGTCTAGCTCTGGGATGTTCTAACCAACAGAATGCTCTTCAGAATCCTTTGTATGCAAATAATTTAGAAGGATCTAGAATTTCTGGACCAAATCTTGGTAGTTCTAGCCAACAAAATGCTCTTCAGAATCCTTTGTATGCAAATAATTTAGAAGGTTCAAGAATTTCTGGTCTGAATTGGGAGACTATCCCTACAAGCTCTGAAAATAATGGCACTGAAGGTGGTAGAGAGTTGAACCCTAGGTACAATGAACATGGTAGAAGACTCAGTCCAAATGAAACAAAAAGTCAGATTGCGACTGCACAAAATACAAAGTTTCCCTATAACAATTGCTTTACAGAGTCTACCCATGGATCAAAAGCTAGAGGCATCGACCATTTGAGTACCATCCCAGCTGACCAATATTTTCAAGATCAAAATTACAGCAAACCCAGACCATATCCAGCTGGGCACAATGAGGATGGTAATCTTGGTCAATATATTGATGATTCTGGAAATCATTGTTTTCCATCAACTGGAGAAGCTCTAGGCGATGGAAGAATATACGAAAACGTCAATGACTTGAGGAGAAAACAGACTGAAAACTTACCTACGTACATTCCAGGTCGATACAATGTACATTCCGAGCATCAGACACCAACGGAAATTTCGAAAAATTACAAAGACTTGGCTTTCAGTACTCACGATTCTGAGAATGATTTCCGATATGGCCAGTATAGACAACCTGGATCATATCCTGCTGGAAATGACTTCCAAAGTGATACTGGAGCACCGGTGAAGTCACGTGACTTCAGGCCCATACAGACAGCCGATAACCAACCTGTTACCAACAACTTCCGACCTCCGAATGGAATTCGCAACTTGAATAGATTGGAAACAGAATCCAACAGTGAAAATGCTGAAGCGAATCCAAGAGATTCACAGAATCAGCCTGATGTCCCAACCAATGACGAAATGTCTCGTCCTAAAATGAAAAAGGGTGGAAAATTATTTGGGGTAGAGCCAGTTGCGCGTGGAACAAACGAAGATTTCCTTCATCCCAGTCAGGTGAACATCGGGCCTATCCATGACATAAATTATCCCGAAATCAAGGCGGCCACACACGGAACTAACGATTTCTACGAGGACTATAGTCCGGAGAGCATCAGAGAAATATTGAACAACATCAAACTGCCGGATTGTCATTACTGTAAGAAACCGTTCGAAGAAAACGAGTTCGCAGTCGCTATAGATCGAGCTAAAGCCTTGTTTCATTCGGAATGCTTCAAATGCGTCGGATGCAACCAGATCTTAGCCGACAACGTTTACTTCTATCACAAAGAGAGCGATAACATCTATTGCCTTCGGGATTACGCGAAAATCCGGGGTTTCCCCCGGTGCAAAGCTTGCGACGAACTGATATTCACCAAGGAATACTGTCTAGCTGACAACTCGACGTTCCACTTGAAGCATTTCTGTTGCACCGAGTGCGATAAACCTCTCGCTGGGCAAGATTACACGTTGGAAGAAGAGATGCCGTATTGTCTTCCTTGCTTCGAGCAGAGCAAAGCGAGCAAGTGCAGTTCCTGTTGTCAGGTCATTAAACCCGACGAGGTAGGGTGCACGTTGAATGGCATCCATTTCCATCCGGTCGATAAGTGTTTCGCCTGCCGGGTTTGTAAAACGCCTCTGATCGGTAAGAAACTTTTGTTGCGGAATGAGAAGTTGTATTGCTCGCATGAATGCTATCAAGCTTTCAAGTGATTCTGTTATGAAATATTTTTTCCTACGACCAACCATGTTTTGTTATTCAGAGAGTAGCCCATTTCATTATGGCAACAAGAAAGACGAAAATACAACGCACTAGTGTGGATACGAGAGAGAGTTTGAGAAACACATACTTGCTGTAATTGATGAAAGTAATATTTTACCTGGGTTTTATACTGCTGGTATCATTACATATGGTAGTCATCATATATTTAGATTGATTTTGCATCCTAATCTTTCAGATAATTATTGAATCCACTACCTTCCTTCTTTCTTCAAGATGATTACATTATTAATAGCAAAAGCTCAAAAAATACTTAGGATATAATATTTATTATTTATGACAATGACAACATAGGTGATGTTGACTCAGTTTAGTGAAGTTGGTTACCAAAGGTGAAAGCTGAAGTATCCGGAGGTTGCCGAACTTATAACAATTCATATGCATATACATTTATTTTCATGAAATCGTAGTTATTTTCTCTCATACTATCAAAAGGGCCTCAGCTGGGTTTCTCTCTTGGATTGCGTGGTTGACGATGAACGAAACTTTGAATATCTTTCGAAGTCGAGTAGGCTTATAACGTGAAATTTCAATGGATGACAATGGAGAGTGGGTGAAACTTGGATAATGATGATACAAATATTTATGGTCGTGGGAAAATAGTGTAGATAACTCGTTGGAAAGTTTGAGTATTTCATGCAGTCGTTACATTTCCTAGTTTCCTACAGCTATCTACTCGTGCAATATATATGTCACTTTCCACGCTAGTGATGTAATATTATATTCCATACAGAATATTCCTGAAACTTGAAGCTGTCAGATGTTTGCATCAATATTCAATTTCGCATCAGTTGTGGCAGCTTTACGCCTTTTCTCTTCCCTTAATCCAATTATACAAAATAAGTGATATTCTAAGTGTCAAATGAAACCGTGTTCCACTTTTTAACTTTGAATGCGATAATGAGGTGCTTGTGGAAAATTATATATTTATACAATAGAGAGTAGTTCAAGTGAATATTTATCATTAATCCAAGTATATTTTCATTACTATCTAAATAATCTTTAGCTACTTAGGCAATTCCAGAATATGAATGGAAAACTTTTTGATGATACCAGATCGACTTAGTGGCCGCGCATACATATTCACGTATATTATACAGGGTGATTTACAGTAGATATCGTAATGGAAGTGTAAGATTAATTATCTTCTCTCATTTAATGTGACTGAATGGGTGAAAATGATATTTCAATTAATCTAGAATGTTGCTTATGTACTCCTTTTGCCTGTTTTAATAATATACAGGGTGTTTCGTTGTATGTGGAACGCATTTCTTGGGGTGATAGAGCTTCTCTAAAAAATGATAAAAGTTCCTATGAACATATTATGCCTAAAACTCTTTCGTTTCCGAGTTACGGAGTGTTGAAATTTCAAGATTTTCAGAAGAATTAATGTTTCAATAATGAAAATACTTATTCGATTCTTATTTTTCAATATTATTGTTTGCTATAAGTGGGATTGGGAAAAGTTTGAATGTACAGATATATCTAACATTATATTTTTAATGTATTTCAAGATGAGAATATATCCACTATTGTGCCATTAAAATGTAGATTTTTTACGTTTATTAAAATATTCGTATTTTACATCTTCGTGTTTTTATCCACAGATCGCGATTCTTTACCAAAACCATATTACTAGTAGGTACCCGAAGATTACGAAATAACTTGTTGGTCCCCATCGGCCGTTTGATATCTCTGTTCTAAAGCGAGACGCGAACACTGTTCTGGTTGTATGATTACTGTAGATACGGGAGTGCGAAAAAGCAGTTGACATATAACTTGCTACAACTCGAACGTCTTAGCCCCCTTTCTTTATAAATTTGAATATCACCGAAAGCTTTCTGGAAAAAAGTTATTTCAACCAGTTTGAAGTCTATGTCGAATCTGATGTTGGAACATCGCTCGAATCTCCGTTTGCCGGTGGAAGGCACAAATCCAGTAGAATGTTATCTGAAACTGCTTTACAAGTGACACCAGTATTTCGTTGTTGGCTTGTGTGGTATAGAAACATTGGGTTCCCGAGCGATCTGAGGAGTGCGAAAAAGGAAGCTGGTCACGTAGGCCAGCGATGGAATAATGATACGATTTAGTATTACCAGCGAATAGACAATTTTTCGATCTCGAGATACGGAGACAAACGACATGCTTGTTAAGCATGTTGAAACATGCGGAAGTTTTTGCCATTTTTCAGACTTTAACCACGCGAACGGGGTTGACAGTGTGATGACGTCACGATAAACTTCTGGATTACTTGTGATGATGTCAGCCTGTTCCTGTAGTACCCTGTTTTATTCAAATGCTAATATATTCAATGAGGAACTACTTAGATACCTATTTTCAACAAATCAAATATAACTTATTCGTCACCTATCCCATACAATTTCTCATTGACATATACTCCGCATGGATACAGTATAGATCCAAAATCCTAACCTCTAATCCAATCTCTGCCATTTCGACAATATATCGTCAAAATCACTCATCAAATTTTCTTAGCGAGCTGGTTCCAGTTGTCGGTCATCAATTATTTCATTGTTTCAAATAGTTCTGGAAACAGTTGGAGGACTATTGTTGACTATTATTTTTGACTTTTTATTTAACCCGGATTGCATTGTTCAATTCGAGGAAAAATGGCTCACAGAAATACTTCAGAGATATAGTATATATAAATGTCCGCCTCAAAAACATGATTGAGTATCTAGCGGACTGGGGAGTGAGGAATGTAGCTGGTCACGAAGGCCAGAGATGGAATATTATTATGTATTCTCTGTATACTTTGCTGCAATGATAAATGACATCAAAAACAATACTGAAGCTGCTACAATACTGAACAACTAGAGATGCGGACATAAGCTGCGGGAACTTTCCCCCCCCCCCCCTCCCCTCCTATAATTCCATTTAGAAATAATAAAACATATATGGCGCTTGGTCGCTATTTTGAATATCACTGTTGTCATTTTTCATTCGAAATAAAGAGTTTCATGTAAGGAAGTCATGGGTGAGGGAGGGAGGTGCCCAGATTTCATGTCTCACTGTATAAATCACTCTAGTAACTTCACGATCAGAAAATAATTTTTTTATCTCAAAAATTATCATATTCCACCAGCTTAAAAATGCATATGGCATGAAACATTGTTCAACTTTTGGAAGTTTGGAAACAATTCTTCTCAAAGAAATATTAAGCTACATTTTACACAATCTATGAAGTGTTGCCTATCCTTCTTGAGAATTATGAAACTAATGATGAAATAATATTTGATTATTAGAGCATGAATTACAGTTGTAAAAATCAATTTTTTGTACTAAGCATTGCACTCGTATCTATGTACAAAACAAACCAAACAAGAAATGATGCAGTTGCACATATCTAGTTGCCCAATAAGTCAAGATTATGTTAATTTCACATTTATAATACATTCTAAGATTATATGATATTCTTTATGAAATTTGTATATATAATTTATAGTTATAATTTTGTAATGAATTAAATTAATCTGTATCAAAAGTGTCAAATAAAATGGGAACCTTGCTACTTACCAAAATGTTTGAAACCATGAGGCTTAAACTTGAACTGAAAAACTTACCATATTAAATGCACAATTTATTGGTGAATATACATAGATGTCAAACTTACTACCTAACCTAACCTTGGAACATCTTCCGACTTTACATAATATTGCATTCTGAATTGCCTCCAGGATTACTTGCCAAATTCAAGGGATTCCCTTGTGGATCAAAATTGAAGGGGGCATCTACATCTCCAACCAATTCTGCGGGTGGTTGACCATAATCTTGGAGCTACAGATTAGTAAAAAGATATTACAGAAGTTGCACTTCAGCAACACTTGTAAAGGCATTGAAAATGAAATTAAAATTCACAGTGGCAGAATTTTGGCTTTTTTGGATATGTCTGGAAGATTTCTGATTTAAGAATTCTATATTATTCAGATTTAATTATGTTAGCCCTTCCATTGTGTCTCTATTTCATAGCAATTTCAGACAAAGTACCTAATCTTTGAAATCATGAACTTTCATCTTCTCTAACCCCACTGTACTGTTACATATGCAAAACATTGAATATTTTCGATATCAAAACAGCATGAATGTACTGATCACTCACTGAGGCATATTAGGGGAGTGTGAAAGAGTTGATCAATAGACCTAGCACTTCACCATTTGTTTGTCATTCATTCAAATTGATTTCAACATGTGATTGTATTTGTTTGCATCTTGATTTTTTCTCAAACTATTCCATCTATATTCATTTTATAACATCATGTAGGTTGAATTCCAACAAGCTTGCTTACAAGAATTGGGTTTGTGTGAACCAAACCAAAGGAGTGCCTGAAACATTTACCTTCTGCATGAGAGCCAATACTTTGGTAAACCTCTCTTTCTTAACTTCACTGGAATCACTTTCCATTTCCTTATTCAATTCACTCAGTACTTCTTTCATTAAATCTCTTTGGTTCTCATATCTCTGAATATCCTTTTCATCCAAAGTACTCCTATTTTTCTCAATATACTCTGGTAACTTTTGTACAAAATCCTCTAGGCTTGGACCCAACACTTCTTTGGATAATAACCCTTGCATCATGCCTAAAAAATGAATCCTGTCTAAATCAGACCATAAGTGTAGATCAGGAAGAACTCACCTTGCATGAAAGGCAACACATCATTTTCTTGTCCTAAGCCACTACCAGTGAACATTTTGAGAAAATCTTCCTCATTCAAAGGTGCCTGTACATTTTCAGCACCTGAGGTGAGACCTTGTACAGCTCTAGAAATCGATTCTGAAATATTTGTTGACGATTCACTCATCTGAGACGGGTTTTCAATAACTTGCTGAGCAGCATCTGTAATGATATCAAAGGGAAACAAAGTTTAGAAGAGAATCAGAGCCATTTCACCTGCCATCTGCTGCAACGTTTGTTCGATCATTTCTGGGGTGACCTGAACATTTGGATCGGCTCCAGTCAGCAGACTGGCGAAATTTTCCTCAAACTCTTTGGCAGCCTGCTGTACAAAGGAGTTTGACCATTCCTCTGCCATAGCAGGGGCACCATTGGAAGCAACAACTTGGTCTGGTTTTTCATTTTCCTTTGCAGTCGATTCTACTTTGGAAAAATCTTCCAATGCACCTGACACAATTCGATGAATAAAAGTGAGATTATGAAAGTGTTATATAATTTTAGAGTACCTACTATCTAGCAGATTCGATAACTCCTCATCTACGTCATTCGTTTCAATGGTTTCTTCAGATTTTTTACTCATTATGGAATTATTTTGCATGGAGAAAATACAAATACAACTTCGTTTTCTATAAACGAGACTCAAAACCAAATCTCATGCTCTGATATAAATTTGTACTTTGACCACGTGACTTTTGTCAAAACTTCTTCTTTACGGTTTGATTTGAATGGCCTTAGCTGTCAGGGCTATCTGGCCAATTTGCCAAATTTCGATATCGACAAGAATGACCTGAGCAGAGAGAGATATAACAAAGGTTTTTCATCAATGTTTCAACCCATGGCATGTCCATAATTTTCCTTTGCACTACTGTTCGATTATTTTTCCCCCTTGGGGGCCACGGTACACAGGACCTGAAGGTTTGGCGGTTTCGATGGCCACAGATCATCACCTATCTACAAGGTAATATATGGTTGCGCTCAAAGTTGAGCCTGGCCATCATTAGGTCCGATCGTCCGATGGTGATCACTCATTTCATTCAGGATGGTCATGTGACCAGCATAATGAAATGAGAATAGTGAATGCACCTCCGAACAACAAACCCTGTTTAATGATCGAAGGAATGCACTGATGAGCTTTTGATTAAACCAATCCGCTTTACCTCCAAGTAATGTAGGAGTCGCGGGTTCTCCTGAAGATGGCGCCATTATTATATGAAAAATTGGTATTGGTGTCTTACAAATGTTTTGATTTCACTTATTCGAATATTTCCATCAATTAGATACACGAAAGTCTATTTATGTTTTGATTTTGTTTTATTGCAAGTTTGGTAGAACTGCAACTAGTGACTCCTACAGTAAAGCGATTTGGTTTAATTTTTTAACCTTGCATTGGATAGGAATGCGCGCACCTGTCTTATTTCATCATGGTGACCAGTTAGTGTTTCCGAACTTAGTTGTTTTGGTAGAGCTCAATCTTTATGCACTTATTAAGCTGTATTTATTTTTTGACTAAAGTATGCAAGAGGGCAGTTGTAATTTGCCGATGGCACGCGCGAGCTCGTTTCGTGATGATGGAATAATTCAGGTATGGGAGTTTTCGTTTGTGAGTATCCTACGGCGCCCTATTCGACGAAGAACCTAGGGAAACACATACCTGAAACGTAGATGTTCAGAAAGCTCTGTGAATACAGTGGGCTAACGCGGTCAACGCGGTTTTCGGGACCCTCATCAATGTTAACATTCATGTGGTCCTCTCGAAGCCACTACGAAGAAAAAATATAGTTGAAGAATTATTATTTGGAAAAACATGGATGGAAAAGATGTCAGAGGGAAAAGCTGGCAACTGTGCTCTGGGGCGTTTTCAAAAACAGAAATTGAAATCTGGTCCGTTCAGATCGGTGGTTGCAAAAAAAATTGTCGTTAGGTTTGTCGTAAGAATAGTAAGCATAATTATTGTGGATCACGTGTACATCCTGTGAATTTGAAATATTTCCTTATTTTCGAATAAAAGACTCTAAGGCTGTTACATGTCTCCCGTGTCATCCAGTATATTTCTACCAATCAAACTTAATAGAGTTTTGAGCTAATTTCCAGAAAAAAAGCACGTTTCTCAGAACCTCTTATTGACCTAAAAGGACATAAAAAGTGATATGCTGGCAAATTTTCAAAGAGGAAGAAGCCAAAAGAAAGGAAGAAGAAGAATTTATCTGGTAAATATAAATTTGAATTCATCGAAAAGCAAGAAATAGAAAATAAATATCAGGAGGAAAAGACCAAGCACATGGATACCCCACAAATTAAAAAATTGGATGAAGATGTAATAAATCGTATAGCTGCTGGAGAAGTGATACAACGTCCTGCAAATGCTTTGAAAGAATTGTTAGAAAACAGGTATATTTTTCATGGAGTCCTACATAATTAAAAATTAAAATAACTGATATTGAGATTTCAGTCTTGATGCTAAAGCAACGAATATTCAGATTACAGTTAAAAATGGAGGTCTCAAATTACTACAGGTATGAGTAATTACCTGTTTTCCAAGGTGAGAACTAACATGTAGATTTTTCTTCAAGATACAAGATAATGGAATTGGAATCAGGAAAGAAGACTTTGAAATCGTCTGTGAGCGATTCACCACGTCCAAACTCAGAGAGTTTGAGGATCTAAATAAAATGTCTACTTATGGATTCCGAGGAGAAGCACTTGCTAGCATTTCACATGTTGCCCACCTTACAATCACCTCTAAAACTGCTAATGATGTATGTGCATACCAGTAAGTGGATACTGATACAATACACACAAAAAAACAACAACTAAATAGAATAACTTTTTCTATTTTGCATCAGTTTTGGTAATTTATCCATTCAGTTATTAGCATTATCATCTTGGACATTATCTGATATCATCATCAGATGAAATTTAATGAATTGCATGTTTCATTAGGTGAAACAGAATGTTGCATTTCTTCATAGTATTTTGAATTTCTGTGGAAATATCTAATGTCACAATCACATGCCTCTTCTTGTGTGATTTTCAAGCCCCACCATTCAAGAAATAAATATTAACCCCAATATTTTCAACAAGTAGGTACTACTGCTCTATAGGTGCAAGAATTTCAACTGAACTGAAACCAGAATTTCATTCCCTAGATTACTTTAGAAGTGAAGCATTCCCACAGCATTTTCATTGTGACCTTTTTTCTGGCATCATGGCTTTCCATGGCATTCCTATTCATAATGAAAAATATGTACTTGATTCACAAAAATATGATTCTACAAGTCATGAACAGGATTCAGTATCATGAATCATAAAATAAGGGGAGCTTGCAATCTTAGAGTCGGATTTGACATGAAATTATCCCATTATTTATCTATCTAAGAGTATGCACTAGATAAATATCAATGATGAGTAGCAAGTATTCAGAATGTCTGTGAAGAATATATTCATCACTGAGGAATATTATTAGATGATTGTATCTATATTTATATATAATATAAATAAAAAAACATTTATTGTCCAAACAGGGGAGGTACTCAATTACAGGACAAGCAAGACAAACACATTACATGATATTCATACATTCATTTCGATAAATTCACAGAAACTCTTATGTATAATTACTGAAGAAAAGGTTTCTTAGGTGACTTTTATAGCAACCTATTTTTGTTGAATTAAGATCGATTTTGTCACATACATTATTGAAATTGCTACATATTGTATATACAGGAGACTTTGCCAGGATGTTTGTTCTTGGTGTTTTAAGATAAAAACATAATTCGTTTCTGTTGCTCATACCAGGTACAAGAAAGTTGAGCTGAGACAGACGGAAAGCTTACTTCTATGCTCAGAGCTGGGTGATATACGTCTTCTGGAACCATTGGTACTTCATCATGAGATACATAACATTCAATATTTGACATTATCAAGTCCAGTAGGTGTTCTGAACTGATTACTATAGTGCTATGCTGCTAAAGATCATAAAAGCTCATAAATTGCCTAATACACTGGAGAATAGATGAGTCTAAAGAGGCATACAACGCGAAAATAAGATCAAAGCTCATAGAATGTCCAAATGGTTCCCGTTCATTTTGGACCTTTGCCAAGGCAATCGGGAGAAATTTCACTTCTAGCTCATTTCCTCCCCTCACAAAGGATGATAATACATTGGCTATAACACCTCATGAAAAAGCCAACACCTTCACCACAATGTTTGCAGACAATTCTACCTTGGATCCACGAGGCCAGGAACTTCCCAAAATCGATAACCATCGATAACCGTATGCCAGAAATTGTCTTCCGGCAACGCACAATCAGACACATTCTGCTTGGCCTCAACGTCAAGAAGGCTATGGGGCCTGACGGAATACCGCCTATTGTTCTCAAAAAATGTGCCCCAGAACTAACAACAGTTCTTTGCAGGTTGTTCACCCTTTCGTACAAACTCGGCGTATTTCCTTCTAACTGGAAGAAAGCTAGGGTCCAACCAATTCCTAAGAAGGGCAAGAAAACCCTCCCTAACAACTATAGACCGATTGCACTACTATCTGTGATCTCTAAAAGTAATGGAAAAAGCAATCAACATCGAGCTCATCCAATATCTACAGAGCTCAAGAATCGTGAACGACCGGCAATATGGCTTTCGTCACCAGAGGTCAACTGGAGATCTGCTTGCCTATGTGACACATAAGTGGCAGATGTCAATAGAGAAACATGGGGAGTCTCTGGCTGTAGCCTTGGATATCTCCAAAGCATTTGACCGAGTTTGGCACCAAGGCCTCCTAGCGAAACTTCCGTCATATGGATTGTGTCTTTTACTATCGAGTTTTCTTGCAGATAGATCACTCTACGTGGTGGTAGACGGGGTATCGTCTGATTCAATGACTATCAATGCTGGTGTTCCACAAGGCTCTGTCTTCGCACCAACTTTGTTCTTGCTCCACATCAATGATTTGTTGAATGTGACCTCCAGCCCAGTTCATAGCTTTGCGGATGATAATACACTTCATTCCGCCTTTTTCTCTAGAGCCCCTATATCATCCAACGAGGCCAGAGGTGCAAGGCGAAGACAGGTTGATGCCTTAAATGAGGATCTGACAAGAATTCTGAAATGGGGATCTGAGAATCTAGTACAGTTCAATGCAACTAAAACTCAAGCTTGTATGTTCACCAAGAAGGCTGATCACACAATGCCCAATTTGATGATGTCGGGTACCACTGTTCCTATGAAGTCGTCAATATCCATGCTGGGTGTCACCACCAACAGTGCTCTCTCATGGGACGATCATGTGAGGTCCATTGCGAAAACTGCTTCACAAAAACTTGGTTTTCTATTCCGTGCGAAAAGATACTTCACATCCCAGCAGCTGCTTATGATCTACAAAGCACAAATTCGACCTGTCCTGGAGTACTGCTCACATGTTTGGAGCTCAGCCCCCAAACATACGCTGAAGCTCTTAGATTCAATTCAGAAGAGAGCTATTCGCCTAGTCGATGATACAATACTCACCGAATCATTGACCTCTCTAGATCATCGTAGAAAAGTCGGCGATCTATGCCTTTTTTATAGGTACTTTCACGGTCGGTGATCAACGGAAATATCGTCTATTATGCCACCACGCGCGATTCCTAGTAGACAAACCAGACGAGCTCAAGCTGGTCACTCCTACACTGTCAGGCTCGAGACCTGTCGAACATCGCTATACCAAGCATCATTCCTCAATAGAACGGCAAAGTTATGGAATTCTTTGCCTAGTGAAGTCTTTCCTGATGCTTACAACCTCCAAACTTTCAAGAAAAATTCCAACACCTCCCTACTCTCCCAAAATTCCACCGCTGGCTAACACGATGTTCCTCGAACATCATAGGTTTCCCTTTCGTGTTGTCCACAGATAAAAAAAAAGGTTTACATTGTTTAAATAAGCAGGATTTTCAATATTTACAAAATTTGGCTGGTTGAAGTCACCAAGGATTATTATGTTACTATCATATATATATTCAAGAATTGCCATCGTGTCGAAAAGATGTTGAATGTGAATATTAGTTGCATTTGGCGGTATGTAAATTACAAATGCATAAAAAACCTTATGATTATAGACAAGTTTACAGCCAACGATAGCGATGATGGGAAACTGTGCCCGATATTCCATTAGATCGAGTTCAGCAGCCACACAATCATCACGAACACCCAGCATAACTCCACCACCACAAGTAAATTGATTTGCTTGAAGATCTCTATCGCTTCTACAGACAATATAATTGTCGTCGAAAAGTTCAGATTTGTTGACATTTGGTTGAAGCCACGCTTCGGTGATAGCCACAATATGGTATTCTGATACAGTACATGCAGTATAAAATTCCTGAGTCTTAGTGTTGAGGCCTCGTACGTTTTGATAGTAGCATTTGAGATATGATGATCCCGTTTGGACTTACTTACTGGTTTTATACAATTTTTGGTTCTCAGCTGCATAGATTAAACTTAGGATGCAGTTAGTTCGGAGCAATTATAGGCATGAATTGGTCGTTTACACGAATCACAATCAAAATAAAGGCCATTGTTCCCAATGATTTCTTTGCATAGTCCACAGGATGGCAATTTTAAAATAACAAAAAAAGTGATAAGAGTAAGACTGATGTTTTGGTTTGTGTTCCTTTCTTTTTTTATCTACTTTTTCATCTACTGGTGCCTGTATTTGGAGTAGCTTGATGCACAATCAGCACTGTAACTGCACTTTCAGCCTATTTTGTTGTACAACCCTTAATATAAAGTGGTTGCCAGATCTTTGAGATGTACTTTCGTTTTTGTCTCACTTTAAACACTAGCCTATAACTTGTGTAAAATCGCGTGTAAGCTGGAGCGAAAATTCAATCAATATATATATATAATATATTCATTGTTTCCTATTTAGGTATGTACTATGCAGAAATTTCTTTCAAATTTCATATTTTCCATAATCAAGATAATATTCAATTCAGGACTTCTGTAGAAATGATGAGACTTGACAATTATATACAAAAACACGTTCAGAATATTGGGGAAATGCACCTTCCGGTTTTAAGTTGTATTACAGCCTTCATGTTACTGAAGATAAAAAAATGTTGACATCTGTTGTCAACATTTGGAATTATTCAAGATTGAATAACTGATTGTTCGAGCAAATATCTCAATAATATTTGAATATTTGTATTGTATATGGTTTTCAACTTGACTTTCACCCTTTCTTTGGTGATTCTTTAGGGCTTCTTTTGTGGACGGTTTGCTTCAAGGCCTTCCCAAACCTCAAGCTGGCAATCAAGGAACTGTTATAACAGTTGAAGACCTCTTTTTCAACATGAAAGTGAGAAGAAAAGCTCTCAGATCTCCTGCCGAGGAATATCAGAAAATTGCAGACGTTATTGGCAAATATGCCATTCATAACGCAAGTGTCGGTAAATCCCTCTTATTCTCGTTCTAGTGCAGGGAAAACATTGAAACGGTTGAATTTTCAGGTTTCGCCTTCAAGAAATCCGGCAATAACAATGATATTAGAACGCCGCAAAATTCGACTCATATTGATAATATCAGAATCATTTATGGCAACCAAATCGCAAGAGAATTAATGGAGTTTTCTCTTGATAATCGTTCGTACGATTTGAAACTTAAGGGTTACATTACAAATGCGAATTATTCAACCAAAAAATTTATCTTCCTTTTATTCATCAATAACAGATTGGTTGATTGCCAAAGTAAGTGAAAATATCACATAATTGTTATTGGAATGAAATCAATCAATATTTGTCCTAGGTTTGAAAAAATGCATCGACCACCTTTATACAACGTATCTGCCAAAAAATTCCCATCCTTTTGTATATTTGAGTCTGGAATTAGATCCTTCGAAAATAGACGTGAACGTACATCCCACGAAACACGAAGTTCATTTTTTGAACGAAGATAAAATCATAGAAATTATCACGACCGCTTTGGAGCAGAAATTATTGGGATCAAATAATTCAAGAGCTACATTCATTCAGGTTAGGAGTCCAATTATTGATGAGTTGTTCATGTTTTCAAAAGTATTTCCGAATGGAAAATTCCACGAGAAAATTTGCAGAAATTGCAAATTTGCAAGGAAGTCTAAAATACAATTTCACAAAAGTTCGAAGCGATTTATTTATGAAATATCACGAATTATTGAAAAAAATCATATTTATGCACTCTACGTCAACTTTTTGATGCAAACTAAGCGAACTCTTGTACGTCAATTCAGTCAGTAGTTACATTTTCCAATTGTAGTTCAGAATTGTTTTGTAAATCATTTGTATTTCAGAAATCGTGAATTTGAATCGTGTCTAATTGTCTTCAAACATAGCCATTTGAATTTCAAAAAGTAACAACTGTATATTGAGTTATTCAAATTAATTTCGAAAACTAACATGTGAATTTCCAAAATAATAATTTTCATTTCCAAATATCAAATGTATTACATAAGGCAGCATTAATATTCGGAATAGATGCTGGCAAAGGTTGTTAACATACTATGTATATAATGTGACTGAGGTGTTGTGAGAATAATATTTAATCACCCTGTTGTTACTACATATACAGATTGTAGTAATATTTAGACTCACGTAGATCTACACCTTTTCAATTGTAGTTCGAAAAGTGATTTTAATTTCACAAAGTATCAATTGTATCTCAAACCACTCATTTAAAATTCGAAATCTGTCGAATACTTTCCAAAATTATCAATTCTGTATCAAAATTCTTCGATTATATCTCAAATTAGTTGAATTGATCTCAAAAAAAGTATCATGTGAATTTCAAAATTATCAATCCAGTTTCAAAATACGTCAAATGTATTTCAAGTTTGTCAGTTTATTTTCAAAAAATTTCATTTGCATTCCAAAATGCATCATTTCAACTTATCATTTTTATTTCAAAAGCGATCTACAGTAGTCGTCGTAGATACTCCAACAATCTGTGTCTTACTGAATATAAATAATTCCTTATAAATACAACTGGATCTTTTTGAACAACAGGAAAAGGAGATACACTAAAGATACTATAGATTTTGAAATAAAAGTGATTAGTTCTGATAATGAATTTGATTGATTGATTGATTTCAAATTCAATTAAAATGAATTTTTTTAAAATTATATTACAAATTCGAAATAAATTTGACGTATTTTGAAATTCAATTGATAATTTCGAAATATAAATACTTTTTTAAGTTGAATCAACTATTTTGAAATACAATCGATGTATTTCGAAATGTAATTGATAATTTTGAAAATACATTCGATGTATTTCGAAATTTAATTGACTGACTTGAAGTAGCATTGGTAAATTTTTTGGAAATTATATTACAAATTTGAAATACATTTGACGTATTTTGAAATTCAATTGATAATTTTGAAATATAAATACTTTTTCAAATCAAATCAACTGATTTGAAATACAATCGATGTATTTCAATTGACTAACTTGAGGTAGCATTGGTAAAGGTGTAGTGGTCAAAATGAATTGGAACACTTCCAATTTTCTGTGGAATGTCATTAGTCTAGCAGGAAATTCGAGAAATGCCTTGAGGGTATGCAACATACTCTCAAAGATATATTGAACCTAACCTTCCAGGAGAATTTGTACAGTTGAAGCAGATAATTGTTTTGATTCTGGTTGTATCTTCAATACAATAACAATACCCTGTTGGTCTTTGATTATAAAATGAAGATGACATAAATGAATTGAAACTGATACAAGTATCAAACTTACTTCCGAAGCAGCTGAAAATAAAATACCTAACGCATTTTACCAAAATCGTTGCAGTCAGAGCATTTTATTTATTCAAATGCTTATAGATTTTATTCATATTATATTTTCGATTATATAAAGTTTTCATATTTCATACATAAAACTATGTTTTGCTTAAAAAAAAATGAAATTAATGAATGAATGAATGTGTTAAATAACAGGGCAATTCAACTGAATTGGACTCGAATTGGTTGGAAATAGATTTGAATATTTTTTTTTTGTATCATTCATCGTTTCAGACCAAACTGCCCAAAGCTTTGGGGTTGGAAAAAAGTGACGTCCTGTCGAAGTCCGTCGACCCGAGCAGATTGATCAGAACGGATGCCAGGGAACAAAAGATCGAAAGATTTTTCGCAGAGACAAACAAGCAACTCGTGGAGACAAGAAAGCAGCTCGAAGGCAAATTGGACGAATCCCTGACGGAGGAGGAGTATCAAAAGCAAAACGATTTGTTCATGAAGCGAACCGAGGATTTGGAAAACAAGATATCGCATGATAAAACGGACGTGTCCATGGAGATTTTTTCAGGTTGAAATTTTTACACCCGATTTTTACAACCGATTATTTTCTAACTTATTTATTAGAGAGTATCAGATAATCATCAAGTAGGTTGTCTCCATCAAAATAAAGATTGTGTGTGATTTGGGAAATAATTCACGATTTCTTTGTGAGGTGAATCAATGCTTCCATAACAGTTTTTTGTTTATTTTCAATTTCTCTCAAAATGCTATACCATGTATGACTTCATAGTATGGATCTTGGGGGGGTTTAAACCCAACACCCCCTTGGACACACCACTGTACAGGAGCACGTGTCCCAGAGTTTTTCAGTTCCAGGGATCTTTTCATTCAATCAAGTTTATTACCTGTTTTCAGCTTTAATAATTTGAATCTTTTGAATGTTTTTGGAATCTAACCTTGATAGTCGACTTCAACTGATGTTCAGTTTTTTTGATTCCGTTGGTTCCTTTCAAAATTATTCAAATAGTTATTTATCCGATGAAAGGAATTTCCGAAGAGAATATTCATCCAAAACAAAATGTCGGTTTATAATGTTAGATACTTCAATATGAGAATCCCTTCGTCTTGATGGCTACTGATAAGTTCTGGTGAACTCTCCAGCAATTTTTTGGTATCTACGAATGTTCTCCACCCGTCAAAGCAGATGGACGCCATCTCGAAAATAATTTTTTCTTGCAAGATGGCGTACATCTGCCATTTGGGCGTGTGGAAAACTTACGTAGATACCAAAAAATATATTCAGTTTCAAAAGATTTCATTAGAACTTGTTAGTAGCCATCCAGTCCAAGGGATTCTCTGCTTTAAAGTATCCAACATTATCAACAGTTATTTTGTTTTGGATGAATATTTCCTTCTGAAATTCAGGTGGAGAATTGAAATACGTTCCATTGAGCAATCACTCGAACTCCCTCCCCTTCCAATTGAAAAAATATTCTGAAATAAATAAATGAAAGTAAATTCCGAACCGTTCAGAATTTGAAAATAGAATCACAAATTGTGAAGCAAATAAAATGAGGCTCGGTGAAATTATGCAATGAAGAATAAAACGACACGTTCCATATTTCTTCTTTTTTCGTAGATAATAATAGCGATATTTATTTCCAGATGGTGGTGAAAACAACGCAGAAAATGAAGAGAAATGTTCGGACAAGAAAGACAACAACGAGGTTGAAAATCAAAAAAATCCAGATGGAAAAGAGGTCAACTTGGAAGGCATACTGCCAAAGAAGAAAAACAATGATTCATTCAGAGCCTCTTGCATGATACCAAGGTAATAACGATAAAATTAACTTATATTTTCACACACAAAATTCACAACTTTCATAATGATCCTATGAGAAATATCAAAAGTGATCAGCAGATTTATTGGTTTGTGTTTCAAAGAGGTAACCTATATCTCAAGAGTTATCTACCATAATTTGTTGAAAATCTGTAATCCCCTTTTTTACTATACCTACATCTCAAAGGGATTGATCATAGTTCCTCAGATAATCCATGTTTTTGAATGAATTTGAAGGGTATTAAAACTTTTAGTGCCTTGTTCAGTAAGTTCGTAACAGTGACAATTTTACATCTTCTTTGTTAGTGTACAAATTTATTTTGATTCCACTATAAAAGCCACAAAAATCTCAAAACCCTCGCAGACAAAACGTTTGAGACCCCATCTCGAGAACCGCTGTCTTTTTTTCCCTTTTTTTTTTGGCAATGAATCAACTCAACGGCATTGACGCCTAAATAAGAGGAAGCTACTGCTATATACCTACATGACTGTCCATTAACTCAGTCTCATTTGTTTTCCATTAATTGATGTTTGTTGGATGCCTCAATTCAATCATGTTAATGAAATGTGTGACGAAACAGTGCTCTATAGTGAAACAAGTTATATTTCAGATAAGAGTTGCATGTTTCCGAACTTCGTGATGAAATAGTATATGACTTGACAAGAGTTGTAAATTGCATATTATGCATGAAGTGGAGGGACTGGCCGCCACGCGACTGCGTAACTCAACAAGTGCGTAGTTGTCTCACAACTCGAGTTGTGTACTATACTTTTTTTACGACCACCACGAGATTTATGTTGAACGAAGCAAGAAGAGCAAAAATAATCCAAAATTCACATGAAAATCTCTAGGTTTTAAAACAACTTTACACAATTTAAATACAACTCGTACCATATGCAGGTATTTAGATGGTTATTGTTTTTATGGTTGAGACCTCAGTTGAGACTAACAACGGAGCAATAATAATTCATTGAAAGTTCCCAAACTCCGAGATGGTTAGAAATGATTATAAAATAGGTACCTGTAGAATCTGCTAATATTGTTAATTGCTATTGTATTAATATTGTATAACTCCTGCAGATTTCGAAAGAAATGGTGGAAGCAGCATTCATCGAAATTCCAGGAATATTGTGTAGAGTACTCGTGCGTTGTCCCTTGAAATTCATCATAGGACATTTTTTTTTCAAATTTCAAGCATCTTTTGAGTTTACTAAACTTTCCGCTATACTGTGTCAAATTTTTCTCGACTGTCAGAAACGCATTATTTCTGCCAGTCTAATTATTTCGCCGAAATTTCCCTAAATAATTATTGAATTATGTTATGGAAATATGTAGGTATTCAATATTAACGAAACCGTATGATACAGCCGAAAAATAGAACTTGTGGTAGAATATGTTACCTTCTCTGACTTACGATTTAATCATGATAAAATAAGAATAGTGGAAGTACTGATGCGCTTTTTTTTCAACCAATCCGCTTCATCCCGGTTGATGTAGGAGACTCGAGTTTTCCTAAATATGGCGCCATTATTTTACAACTATTTTCAAATTCCATGGTATTTCACAAATGTTTCGATTTCACTCATTCGAATCATTTTATCATGATTTCATGAAATATACAACAATTCAATTCTTCTGAATCCACAAAAGTCTATTTATGTTTCAATTTTGTTTCATTGGAAGTTTGGTAGAACTGCAGTTCTCACTGTTTTCAGTTCTGCCACCCTAAATTAAATCGAATAATATCACTCCCTTCAGGAAAATTAGTGACTCTTAACATTATCCTTATTGAATTGAATAGAAATACGCGCACCAGTCTTATTTCGTCATGGTTTTGATATTGATGTAATAAAATAGCTGGCGGGTGAATTCTGCAGTTGTTTTGCCAGACTGAAAGGCCTAAAACAATTGAATTCTAGCCGATGTCGTAGGGTTCCAATATTCAACAATAGATGTCCGGGCTATCGAGAAATCATTAAGAAACTATTCCAAAGTAGGTCAGCCGTCAATGACAGCTGTGTTCCTCATATAAACTTATATACCAGGTGGATACAATGTTAAAAAAGTATAAGTTGTGTTGTGTACAAAGATCTTCCGAATTTATTTCATCAACGTGCACGGCGCTGTTGCAATGTGTGTGGAAAATTCCAAATCGCGAATGATTTTAGTACCTAAAGTTAGTATACCTAAATATGTGAAAATCAATCGCTGAAACAAATTATGAGGATTCATAATAATTGATGCTGAAGCTGATGTATTTTTACCAGTTTTCTTTGAACTCAAAATATTATCTGATTTATTGAAAAAACACATAACAAAAAAAATTTCAGTAGAATACCAAGGACAAACATATCACAGAGATCATACTTTTATCTGGGACCAAAACTGTACAGTTACAATTTAGGAACCTGAACTCAGATCTCTATTTCGAAAATAGGTTACGAATACATGGAATTGTTATCGGCAGTTCGATGGGTTATAGTCGGATAATAATGTATCAGTCACTTTATTTTCTTTTCTCTTTCTACTATATATACTCTTAGTTCAGTTTACTTTCCTAATGTAGTTTATTTCATTACATCACACATGCATACCCACCAACACATACATATCTATTCACACATAACGATAGTTTATCTGGCACCACTTTCAAGGTATTCCTTTTTTTGTGGTATCTAAATGTATTAACCGGTAAAACACACGAAAATGCTGTGCATTCAACATCATCATTGTTTTTCATTTTTGCAATGATTTCATTTTTCTTGGTGAATAAATAATTATTATTAATATTATTATTATATCGATCTGTGGCAGTTCCTGCGAATTTGGTTGGAAACTCAGCTGACAGTTTTTGCATTTTTCAATGATTCGCCCACGCCATGTTTTATGTTTTTCAATGTTGGACAATATCAGGAGATTCGAAAACAGTATAAGTATATGATTAGCTCCACCAGCTGGTTCATTAAATCAATGTTTCAATGTACTTTTCTCAAACTGCGATGACAGTTCTTTCGCTCCGCTCTCGCAGGTCCGAGACGAAACTGACGAGCATCCTGGAGCTGCGCAAGGAGGTCGAGGAGAGATGCCACCGCGGCCTGCGCGACTGTTTTGCGCAGCACGTATTCGTCGGCTGCGCCAGCCGAAATAAGGCGCTCGTCCAGTACGGCACAAAGCTCTTCCTCTGCGACAACGAAAAGATTCTCGCGGAGCTCTTCTATCAGGTAATGGCCAGGTCATATATTGCGTCTTACTTTGCGATGGACGCGCCCTCGTACCTTCCGTGGTTATCGAGGTAGGATTCTGAAACTCGCAGGTTCGAAAGAATTACAAAGATTATTTATTTTTTCATTTATTCATTAACGGCATTGCTTATTATCAACAGAATAATATAATATAATATAACTTTATTTACAGACCATAGAATACATAACTAATTAAAAATACAATGAGTGAATAATGTGGTTAAGCGAATAGTGCAAAGCACTTCTTTCGCAAACAAATAGATAAATAAAAAAAATTAATATTAAAAAAGATATAATTGTGTAAAAAATGTACCCATGTAAATATAAAATGTAACTAGTGAAAGTGAATAATAAAATAGGAGAGAAGTTTTATAATATAAATAAATGAAAAATTTTATGTGCTACATAATAATTGAAAGTTATAAAATATTGAGTTGAAACTAGATTACAAGTTCATCACATGCATTGGATACAGAAATCACATCTTGGAAAATGAATACACATGTATTACCTGTCAAGGCAAGTCTTGATAACGGAAATAAAAATGATCTAAATAATAAACATTCTGATATCCAATTCAAGTCAACTTTCAACTTCAACTTTATTCAAAGAGTGTACAGTACATAAATGATATAAAATTTTATATTTTACCACCTAAAGACCGAAAGAAGGTACCTAAGCGCTTATGGCTTGATTTGTACCTTATTTCTATCTCGTGGCGGCATATTACTCATTTTGAGGTATTTTGTCGACAACAAATATTTTGTATTTCGTTTTGCAGAACTTCGGAGAAATTACAGAAAAAGCTGGCATATGTTCGTTGAAATAGGATTGTTCACACATCACATACAACATACTTCATTTACTTTCCTTTGTTAAATCAGTACGTATTATTTTATTAATATTATAAGCAGTAAGTGCAGAGGCATAGCCTATTATAGCACAATATACAAAGTGAGGTTGTATGTAAAAAACGTAGTAGAAAAGTCATAAAATTTCAGAGGCACAACGAATCCAGTCTTGATTTGAATTTGGATATATTTGGTGCACACACTACTTCCATTGGCAGTTTGTTCCATGCCTCGAAAGACTCTGTTAGATAGGAAATGGAGTCTATGGGATGTTCGAAATTGTTCTTTCTTGATTTTGTATGGATGACCTCGGAGGCGGGTGTCGGTGCTGATTTCTGCCATTCCTTCAGGAGAAGGAAACAAGTCATGTGTAACACGGTACATTTGTATTGAATCGCCACGCAGATGACGTGTTTCGAGAGAAGTAAGCTTCAGTCTTTCAAGACGTTCCTCGTATTGTAGGTTTCATATCGATCTCGGCCAACGAGTCGCTGATTTTTGAATCCTTTCAAGAAGGATATCTCTCATGAGCCACGGGGACCATACTGGTGCGGCAAATTCAAGCGTTGGTCTCACATATGTTGTGTACAGTCTCTTTGCTAATTCAGGCGTAGGATTGGAGAATGTTTTCTTGAGGAGATAAAGTGATTTATTTGCCTTTTTTGAGATGTTTGAAATGTGTTCTGACCAACTCAAGTCGCTAGTTACAGTGGACACCTAGGTCAACCTGGGAGTTCCTGGACATCAGCTGATTACCACATACACTATACGTGAGTTGCGGATTTGTTTTACCGATATGCAAAATCGAGCATTTTTCTACATTCAGGGGAATGAGCCAGTCGACGCACCATTGGTTTATTTTATCCAAGTCGGATTGGAGAGAAGCACTTTGTGTGAGAAGCGGGTTTCCGAATATTTTGGTGTCGTCGGCGTACACACTAGTTTGGCAGTCCAGTGAAAACAGCATGTCAGTAGTATAAACTAGAAATAAAACTGGCCCGAGAACGGAACCTTGTGAAACACCACTGCTGGATTTGCGTGATATCGATACGTCTTTTCCAACTTTCACACGGAATGTTCTGTCACACAAGAAGTTATCAATCCACTGCAATAACTTGCCGTTAATACCTGCGCCTTCGAGCTTGAGTAGCAATCTTCTGTGGGGGACTTTGTCAAAGGCTTTATTAAAGTCTAGGTAGATGATATCTGTTGGGTTTCCAGAGTCGAGAGCCATCGTCCATGAATTGGTAGCGACAAGTAGGTTAGAGAAAACCGAGTGGTTCGGAACGAAGCCATGTTGGGAGAGGGGGACGATATTATTATTTATGAAGAATGGTAATATGTTGTCAACAATCAGTCGCTCCAGTGCTTTACACAATATACTGGTTAGGCTTATTGGTCGGTAGTTCGATGCTTGACATTTGTCGCCTTTTTTAAATATAGGCGTTACTATAGATGTCTTCCAGATATTTGGCAAACTCGCGGAGACTATTGAATGTTTGAATAATTTTTGAATTATTCAAACATGAATTCAAATATGAATTAATTTTGTAAAATGGTCATAATCAATAAATTGTTTTCAATTACAAACTGCTTTATTAATACTTTATATTTTTTTAAATGTGTATTGTTTTTCAATACCAGAGGTAGAACATTATACAGTTCAGGGCCAAAGTAAAAAATGGTTCTTTGTGTATGACTCTTTTTAAACCTTAGAACATATACGTGAAGATTTTGCATACTCATGGTGTTATTACTTTTAGTCATGTAAAATGAAGACAATTTGTGGCGTATAGGCTCCTTACATTAAGTAGGTCACTTTCCACATGAAGTTTTTGTGTATCAAACATTTTGGATTCTTTATGAATGATTTTTATAATTGTATTCTGCATCACTTGAACACTACTCAGTACATTTTCAAACATGCCACCCCATATTGTGATGCAGTATCTAAGGACCGAAACAATCAGTGAATTATATACAAGTAACAACGATTTCTTAGTTAGGACGTCTCTTAGATTGTAAAATTTATATGCTAAGTGCCTAAGCCTAGTAACAATCTTTGAAACATGAACATCCCATCTCATGTGCTGATCCAGAAACACCCCTAGATATTTAATGTTCGATATTTTTTCAATTGTTGGACAATTACACATGACATAAAACTTTTCTAAGTATTATTGTGGTCTTCATCTTGGTATTATTGTGGGTTTCTACTCATTTTGTATTTTGTTCAGTTCGTGCTGTACCGCTTCCAGAACTTCGACAGTTACAAGTTCTCGAAGGGCATCAAGATCGCCGAGCTGTTGTCGATCGCGCTAGACCTGCCCGAGACCGGGTGGACGGAAGAAGACGGCGATAAAGCCGAGTTGGTGGACAGGGCGGCCCAGCGGTTCGAGGGCAGGACGCGCGCCATGCTGCTCGACTACTTCTCCATGGAGATCGACGACAAGGGCGAGCTGTGCAGCATACCCGTCCTGCTTGGTGAGTGATCTGATTCAGTCCAGAGCGATCAAGGTGTCGACCTGGGCAAATTTTTCAAACAAGCTGGAAATTTCTGAAAGAACTTCAGATCAATCCAAACCTCATTGTAGCTATAACATCTTCAAAAAATGAAACTTTTCAATAATAATGATGATAAAATTTTTTATTGAAAAGTACAAAATATGATGGTGTGGAAAGTATCTTTTTCTTCAATATGCTCTAGATGTACCATTCTCATGATTCTCCTGAAATCAGCTTCTGTTATCTGTTCATCGATCATGTCAGCATAAGTGTCAGGATAAATAACTTGGCCTCTCAAATTTCCTAAGTGAAAAAAAAAACATGATTATTACAGTGTTTTTTTTACTTATAGTAAGTATCTTTGTGTTGAAATTGTCCGCTATATTGTCTAAAATTGCTGTCTACTGTCAGAAACAGCCGAAACGGACAAAATAATATAAAACATTTGCTTACCTGAAGGCAAATCAAGCAATCGTCCATTCGGAAATTTGCTGCTACGCAGCTCATTTTCGATTTTCAGACTAATGCTATACTAATGCAGAAACTCACGTTTCAATATACTATAACTCAATGTATGTTACATCTTTGATTACAAAATTATTCATCATGTCGCGTAGATAACCACCTGCCGGACCCGAAGGCCCTGCCGTCGTACATCCTCCGGCTGGCGACGGACGTCGACTGGGAGTCGGAGAAGGAGTTCTTTGAGACGTTCGCCCGCGAGACGGGCCGCTTCTACGGCCGCGCGGCGAGCGGGCCGGACTGGCGGGCCGCCCTCGAGCACGTGCTCTATCCAGCCGTCAAGGACTTCCTCATCCCGCCCAGGAGTTTCATGAGCGACAACGCGCTGCTCGAGGTGGCCAATCTGCCAGATCTCTACAAGGTGTTCGAGAGATGTTGATCGGTTCGGTTTTTTTCTTCTTCGTGTTCGTTAGTGATTTGTTCGTTTCGTTCGTTGTTATTTATTATTAAAATCATTTTTTTTGTAACGCTACGATTCGAGTTTTCTTTTATTATTTTACTGTTGCACCTTCGAGAACGCTACAACATCCTATATCATTAAAATCACCGTGCAAAGCATTTGGGACTATACAAAGGAAATAAACATGAATACTGTCTAAATACTGTCTGTAAGTTCTTCGAGGAGGTGGTATATTCATTTTTCAGCTTTTAATGGGATTTTCTCTCCTCGTTTCTAAAAAATAGAGTAGAAGTTATTAAAAATTATTGCAATATATTTGTAGTAAGGACAGATTTAGGATCTGTCCCAAAATGTCACTGCGCTTGAAAGTAAACCTTTAGACACCTAAAAGAGAAACTCTCCATTGGTCAGTGACACCTTGTCTCTGAAAAAATTTGGAAACACAAATATATTTAATAAGAACAAAACCTCTACTTATCTTGGTGGACGCTTCGGGAACGAATCTGCTCCCGCTCTCAACACAATTGAAACATTTTTCTCTTCGTAAAATTTTCTCAATGTTTTCAATTTTGACACTGAAAAGTGACTTTTCAGAGAGCGGGAGCAAATTCGTTCCCGAAGCGTCCAACAAGATAAGTAGAGGTTTTGTTCTTATTAAATATATTTGTGTTTCTAAATTTTTTCAGAGACAAGGTGTCACTGACCAATGGAGAGTTTCTCTTTTAGGTGTCTAAAGGTTTAGTTTCAAGCGCAGTGACATTTTGGGACAGATCCTAAATCTGTCCTTACTACAAATATATTGCAATAATTTTTAATAACTTCTACTCTATTTTTTAGAAACGAGGAGAGAAAATCCCATTAAAAGCTGAAAAATGAATATGAATACTGTCTGTAATAATATTGATACAAAACTGGAAATTGAGTATACCACCTCCTCGAAAGACTAATAGTAATGACGATTGGAGTGATATTAAGATCATAGGAACAAGACAACAACCAAAAACGAAAAATCAAAGAATCTGCTTGCATTCTTTTGATCGGAGACAATAATATTGGTTCTTGTTCAGTTGATTCACAGGGTGTTTCATAATATGTGGAATGCACTGATGGAGCGTCTCAAAAATATGATAAATGTGTTACACTGTAGAGCTCACATCATTGGACATGCCAAATGGTCTTCAGAATATACAGGAAAATATTTTTTCATGTGTCACAACCACTTTTGTCCCCCTGACATTTTTTTGTGGTGCGCTACTGAGGGATTCAATGAAACGAGGTACATTCCATAGTTCGTTCAGAATCTTTTTGTTCGCTTGCAGTTTTTCGTATCTGCGACCATTGTTTAAAGACAAAAAATCAAAATTTTCTGTAATTGGTATTTTCAAAGTAGGGTTAAACACGGAAGGAAAAAAATAAACCTTTGTCCAAATCTCAATTGAAAATTAACCTATGCTCGATGATGTGAGCGCTACAGTGTGAACCGTATTCCGAATTTGAGCTGGATATCTTGAAGACTGCAGGAGCTATCAGGAAATACCTAGAAAAATCTTGAAATTTCAACACTCTCTAACTCGAAAACAAATGAGTTCTTGACATATGTTGATAAGAACTTTCATCATTTTTTGATACGCTCTATCACCCCTAGGATTGCGTCTCACATATTAAGAAACAACCTGTAGATAGAGTATCGAATGAAATGAATATCAATATGAATATGAAAATGCTAAATTCAGTTCATGAAGAAACACACGGTACCCAGAAATCATTTCTTTAGTTTTAGTGTCAAAGCAACCACAGAGTAAAATATATTTATCTTGTGCTGAAAGCGTAAGCAAATTTATTCCCGAAACGACCACAACAAGATGAGTAGAAATTTTGATATTTATTGAATATATTTGTGTTTCAAAATTTTTCCAAAACAAGGTGTCACTGACTAATAGAAAATTTCTCTTTTAGGTATCTGAAGACTAAATTCCAAAGGAAGTGACATTTTGGGGCAGATCATTAATCTGTCCTTACTAAAAATATATTGGGGTGATTATTATAATTTCTGTTTTTATTTCTTATAAACGAGAAGAAAATCTCACAGAAGTTGAACGATGAATGAATATCAAGTCATCATCTTGTTGAATGCTGAATGAGCATGTTCAGCAAAAAAATATTTCATCAATCGATAGTACAAACTAGCTTCCTGACACAAACAGTTTTGCTCCAAGGGCGTTTTTTTTAAATAATTAATGAAATTTGCTATTTTAATAGCAGCAGAAAACGCACTGATTCAGTGAGGTCAACCTCCGAGTTTGCTTCTCATTTTAGTAGTAAGCATCCAGCCAACTATCGTGTAACATCAAAAAAATAATGTTGCACCAATTTTCAGTATTTATCGATATATTCTATATATATAACTATCTATTTGATATAATGAAAAAGTAATACACGTGTAATCCCAGACGTGTGAAGAAACAAGATATCCAATGGATGTCTAAAAGAACGCTGATGGAAACCTTATTCATGGTTTCTCTCTTTTCCAGTAATATACCTCATTAGATATGAATTTGAACATCTACCATTTTGATTCACATATTAATGACTTCTACGTTTCTTTATCCCCTTTGGATGAATTTTGGATATCCCGTGGATATCCGAAAGTAATCCAAGGATATTATAACATGAATTGGACTTGATTTGTCCATAGGATATCCGATGTTGATGGGATCTATTCCTAAGTATTTCATGTTGTTCAGAAATTGCTACTTTATTGTTTTGTTTTTAGTTTTCAGTTAATATTTATATGAAGTGATACTTATACAACCATATACATATATATACATATACATATATATACATATACATATACAACCATATGAATTATTGGGATTTATCCATTGATTCCAATTCACTTCTAGTTATCATGTGTATAATGTACCTACTGGAAATGTTAAAAACATTCTTTTGCAATAAGTTATTATTATTATACGTCCTCCACTTCCAGAACACATTTTACTTGTCTTTGGTGTAATAGCGTGCTGGCACAAAGGGAGTTTTGCACACCACAGCCCCATAGACTTTGTCGCGTATCCTCAATTTGAGTTGGGTGCCCTTTTTGCTACTGCTCGTGGGCACGTACCCCATGGCTACGTTCTTGGCCAGCGTAGGGGAGGGACATCCGGACGTGATTTCGCCTATTGGCCGGTCGTTCTCGTCCAAGATGGCGGCGCCGTGTCTAGCGGGGGGGCCTGATTCCGACAGCAAACCTGCGAGAAACTACTGCTGAGAAATGTTCGGCGCAAAAAATTACACTTAATTAAATTGATCTTAGAGTCTTAGAGAATTACTAACCCACAAATATGTAACGTGTTCGATTTAATTTTTTTCATAGGTAGTAGTGAAACATTAGTTAATCATTGAATATCAGATGGAAACTGTACTATCATAATTTTTATCGATCCACTTCTAAAAGTATCATTTCCGCAAGCCAAGTATCCTCGGGGAGTCGAATACATAAGCGAGATTATTTATTTAGCAGTTGAAGAGTAAATGGAAAACCAAATTTGATATCGCTTGTTCGCGATACTCAAGTGCTGAGGACTATTTTGAATAATTCCAAAGATACATTGTTGAATTGAAATTGATTCGTTCACCACGGAAATTATCACCACAAGGTGTAAAGAAGAATCACTCTCTAGTTATATTGCTAGCACTTCAGGCAATATTCCACAATTCCGTACAGTTGGAAATTTAAGAGTTGAAGATTCATTATATTTCATGAAACAGCGATATTTTGCGAGATATGTGTTATGCTATGATCGAATTCCATTTTAGGGCCTATAGTTGCTACCGCTTTCTTTAATTTTGGAAAATTCATCATACCAATACAATTTGAGGACAATATACGTAGAGAAGTTTTGAAATATTGGAGAATAACAAGTACTATTTACAACAATGCACAATACACCTACTGTACCTACTATACAGGGTGAGTCAAAAATGTGTACCGAGCTTACTGGGGGTGATAGTACATTGAAAGGTAAGTATAGTATGATCAATAAACTTATGGCCCAAAATGGGTATTGAGGGAGATATCCTTCCGAAGTTGATAAAATTGAAATAATCTCTCCGCATAAATTCTAAACGGTGAAAGCCACCAGATTGAAATTTTCTGCATAAATGTATATTGTTAAAATAATTTTTTTCATTACACTTCTATATTTCTCATATTGTTATAAAGGGTGTTTTTAGAAGGTGAGTCATGATTTTCTTGGGACATCTTCTTTCTTTTTGTATTCATTAACGGCACAAAATTTAGTACAAAATTGATCATTCATGGCCTGCCAAAATATCGTTACCTATGAATTTCGTGATGAATTAATATGCTGACATCGTGTGACTAAAAAAACTCAAATATCTCGAATACGGTTCATTTTTTGTTTTTGGATAAGAGTACCTTTTTCATGTAATTTTTTTCGCTCCATCGAATGTTTCCATTTTTTCACCAAAACGAAAACAAGGAAAGAAGATGTCCCAAAAAAAATCATGACTCACCTTCTAAAAACACCCTTTATAACAATATGAGAAATGTAGGAGTGTAATGAAAAAATGTATTCCAACATTATGCAGAAAGTTTCAATCTGGTGGCTTCCACCGTTTAGAAGTTATGCGGAGAAATTATTTCAATTTTATCGATATATCTCCCTCAATATACATTTTGGGCCATAAGTTTATTGATCATACTATACTTATTTTTCAATGTACTATCACCCCCAGAAAGCTCGGTACACATTTTTGACTCACCCTGTACATAATTTTTTTTCATCTCGCCCGAAGTAGATCGAAGAAATCGGGGTTTCAAGGACTATACTTAATGGTGATGTTTTTTTTTTATTTTTTTTGTAACATTCACCGCTTTCTGGAATTTAATATCACACTATATATTTCCTGGAACTATATATATTATTCGCTTCTTGAACTGAATTTAACAGAAAAGACAGAACAGTTAATCTTATGATTTACATTATAAAATTGGTTGAACAAATTATGATTCCAAACCGATTATAATATAGAAATTCTGAAGAAACTTTGATACTTTAAGCTCATTTAAATGTGATTCTTAATATACAGGGTAGAAAAACTATCAATCGAGTCTTATTCTTTCGATAATTCATGGTTAACTGAAATTAAAACTTTCCATAGTCGTAAATGTTACATCCATTTCATTTTCAGGATACGGACATATGGATTTTTTTTCCTCGGGCGATGTTTGCTTACTATGTTTTGTTGAATTCGATTCAATATTTATTTTGAAAAACTTGAGTTGGGTTGGTTATGGAGTACCTGGAACAGCGGAGACTTCCAGAATGAGTAGCATTGAGGGTCAGTGACGCCCATATCATCGTTTTATCTGGTGAGTTTTATATGCTGAGTTCGGTATAATTTATGTAAGGGATCAACTTCAATGCTACTCCAGAACGTGAAAAGAAAAGAAAATTTATTCACTTGATATCCACTCAGTTTTTCCTAATTTAGGTCGTTGGCGAACTAAAAGGTGGATATATTTATTCCCCATTCAAATCCTCTCTCCCGTCCTATGAAATCTAGCATAGGTGTTGGATCCTCACCTATCCTCTTTACCGACGACCCTTCTTTGATCTGGCCGAGGACGTTGTGCGCTCCAGGAAAATCCGCCGATTCCCGCCTCCTTTTCGCGACGAGCCACGTCAATGCCGCCTCCACTGGGGTGGTAGTTTCCGTTATGTCGTTGCCGTACAGGCACAGGCCTGCTTCCAACCTTCAATCGAAAAATATGAATCTCAGAATCAGAAACCGCAATCGCAAATGCTTTCTTTCCTACGACCACCCAGGAAATAACAGTTACAAATAGCATTGTTTTGTTATTTAGTAAGTATCCCAGCTCACTACGACCACAGGAGAGTAAAACTCAACTAGTGTGGAAATATTTGAAAAGCATGGTTGCAGTGATTGATGAATGTAATGATATTCCACCTAGAAATTATCCTGCTGGTTTCATCACACATGGTACTTTTACATCATAGATTGATTTTGCATCTTAACCTTTCCGGAAATGGTTCAATCAAATACCTTCGTTACTTCTTCGATATACGTTTGGTAATCTGACCATCATCTCCTCCCTTTCATGATTTTGATATCTGTGGATATTATGGATAACGAAAGGTCAATAATGACAATTGACAAACAATGAACGATGACACGGTTCAGTGGAGATGTAACCAAAGGTTTGAAGCTGAATTAGCCGGAATTCATAGGCTTACACATTTATTATTATGAAATCGACATCCACAAATACCTATCGAAAGGCTCCGGTCGAGTTCTCACGCTCCTGACCACTGTATCTTGGATTTGCGTGGTAACTGTCGACGATGAGCGAAAATTTGTGAAATTTCCAAGAATGAAAATAAACACAATGAAAATTGAAATAATGATGACTCAAATAATTATGATCGTAGGGAGGGAAATGATATACATAACTCGTTGGAAAGTGTATTTCAAGCAGTCGTTGAATTTCCGCACTCGCCGCTATGTTCCACACTTCTGTGTGTAATATACCTACTATATTGTCATACATAACTATTGTTCCTATAGGATAGTATTTCTTCTCGTGTTGTCGGAAGATAAGAAAATACAACTTGGATCTAAAATTCAACTCATGGCTGTCATAAGTTTCATCACGGAGATCAAATTGGTTAACGTTGTTACAACCAAATTTCAACACAAATTCATACTTGTTTAAGATAGGTTGGTCATATCGAAGACTTTTCTTCGTAAAATTTTTCTACGTACAGTTGGAAAATTTGTGTGTTAAGTGTTTCAATTGTGTTGAGAACGGGAGCAGAGTCGTTCCCGAAACGTCCACCAAGATAAGTAGAAGTTTTATTCTCATTAAATATATTTGTATTTCCAAATTTTTCAAAAATATGTCACTGACAATTTCTATTTTAGGTATCTAAAGGTTTGATTTCAAGCGCAGTGACCTTCGACCATTTGTTTTATGGTCGAAGGCAGTGACATTATGGGGCAGATCACAAAATCTGTCCTCACTACAAATTCATTGAAATAATTTTTAATAACTTCTATTTTATTTTTTAGAAAAGAGGAGTGAAAATCCCACAAAAAGCTGGAAAATGAAATTAAATGAGATTGTGAAAATTATTGGACGATCGTGAAGTTATCGCGTTAGATACTGTGTTTTAGCATTTGTGATATAATTTATCATTGATCATTTCAATCAATCATTGTTGTGCAAAGTATGATATTTGAAAAGTCTGCGAGATGAGTCTATGTGATTTCAATTCAGGCGGACATTCATTTCAACTACATCTTCGATCAAAGCATCTCTGTGATGAAACATGAAACATTTAAAATGCAACATTGATGAAGATGCTGAATGTATTGGTCAACTGGGTATCTTTTCCCAATGAGACGTATGAATAATGATTTTCACGAATACCTGCATTTTTTTCACGTTTCATGTTTTTTCATGTAAATGACGCCTACTTGACGTTTTTTCACGTTTTCGACGTCTGTTCGACTTTTTTCACATTTTTACCGAGAGCGTGACGTTTTCAACGGTAGTGTGACGTATTTTCAACTGGATTTGTTGACAATGGTATTAGCATAATTCACAAGTAACAATCTGTCGTAACAATCGCCTAATAGTTCCGGTGAAATGATATCAGCTTCACAATGGTTATGAACGAATAGGTACCTCAGAGAATCTCGTGCTCCAAGGCCAGCTAATTTGACGTTTTCGTTTGCTATGAGGGCCTTGGTGACTTTCTCTACGCTCGAAGAAGGTACCGAAATTTCGAATCCATCTTCTCCCGTATAACCGCATCTGGAAAACAATGAATTACTAGCACAATAGACATTTTGTAGCCACATTGAAAGATGGTGTGATTGGAACGATGGAACTTTTATCGAGTGCACTTAGGGGTGACACAGGATCGCAGCGATACCATCAGAGATAACGATATATCTAGACGTAACATTCGACCCTATTCCTAACCTCGCGTCTTTGATGACATATTTCGATTATAAAAAAGTTACTCTTTGAATGGGTTTCGAACCCCAATTGACAACTTGAAAAGCACGCTTGCTAACCACTAGAATATCTAACATAATATATTTGTAGGTATCGCTCCTTTCATTTATATCCCTATGAGAAAATGATTCAGATCACAACTATAAGAAAATATCAACAAATGAAGTAAATATGAAACGATGTAATAAAATACTGTCTGTAAGTTCTTCGAGGAGGTGCTACATTCATTTTCCAGCTTTTCGTGGGATTTTCTCTCCTCGTTTCTAAAAAATAGAGTAGAAGTTATTAAAATTTATTTCAAAATATTTGTAGTAAGGACAGATTTTGTGATCTGCCCCAAAATGTCACGGCGCTGGAAATTAAACCTTTAGATACCTAAAAGAGGAATTCTCTATTGGTCAGTGACACCTTGTTCTTGAAAAATTTGGGAATACAAATATATTTAATAAGAATAAAACCTCTACTTATCTTGGTGGACGTTTCGGGAACGAATCTGCTCCCGTTTTCAACACAATTGAAATATTTTTCTCTTCGTAAAATTTTTCAATCAGTGTCAAAACCGAAAACATATTGAAAAATTTTACGAAGAGAAAAATATTTTAATTGTGTTGAGAACGGGAGCAGATTCGTTCCCGAAACGTCCACCAAAATAAGTAGAGGTTTTATTCTTATTAAATATATTTGTATTTCCAAATTTTTCAAAAACAAGGTGTCACTGACCAATAGAGAATTTCTCTTTTAGGTATCTAAAGTTTCAATTTCAAGCGCAGTGAAATTTTGGGGCAGCTCACACAAAATCTGTCCTTACTACAAATATATTGAAATAATTTTTAATAACTTCTACTCTATTTTTCTTTAGGAACGAGGAGAGAAAATCTCACGAAAAGCTGGAAAATGGATGTAATAAAAGTTTGAAAACTTTGGAAAGGTATTCATCGTATCGTATGTTGAAAATTCACAAACCCAGTAATGTTCTCAGTCTCAGTACTAACTCACCTGGTTATCCTACATTCTGGAACATCGGCGACATGTCCGACTTGCGTGTTCATGAAGTACAATTCATGAATGTCGATATCGGTTATTTTCGACAATGCCTCGGCAGCTTTCGGACCTTGAAGAGCAACTAAGCTCCTTTCTGTGGGATCGAAAAATTTCACTGTCACCTCGGCTGACGGATTAAGCCTCTTGTGGACATCCTGAAAAAAATTAGCTAGTACTATTAAATTACTATACCACTGTTTTATGGTTGGAAAATCTACATTCAACTAATTCAATCAATCAGAAGCTTGTATTTAGTTTCAACACCATGGCAACACAAAGAATTCTCATTGATGTTTATCAAAACAAAGAAGTGGATTTTTTTTGTAAAATTATTGACACCTGACATTTTGCTGTTACACAACTGAGATCCCCACCATATGGGGATCTCAGTTATCATAGAAGAGATACCAGGTCGATCAAATTAGGACAGAGTTCTGCATTTTGCTGATCAATTACCTGAAAGAAAGTTTGATCATACCAGAAACTAGAATCCTCATACACAAATTATCCCGCACATAGATCACCAGTAACAGAAAAGAATTCTTTTCATTTACAACTCCCTCAAATGTTTCAATATGTTACCAGAACGACTCAGGACAATATAGCGAAACTTCCGTCATATGGTTTGCCGCCCCAACTGTGTCTTTTACTATCGAGTTTTCTTGCAGATACATCACTCTACGTGGTGGTAGACGGGGTATCGTCTGATACAATGACTATCAATGCTGGTGTTCCACAAGGCTCTGTCTTGGCACCAACTTTGTTCTTACTCCACATCAATGATTTGTTGAATGTAACCTCCAGCCCAGTTCATAGCTTTGCGGATGATAGTACACTTCATTCCGCCTTTTCCTCTAGAGCCCCTATATCATCCAACGAGGCCAGAGGTGCAAGGCGAAGACAGGTTGATGCTTTAAATGAGGATCTGACAAGAATTCTGAAATGGGGATCTGAGAATCTAGTACAGTTCAATGCAACTAAAACTCAAGCTTGTATGTTCACCAAGAAAGCTGATCACACAATGCCCAATTTGATGATGTCGGGTACCACTGTTCCTATGAAGTCGTCATTATCCATGCTGGGTGTCACCACCAACAGTGCACTCTCATGGGACGATCATGTGAGGTCCATTGCGAAAACTGCTTCACAAAAACTTGGTTTTCTATTCCGTGTGAAGAGATACTTCACATCCCAGCAGCTGCTTATGATCTACAAAGCACAAATTCAACCTGTCCTGGAGTACTGTTCACATGTTTGAAGCCCAGCCTCCAAACATACGCTAAAGCTCTTCGATTCAATTCAGAAGAGAGCTATTCGCCTGGTCGATGACACAACACTCACCAAATCATTGACCTCTCTAGATCATCGTAGAAAAGTCGGCGATCTTTGCCTTTTTTATAGGTACTTTCACGGTCGGTGCTCAACGGAAATATCATCTATTATGCCACCACGCGCGATTCCTAGTGGACAAACCAGACGAGCTCAAGATGGTCACCCCTACACTGTCAGGCTCGAGACCTGTCGAACATCGCTATACCAAGCATCATTCATCAATAGAACGGCAAAGTTGTGGAATTATTTGCCTAGTGACGTCTTTCCTGATGCTTACAACATCCAAACTTTCAAGAAAAATTCCAACACCTTCCTACTCTCCCAAAATTCCACCGCTGGCTAACACGATGTTCCTCGAACATTATAGGTTTCCCTCTCGTGTTGTCCACAGATAAAAAAAATATATATATTCAGTGGAAGTTTTTAAAAACGAGATTTGGAAACTCTCAATAAACCTGGAGCCATACTCCATAAGCGATCATTCAGATTCACCTGTAGATCAACTATTACCAACAATATTACTACTACCTGCACTATCTTGAATCTAATTCAATATATTGTGATGGTTTCAGTGATGATATGTGTTTTGAAGCAGCCGTTTCTTTCTTCAACCTTTTATATATTGATCCTTGTAGCTGGTTGTTTTTTCAAATAAAGATTTTTATTATCATTGTTCCGAAATACGTCCACTCACCAAAGCCTTTAGTAAAAGTTTTTGATCGTGTTCTCTTCTGGCAGCGTTCGAAACGATGAACAAATGCTCCTCAGATATCTTCGTGACTATCAAATCGTCCAGAATGCCCCCATTCTCGTTGAGAAATACGGTGAGGCTGGCACTGTTGTCCTCCATACCCTGTATATCGGCGGTGCACGTTGATTCGACATATTGCACGCAAGTTTTACCTGGATATCAGATATGCAGATAATTTGGGAATTGAAAGGGTTTTTAAAATAATTGGAACATTTAATTGGAAAATGTGTTTGTGTTATATTTATATTTTCACGACACTATATGGAACATAAAAGTCTGTTGAACAGAATTTTTTGATATTTTTACAAGGAGCGTACGCGTAAATATTTTCATATTTGAAAGTGATGAAAATAATGTTCAAGGTTATAAGAACAGTGTGTTTTTCAGTACGAACCCAGTAGGATCGTAAAAATATAATCGTTACGAAAGCGTTGGGAGACGACCGTTGTATGTTTTCGCTTCATATACAGATACTCTGTATTTGACATTTTTTATCAATAAATTCAGATTCAATTCGACCTTTTTTTGTGAAACCTTTGAATTGAGCTTTTCTTCGAATTGAGACTTGTTAATTTATTGAATTCAGACTATTTTCTTTGAACTAAGACATTTTTCTACGTGATATATTTCAGTATTATTTTCAAATTCGAAAACTTCTGTCTGAATCCACATATTTTTTTGAATTAATAATAATCTAACTTCCTAATAATCTAAATTAGGATTTTTCCTCGAATTCAATTCTGATATATTTGTACGAAATCTGTCTGCCACCGTCATGTGTACTTCAATTCAGCCCTCCATCTTTGATACAATTTTTCCAATAACCAATGCAGAAAGTCTAAAAAAAAAATGAAAGTTCAAATCTGAAGAACGAAACTTCTGATTGCAAAGAAAAAAGCGTGAAACACAAAAGTAAATAGTTTCGATCTGAGAAAAAAGAACTAAAGATTGATGATTAAATAGGAATAGGAATTCGCCTGAGATCCTAATGATTACCCGAGTAATTACCTCTCAAAGATCCCGTGGAGAAAAAGAAGTCTGAGTTCAGGTAAATAAAATTAACAAATGAATTAATTCGAGAAATCGAGTCTGGAAAAGTTCGAATACGAAGGAAACGTCCTAGATAAAAATGAGAAACACAAAAACTACAGGGTTGGGATAAAGTATGGAACCAAGTAAATATCTTCTAAACGAAAAGAACGATATTTATGAAAATTTGCAGGTGAGTGCAATAGAACAAAATGCATCTGATGTACATTTTTTTGTTAATAATATACTTTTGGTTCAACCGGAAATGTCATCAACTTCTTTGATTTAAATGGGACACACCTCATATATTTTTACAGATTTTGAAAGAGATTGTTATTTCGAATTCATACATACGTTCGGAGTAGAGAAAATTGTGAAAAACGAGGAATATAGCACTCTAATCAACCTTCTTTGAGTTTTCTGCATTGGAGCAAAAAACTATTTACAACTAGTTGATGTTGTTTGTGTGCATAGTAATAAATGAACAAGTACTGTCTAGTACGTCTTTTGTTCTCCAAGTGTCGAATTCTAATTGACGGAAATAAATTTTACAATTTAGAATGGTTCAATTGAGTGAAGAAGAGCGTATTGAAATTTAAATGATGATCGGTTATGGTGATCGTATTAGAACTCATGAAGAAGTGTGTCATATTTTTGATGATCTGAATCCGGCGGTGAGAAATCCTATATCACGCTCATCAGTGACTAAAACACTATAAAGTTTCAATACCAATGGGATGGTAAGAAATTTGCTAAAACTGTTGAACAGAATATTGCAATCAATTTAGAAGAATCACCTCAAACTTCCACCACAAATTTGGCACTAAACCATGGTATCAACAAACTCAAATGAGGTTGATTAAAGTGCTATATTCCTCGTTTCTTCAAAATTTTTCACACTAAACTCAGTATTCAAAATGAGAATTAAGTTGATGGCATTTCCGGTTAAACCGGCGAAGTATATTATCAACAAAAAATGTACATCAGATGCATTTTGTTCTATCGCAATTACCTGCAAATTTTCATGAATATCGTTCTTTTCGATTGAAAGATATTAACTTGATTCCATACTTTATCCCAACCCTGTATATGTTTTCGAAAATCGTGGATGGAGAACTATACACAGTGTGTCCGATTTTGGAGCTCCACCTTTGGGAACTCGGTCACAAAACTCCGTTGAATTAGGCAAAGGTAATCATTTTCATTTATTATTTTGAGTTTTTGAATATTGGAAATAGCGGAGAGTAATTTTCGTTTTTATTTTTTCAATCGAAAACCATAAGAATTAGACGTTTTCAATTAGGACGTTCTCATTGCACTTGCATGATTACAGGGAATCTATATTTATATATAATATATATAATTTTAGACGTTCTCGATGCCAGAGTTACAACACCCAACTTAGGTTTTTTTTATAGGTGCCATATTGGATTTTTGCATTTTTCAATAGTGTTTTCAAGTTTCTAACTGATTACAACGATGTATCACAGTGGTATGATCGAATCTCACAGGCTAATGAAAACTGGAAAGAAATCACATACTTATGCTTTTTCCCAATAATTCAAAGACTAAATATGTTAACACATGAAATTTTCTTCCAGATAATTGTTCATCAACGGGTATCCAGTATATTAAATTATGAATTACTTTGTGGATCCACCTTACCCCTTATTTCCGTTTGTAACATATGCGATACGTCGAATAGCGAAGCGCTCTTTCTTGTAAACAAGTGTGAATTGACTATGCTCAAGTCGTTGTACTGTACCGGTAGCAAAAACCCACCGAAATTCACAATCTTCCCACCGTTTTTTAAGTGAAAGTCATAAAGAGCAGTACTTTTCCCCGAGAAAGATCTCTTCGTGAAATAAAATCCGATTCTCGTGAGCATTTTGGATAACACGTTATCGTCGATTATGCATTCACAAATGAGTTATATACAAGAAAACATTATTACTTCGGTTGCTTGCGACATTTTCGATAAGAAGGTCGGCCAGATATCTAATAGCTTGCACAACTAATAACATAATCAATTATTTTCGAATTAGGAACTTTTCCTATGTTAATATAGGTAAAATCTATGTCCAAACAATGAAATTGTATATTTTGAGAAGTACTCTGAAACATTAAAATACCAATATGGCTCCTAGATCAGAAACTTATTAGCTGAGCGAAAACTAAATTACATCGTCGACTTGTTAGAGTCTTAGTCACTCCTATCAGTTGTATGTCTCGTGTCAGAATGGTTCCGTATAAAGTGACGTTCCGTGTAATTATGTTTGATAAGTGAGTTGAGGTTATGTCTTATGTTTATCAAGCAAAATAATATTATTTGAACTTTCCGAATCGAATAAGTGTAATAAATCGAAATGGCATCATCAAAAATCGTAGAACTAGATGATAAAAATACTTGTAACATGTAAGTATGTCATTATAAATCTGAACAACACGTTATCTGATCTATTGAAGGTGCGAAAATGCACTAGCCAAATATTCCTGTCCTCGATGCAATATCCTGTACTGTTCATTGAGCTGTTATCAGTCGGAAACCCATTTGGAATGCAGTGAAGATTTCTACAAAGAAAGCATTCTCCAGGAACTGTCTCTTGACAAAGACAATCATAAATCAAAGGAAAAGATGTTGGAGATTCTAAAGGCTGCAAGCGAAAGCGAAACACCGCCAGATGAAGAAGTGGATGGCACTTTATTGGATGGTATACCGATTATAGATTCAGACGATGATGACGACTATTTAGATATCACAGAAAGGCTAGCTGGAGTGAATCTAGACAATTCAGAAGAAGTTTGGAGTAAATTGACTGAAGATGAAAAGCAGGAATTCGTGGCTTTCTTGAAGTAATTGATTCGACTAGTTCTGATTCACTTGAACATTGAATTTTTGTAGATCTGAAGATGTCTCAAAACTAGTGAAAGCTTGGGAACCCTGGTGGATATACTGTGATAATAGCAAGATAGAAGAAGTTGGGGTTGAACAGGATGCATATAAAAAGAACTGTCCTACACTGTGTGACATTAAGGATTCAGCCAAAATAATCGTCAGTGATTTCAACCAACAAAGTTTGGTTATATAGATAAATTTCTTGTTCGTTTTAGACGAAACCTCCTGCTGATTGTGTCAAGTATAACATGATCAACATATTGGCAGCTTATGCCTTCACAGTTAGATATTTCAATGGGGAGCATTTCAGTTTTGCCAAGGAAGCTGCTACTTGTTTGGTGAATCTTTCCTTGTGTTTGAAAAGTGCCCAGAACTTTGAGGATTTTGAAATGGCTGTGAAATCTGTAGAAATGGAGTGCATCAATGTGAGTTTAGATTACTTCTCTGATTTTTGAATCACTGGGATTGAATGGGGTATGAATATATTATGTTGGATTCAGATTAGATTGATTCTACATATTTTTCATCATTATTGTTTCAGGAAAGTACTTAATTATATCAAATATCTCTAAAACAGTGAAGTGCTCATTAGGAAGAAGATATGATTTTTGATTATTGGTGGATTTATTACTTGAATCAGGAAAGTGGATGATGCTCCTTGAATGAGTTTGAAATATATCAGATTTCTGTCAAAAAGTAGAAAGCTGCTCTTTGATAGATTCTAAAGTTGCCTGAAATTTCAGTTTTTCAAAAAATCTGATGAACCTTCCAACTATTCTAAAGGTACAAATAAAGTTACACCCCTCAACAACTACTGGCCTACTAGCAAATATTCATTTCAATGTAATAATTCATTGTTTTTTCAATATTTATGAAAATCCAATCTGTATAGTATCATGCATCATTTTGAAGAGAAAAATTACAAATTCAACAAGATGATTAAAAATAGCGTGTTCCATTGAAAAAAAAAACATAAGTACTGTCGTATCTCCAAAACCTTTCCTCGAAAAAAAAAAAAAAGTATTCTACTGGATTCAGCGCAGAATTCTCCAGTAGACATAGATACTCAATAGTGTTTCTTATAACTTCGATTAGATTTGAATAGATATAGAACGAAAACAGTTATGCAAAATCTGATTGGACCATTTTGGAAAGTGGAAATCGTAAGGCTCCATATTCAATAACAACCAAGAAACCTGGCAGTCTCAACCAAAATGGGATGCACACATTATTTATTTTATCTATCTTCATATCTTTTGGCATTCATTCCAGAGCACGTGGATCCTGAGCGACCGCGAAAATGTCCAGACGATGCGCGACGATTTGTCGAAAATACTGGGCGGTCCCAAAATAGCGGACCGGAAGTTTTACGTTCTGTGTGCACTGAGCGACCTCTATCGGATGTTGAGCGCGGCCGCGACGATGAAGCCCGAGGAGAAGCTGCCAGACGCGTTCGCCAAACAATTTCCTGACGCGCATTTTCCGGAAGTGCAACTGGAGGACATCAAAAACGTCAAACGTCATCTGAGGAAAGTCGAATATTTCTTGTCCTATGCTAAGGATTTTCTACAGCATGCTGAATAACTATTGATTGATTCCAATGATTTTGTAATAATGAAGCTTTTGATTTCACTCTGTTGGTGTTTTACATTTGTACCTTGTATACAGTGTTTTTACATTACATTATACATACAATAATATTGCGAAAGAATTGGTAGGGTAGATTTCTCGCAGCAAAATATAAACTTTTTTCCCAGAAACTCGTAGTGAGATGAAGGATTCGAAGTTCAAAAAACACATTCATTCGCTTTACTTGAAAAAGTGACTGAAATTCGATTTTTTCAGATGGAACACCCTGTATTTCATCATTGCATTGAATAGCAGTTCAGATTATTAAATCACCTGCTCAATCAACATCAAATACAACATCATGTTTCATAAACATTCTCTTGGCTAGCATCCAACAAATTTTTAGTTGAGATACTATTTCATAATCCAGAAAAAAAAATAATTTAACTCTGAAAAAGAATGATGTCAGTTTATGTGATTTGATTATCTCCCATATCAGTACAGATTTGTATGAATAACAAGATCGATCAGTTAAATCCCAAAAATCCGATTCGATAAATCTCTTTATCTTATCAACTGATAACGAAAAAAGAATCACCGATCACAGTAGTCAGTTTGAAAAACAATGACCAACTGGCTGCACGAACAGAACGAAGTCCGTGAAGATTACCTCACGGCAGATACTTACGATCGTAAGCCCAACCTCTGCAGAGACTGCATCTGCCACAATAGATTTCTGGGATGGGTCATCGTGTCCTTGGTGGCGCTCCTTCCCCTCATAGTCTACTACCTGGTGGTGGACGAAGGCGATTTCAGCAGAGAGGAATCTTACACTTGTTTGGTGAACGAGACTTTCCGAGTGCCCTGCGGCAGGAGGAATTTCACCGAGAACGAGTGTCTGACGGCGTACTGTTGTTTCGACGTCAAAAAGCAGCAGTGTTATCACTCAGGTGGGTTCAATACGGAAGCATCCTCCCACGCTTCTTTCAACGATCGTATAATATAGTAGGTATATTGTTTAAACGAGCACAGAAATGAGCGTTGCGTGCGAGTTATATACTATACTTTTTCTGCGGCTATAATATTTGTTTGACTTCTCTCGATGTTTGGTGAATCACTTTTATACATCGCTGCTTATGATCATATTCATTCGACACGTTTGACGCAATCTGATTGAACATAGTGCTGTCATTATAATAGCGAGTATCAAAATGTATGTATCATAGAGAGAGAGAGAGGTTTATTCATATGAAACGGAAATTTCACAATTATCATACATAGGTACACTCTCAAGATCAAAAAGAAAAACGAAGAAAAGAAGGAGGGCAGAAAGATAGGATACAACTTGAAATTCAAGTTTAAATAATGTGTAACTCGCATGTACAGAAGGAAATGTGCAGGAAGAACTCGACAACTGTGTAAAAACGATGAAGTGTGGATCTTTTTTTCCAATAAAGTAATGCTCAAACCTGTGTAGCTTTTTGTGAGGCATTATGAAGTTTAGCACTCACACAGTGTGTCAAGGCCAAACGGAATAAATTCATTATTTCGTTTACTGTACATATTTATAAAAATATAAAACATAAAAAGTAATGATTAAATCCCGAAAAAGACTGCTGTTTTATCTCCTAAATAGGTCATCAAATTGATTCCAGTGGCGGAAGTAATTTTCAGGGAACATTTCAAAATTGTGCATTCATTATTTGTAATGACGTGAAATCAGTTTTCATTTCGTGAATATATACAATCATCTCAGCATTTCTCATTTTATTTTACTTGTGAAAGGTAGAGGGAGTTATAGAATCTATAATGTTCCATAGAAGTTATGACCCTCTTTATCGATAACGTAAATATATGACGATATAATCTTATGATATCCCGGTCAGAAATAAATAATTTTTGAATTATTGTGTATCGCTGCGAAGTTCCTTCCCGGTACTACTTCCAGTCCGATGGAGACTACTTCACTGCCTCGCACCAGAAAACGCCCTTGGGCACCGTAAGCTCGCGAAAACTGAAAATCACAGTGGACGAAATCAGCCCCGACAAAGTAAGAATAATCCTGCACGACGACAAGGACTCCATCTTTGGCGCGAAACTGGAAGACAAGAACTACGAGGTGGTCCAGCAGGACAACAAACTGCAGGTAGAGGTGTTTAGGAAAGGAGGGAGGCGAGAGAGACTGCTTTCCACAGCCAACGGGCCCTTGCTGGCTTCCGACAACTACTGGGAGTGGACTCTGTATATGACCAACCATTCGCTTTTCGGCCTCAACAGGACACTCATCAGTTTTCAAGGTATTTATCGAAATTTCACAGCCGGAAATGTCCTCAGACGAATGAAAATCATAGACACCTCCACCCCTATCTTCGCCTCATCAGTTTGGGTTTTTACTGGTTTTGATATTCTTTCCAGATTTCATATATTCTTCTTTGCAAGGAATCAAACAATTGAGATGAACCTTTTTCAATATCTTTTAACAAGGGGAATCCTATAATGTTCGGGGAATACCGGTGGAGGTATTTCGGGAGAGAAGGAACATATTGGAATTTTTCTTGAAAGTCTGGAGGTCGTAAGCACCAGGAAAATCTTCACTAGGCAAAGAATTCCATAACTTTGCCGTTAATCTATTGATGATTATTGGTAATGAGTAGTTCGGCAAGTTTCGAGCCTGACAATGTATGGATTCAAACATGTGAATAGTACTTCAGGATAGATCGAATTTGCGTTTTTTAGTTCATAAGCGGTTGCTGGGATGTGAAGTACCTCTTCGCACGGAATAGAAAACCAAGTTTTTGTGAAGCAGTTTTCGCGATGGACCTCACATGATCGTTCCATGAGAGAGCGCTGTTGGTGGATATTGACGACCTCATAGGAACAGTGGTACCTGACATCATCATATATTTGCATTGTGATCTTCCTTCCTGGTGAAGATACAAGCTTGAGTTTTTGTTGTGTCGACCTGTCTCGTCTTCAGAATGTGGCCTCATTGGATGGTTTAGAAGGAGCAGCAGGTGGTATGGAGTGAACTATCATCCGCAAAGTTATGGACTGGGCAGCTCACATCCAACAAATCGTTGATATGATGCATTGTATCAGATGAGACCCTATCAACCACCACATAGAGTCATCTATCTGCAAGGAAACTCTATAGTGAAAAACAAAGTTGGTGAGAAAAACCATATGATGGAAGTTTCGCTAGGAGGCCTCGTGCCAAACTTAATCGATTGCTTTGGATATATCCAATGCTACATCCAGAGACTCTCCATGTTTCTCGATTGAGAATTATCACTCATGTGTCACGTAGGCTAGCAGGACTCCTGTTGTTCTCTGGTGATGAAAACCATATTGCCGGTCGTTCAAGATTCCTGAGCTCTCTAGATATTTGATGAGAAAAATTTTGATTACCTTTACCATTACTGCAGAGATCGCAAATAGTAGTGCAATCGGTCTCTATAGTTGCTAGGGTTTCTTGCCCTTTTTTGGAATCGGTTGGAAACTAGCTATCTTTCGATCAGAAGGAAAGACACCAAGTTTGTATGGAAAGGTGAACAACCTGCAAAGAACTAGTGTTAGTTCTGGTGCACATTTCTTAAGAACAATAGGTGGTATTCCGTCTGGCCTTCTTGGCATCGAGTCCAAGCAGAATGTGCCTAAGAAAATTTCCGACATCAACGATGGAATCGATGTTGGGAAAGTCTAGGCCTGCATCCAAAATACAATTTTCCGCAACGAAGTGCTTGACTTTTTCTTGTGGTGTTGTAGCCAATGCACTGTCATCCTTTGTGAGGGGAGGAAACGAGGTGGAAGTGAAACTTCTCCCGATTACCTTGGCAAAGGTTCAAAATGTACAGCAACCATTCGGGCACTCGATGAGCTCCGATCTCATCTTGGTGTTGTATGCCTCTTTGGACTCATCCATCATTTGACGGCATGTATTGCTAGCTTCAACATATCGCAGCGAGATGTGTGAGCGACGACCCTATATAAAACCAGGAACCAGTGGTTGGTTTGAATGAATAAATTAAGGTGAAATAGTAACAGAGCTGGCTGAAGGACCTTGGTCGATGGCGTCTTGGTGATTTACCAATGAATGAAGTTCATTATTAGTAAACACTGTTCAGAATAATGTAACGTATTAAGCACGTAGTCGAAAAAATTGGAATCCTTGAAAAAACCTTCCCAAATCCACCAAGTCTAAATACACAAGGTCGTTTTCCAGACAACACCACCTCGATCACCAAATTCCTCTACAACAACAAGCACGATCACTACTCCGCGCCGGTCTTCTGGGCCTACTACGAGGGCAAGTTCCACGGCGTGAGGATCGAGCACGAGGGCCCGATGGAGGTGGAGATCCTGCGCTCGTATCTGGTCGTGCTGCGCAGTCTTGCGGGCGGCGCCGTCGAGCTAGTGCTATCGGTGGGGCCTACGCCCCGGGAGGTACACGATCAGCAGGCGACGGCGGACGTTCCCGACGCTTGGATGCTGGGGACTCACATGTGCAGGTTGGGGAATCTATCTCACCCGTTTTGAAAGTTTCCCAATTGCGGTTAGAACCTTCCACTGATGTTTTCATCAAGTTTTTCGAAGTTTTTTCAGCAACTTACACTTTTTTGATGCGCTTCTTTACGTTTTTCATGGATACGTAATGATTTTCTATAGTTTCATATGTTTTTGATGACTGCCTTCAATTGTAGTCAGAAGTTTTGCTACGTGCTTCCTATGATTTTTACGGATTATTGAAGTATTTTCCAACTCTCAAGTCTTTAACGAATGCGTGAATCTTTCATAATGCTTTCTCATGTTTTTGACACTATTTTCACGATTTTCCACATTTCCGAGGATGCGTGATGTTTTTCCGTTATTATTTGAATTTGAATTTGGCGCGATATTTTAAGTTGGCATCGATCCGTTGTTGTCTTGTCATTGTCACACTTTGTGTTTTTTGATATACAGGGTCGCTGATATGTATGGAAACGGTCGATTATTTCCTAAAGTAAGATAGCTAGCGAAAAATGTTAGGATACAAAAGTTGTAGGGTTTTTCAAAATCCATTAAGCTAATGAAAAATTAAGTATACAGGATGAGTCAAAAAGTCAGGACGAAACAAAGTTGCTTTTTCTCTAATGGGACACCCTGTATATTATTCCACATTTCAATTCTGCTCGAAATTCTGAACAAAATTGATAAAGCGCATCATTTCCTAAATTCAACCGATTTAGAGATATCGAATTTTGAAAATAACTTTTTACTACTCTCAAATTTATCAAAGAAAAAGCACGAAACGATGCATATTTATTATGAAAGTCACAAAAGGTGGAGTATGTGGATATTATGATTACAATTTAATTATAATTTTTTTACAGAAAATAAAAAAAAGCATAATTGTTCAGTTAGTAGATTAGAGTAGGAAAACTACTAACTACTAACTCCACTTCGAGAATGGACTACTTCCTTCAATTCAATAATTGTTCAGGGTTGATTAAAATGCAATTAAAACAAAAAAATGTATTTTTTAATGAATGTCCAGGATATTTAAAATTTTATGAAAACAATAGTTAAGACAGGAGGAAAGGAGAGCAAACAAGTTTTAATAAACATCAAATTTTTCTTTGAAATTCTATTTAATAAGGTGCTCAAAGTGTTTACCATTTACCTCCTGACAGTAATGAACACGCTGAACAAAATTTTGTAGTGAATCTAAAATCATGTGAGGAGGAATGGTAGAAATTTCATGCCTTATTCTTTCTTGCAACTCTTCGATATTTGGCGGCCTATTTTTGTAGACTACATTTTGCATGTGACCCCATAGAAAAAAGTCAAGTGGGGTCATATCGGGAGACCTAGCTGGCCATTCAATTGCTCCCCTGCGTCCAATCCATTTATTAGGAAAAGTTTCATCTAGATATGCGCGTACCATACGTCCAAAATGTGGAGGAACCCCATCTTGTTGAAACCATATTTGTTCTGCCGGCAAATTGGGATTGTTATTATTCGGGAATAATTGTCTAAGCTCTGGAATAATATGCTGTTGTAAAAGTGATAAATATCGTTCAGAGTTCAAATTTCCGTTTATAAAATAGGTTCTATGACGTGTCCACCAATAATGCCACACCAGACATTTACTTTTTGTGGCCGTTGAGTGTGAACTTCCTCCATCCAATGTGGATTTTGGTCTGACCAATACCTACAGTTGTGTCGATTTACGTGCCCGTTTAAACAAAATGTAGATTCGTCAGAAAACAATATGTGGTTGACAAAGTTGACATTTTCGCTTAATTTATCCATAATAACTTCACAGAACTCGATTCTACGATCAAAATCGTCTTCACACCCAATTCTTGTGCCAAATGAATTTTGTATGGATGGAATTTTTGCAGTTTGCAAATTTTTTGAATGGAATATCGACTCATGTTATGATTCAAAGCCCTCTGTTGTGCCGAATTTATTGGATTTTCCACCACATCTAACATGACATTCAAAGCATTTTCTTCATTTGTAACGCTTACTGGTCTTCCACTTTTTGGTCGATCTTTGACATCTCCAGTTTCATGAAAACGCTGCAATGTTTTTGAAACGGTTGATTTAGAAATTGGTTCCCGATTTGGATACAATTCATTGAAAATATTCACTACTTGGTCACAACTTCGTCTTCTATCACCGAATCCTATGATCATTAAAATTTCAATACGCTCAGTATTAGTTAAACGTGCCATTTTTGCGCGAAACTTATTTACACTAAATGTATTTTTGACATGTGTTGTCAAGATCATCACTGTTAGACAAAAGAACGACGCGGCGTTGTTATGGAGCTGGAAACTTTCAAAGGTAACTTGATGGACTATGAACTTAATGGACTAACATTTTTGGATAATTTATTATAAGTTATTTTCAAAATTCGATATCTCGAAATCGGTTGAATTTAGGAAATGATGCGCTTTATCAATTTTGTTCAGAACTTCGAGCAGAATTGAAATGTGGAATATAATATACAGGGTGTCCCATTAGAGAAAAGCAACTTTGTTTCGTCCTTACTTTTTGACTCATCCTGTATACTTAATTTTTCATTGGCTCAATGGATTTTGAAAAACCCTACAACTTTTGTATCCTAACATTTTTCGCTAGCTATCTTACTTCAGGAAATAATCGACCGTTTCCATACATATCAGCGACCCTGTATATAAGTTGATGAATCTTGTTACTGTGTGGGAAATGAAAAATTGATAATGTGAACGAAATCCTGACTTTATTTTCTACATACATGATACTGCTTCCACAAATTTCACATTTTCGCGCATTCTCAACGCTTCTTTCACGCCTTTCTACGTTTTTATGGATGTTTGTCGCTTTTTCATGATTTTTCACGTTTTTAGCGGATTCCGGACGCTTTCTAAAGCTCATATACCTTCTTCTTTTGACGGATTTGGGGTGCTTTTTCAAGCTCTCCTACGTTTTCCAACGGTTGGGTTATACATTTTCAATGATTTGTCATTTTTTTGATGGAGTTTTTCCATGGTTTGATCAAATTTTTCATTGATGCATGAATCATGTTTCTGATGGATGCGTGGTTCTTTTTCTATATTGATATAACATTTTTGATGGCTGCATATGACAATATTTTCAGTGTTTTTATACATTTTTATGGCTTTTCAACGCTTTCTCACCTCTTTCTATATTTTGGGACGCTCTCGTGAGAATTTTTGCCACGATTTTAACGGATGCGGGATACATTTTCCACGATTTCACGGTTTTGTCTTAGATAGGAGATTTTTTACACTTTCTCACGCTTTTCTATTGTCATACATTTTTGTGACGTTTCTTGGACGCTTTCTTGTAAAGATTTCCTACGATTTTGACAGACGCGTATTTTCAATGATTTGTTTTTTTTGATTTTCGTTGTGGTTACGTGCGCCTGTCTTTTTTTTTCATGATTTCACACATTTTACACATTTTTGACGGATTTGCGACGCTTTTTCAAGCTCTCCTGCGTCAAGCTTCTCTATGGTTTGTTAAAATTTTTTGAGCAATGCATGGAACTTTCACGCTTTTCCACTTTTGTAATATTTCCACCTAATCATATACGATTTTGATGGATGCATGACACTGTTCTCACGTTTTTTCGTAGTTTTTTTCGGGATTCCTAATGATTTGTTCACACTTTTCTACGTTTCTACAGACGCCTGTCGATTTTGGCGGGATTGGGAAGCCTTTTCAAGCTTACCTCTTTCTTTTGAGGTATTTGTGTCGTTTTTTCAAGTTTTCTTACAATTTTGACGGATGCATGACGCATTTTCAACTCTTTTATGGGTAGTCTTCAACTAATGCGTGAAGATTTCATTTTATAGATTTATGCAATTTCCTCTCCTTGTTTCTGAAAATAAAAATAGAAGTTATAATAATCATCCCAATATTTTTCTAGTAAGGACAGAGTTATGTTCTTCCTCAAGATGTCACTGCACTTGAAATTTCACATCCAGATACCTAAAAGAGAAATTCTCTATTTGTCAGTGACACCCTGTACACCATTCTCCCACGTACATATATATGAGAAAGTTTGAGGTCCAACCAGGTTGAATTTTGAAAACGGGAATGTGAACGTGTCGATGGCGTGACGATTTAGTCACATCACGTGATGTGGTGGTTAAGACTGGGAAAATGGTGTTTGATAAGCAACGTATGTAAAATATCTACCAATACAATTTCCTTTATAGGAGTTCCGATAATCGAAATGTCACCGAAGTTATGCAGGACTTTACCATAGAAGACTACGCTGACAGTTATTGCATCGACGATAATATTTTCATGGCGCTCGTAGCGGACAATTCGACGAGTTTGAACGCTATCAAGGACACTTTGACTGCACTGAAAGAGAAGGGAAAGAAATTCCTCTTGTCTTTACCACCACAGGTATATATCACCACTCACTACACACGTGTTAAATTGTTTGCCGACTAACCAAACTGTATGAAATGTGAAAAAATCTTCCAAGACAGACAAACATCGTTCTAACTACAAAATGAGAAATAGTGATGAAAGGGAGGAAAGCGTTACTTTCCATCACTAGCCGATTATTTTCATGAACGTGTTTTCTCGAGAACTACTGCATTGAATTCCAAAAACAAGGAAGCGTTGGTGAGAGATTTCGATTACCTTCAAAAGAATGTATCACTTGACCCCCTATCCCATTTGAGGTTCAAGGGTTGGAGCTCACCCCTCCGAGGGGTTCGAAGTGAAAATGTTGGAAACATTCGCAGAATATTGGCCCCTCGAAATAAAAATCGACCGGTTCGACCGTTTTTTCTCTGAGAACGATAACTGTGTCGAATCGGCCTTGTTTCATTTTCATTGAGCAACCCAGTATATATTTTCTTCACATTTTTATGTTCTTTCATCTTCTAACTGACAGTATTTATTGTTGTTAATTCTTAATTGATAAATATTACTTGACAATTATTTAATGTGGTTGCATAAATCCACGCTAATTCGATGTGAAATCTTGGTTTCGATTCGATAGAGAGATTTGTTTTGGCCCACCAGAAGCCTTATCACCCTTGGATTGCAGAAAAATCATAAGACACATCTTGATTCATTTAACGAAAAAAAAGAAGTTTGTTTGCAATGATGGTTAAATACATGATTGTTCATTAAATTAGTTCACTATCATACCCATCGAGGCACTCCTCTGCGTATAGAGTTATCATTTGTTTTCCGATATTTGACACTTGTTTTTTGCATAATTAGGGTTATGTATACTGCGTCAGTTGTTTCAATTAGTATTTATATGCACTGTCCAATACATAATACTCAGCTAACCAACATAAGAAGAGCAAAGACTTGTGTGTGAGAAAATGTACTCACGTCGGGTCGTTGAAGTAGTGATGAATTCGTTACTATATTCATAACTCATCCAGCAATAATTCACATTTGTGAATGTGTGGAATCAATGGTATTCATCACTCTCCAGGGAAACCCTTGACTATTGAAGAGAATAATGATTTCATAAGCGTTTATTCAAGCGAGATTTCGTTTCATGCTTCTCATCAAAAGAGAGAAGTTTTGTTTTTTTTTTGCGACACGCATTTTTCTCTGAACATTCTTGTATGCTTTTGACTCTGAGCCACGTTCCCTCCTTGAAATAACTTTGAAATCATTCAACTCATATCTGTCCTGTCATCGATAAATCTAGGTTATGTTGAAAAAACTTCCTGACATTATCAAGAGATGTCACCGCATACTTCTGATTACCATTTTTCTGAAGTTCTCTTTCAGTAATTCCAGCTAAATGGGCAGTCATATATATAACAATCGCACAACAAGCACATTAGATATTCAGCCATCATTGGTATGGATGTCTGTTATATTTTGTCTTTGTCAATTAATACTTGGATAATCGATATAGAGAAATTAGGGTAAGCAGGTGTTTTTAATTGATTGATCTTGATTTACCATACTTCGATTTAATTTAATTTTAATTTTTCTAGTTGCCTGTAAATTCCGGAATGTTGTACTCGAAGGCCGCCAGTTTGGACATCCTTTATCGGCGTAAAGGGAAAATTTACGAGGGAAAGTACCGCGGTACTACCGTGGTATACCCGGATTTCAGTCACGTCAGAATAAGCGAGTACATGGAGGTATTCGACGAGTTTTTGAAACTGTACATCCCCGTTGACATTGACGGGTTCGTCTTGAAAGACAATTGGCCGGTGGACGACAGCTACGTGATGGGCGATAACAGTAGTTTTCCCTATTTCACAGAGGTAATTTTTTTCTTTTCTTACGATCATTTATGAAAACAGCGAATTACACTCTGTGTTTGTTATTCAGAAAGTAGCCCATTTCACTATGACAACAGAATAGTGGACAGTAATACGTACACGTGTTGCAGTATTTCAAACTTAGAAATTGTACTACTGGTATCATCACATATGGTACTTATCATATACTTAGATTGATTTTGCATCCTGATCTTTCAAAACATGAATGAATCCACTACATTATGAACAACAACCTAATAGCAATTACTGCGGATACATACATACAGTTGAATCAGTTGATTGAAGCTGCTTACAAAAGATGACAGCTGGAAGACTGCCGAACTTTAATTGATTTATCTGCGCACACTTTTATTTCCATGGAATCGACAAAGTTTCATCGAACTATTCATAGATCACCACTCTGTTATTCTCGTTCCTGACTGCTGTATTTTGGAATGCGTGTAAGCTGTAGACAATGAGTGGAACCGATTAGAAACGTGTTGATAGTATATGTAATCAGGTCTCCTAACCGCTCATAATGCACATAATTTGAATATTTATGTTTGTAGGAAAAAAGTGTAGAGTGTACTTTATGCACCCATTACATTTCCATCCACGCCGCTAAGTGGTTAATGCTGAATATCTACTGGCACAAAATACGCTTCACATTCCATACTAGTTATGTTTGCAGGGTATCCGGAAAAATAAGGGAAATCTCTCGAATTCGAATAAAACTTGAAAAATAAGATCAGAGGTTCCTATATTTTCTTTTCTTCATAGGCCTTTCTTATGTATACATGGCCACTAGATGGACGCTGCTGGGAATCGTTTTTTATTGAATAACTTTCAAAGTAATTAATATTCATTGCGATGAAAATTTAATGTAAGGGACCCCTTGAAATAGTGTCCTTGAACAAGTTTTACTTTCTTATTAGTATATCTTAACAGTCAGAGTCAACAGTTGACTGTCTTCCACAATGTCTAAAGGCTGATTCGTGCAACGTTTATTATAATTACATTTCAATTATTTTATCATCAACAAAAGTAAATCACTGATACACGGTATATGGTGAATCCACCAAAAAGTGGCCAACTTTTGACTATACATAATAAATACATCATATTCCTACTGGAAACAGTTAATTCGCATGGGCGAGTATGTCTTTCAATAGATGATCACGGAGGAAGGAGACAGCTGAATTCCCATCAGATCTTCAAAAGTGTAGATTGTTTAATGAATGCTTTGTGGTTTGTAAAGTTATAGGTTATGTTGTCTCATTTTGAAATTATATACAAGTAAAAATTGAATAACGAAAATACAAGAAATAGGTACCTATCACAGATGAATTTCAAATCGATGTTCATGTGTTGTATGAACAGTCAGTTGTTTATAGTGATAATGTAATTTATTCATTTATTTATTCATTTGTTACATAGGTTACCCAACAGACTATTAAAACTCCAATTATAGGGTTACACATTTTACATAATATAGAGTGTACACCTGATATCAGTGATCGAGGAAATAATCCTAGGTATGATACTCTCAATGAAACAGTAAGGAGAGTAACTTCAATAGTGAATATAGTAATAATGCTAATAGAAAAAAGAGAGCTTCGAGTTGAGGAGAAGAGAGAAAAAATACAAGAAAATACATATTTCAATTTCGATCAATGCAGCACGAACATTTGTAGCTTCTTTTCTGGTTTTGTGAATGGTGCTATTGAATGGGTCAATGTGACTAATGGAATCATATAGAGAGGTGAATTTCTTGCATTGTTAATTGTATGAGACGGTAAGTGAAATGAATTAGGCGCACGAGTAATATGAGTAGGAGCATGGAGTGATAGCTTGTTAGTTATATAATTACTATCGATTTGGTTGTTGAAGATTTTGAAGAGGAACAGTGCATAGCTTACTATTCTTCGAGAAGAAAGTTTGGAGAGATTGTAGTGCTGTAGACGATTTTCGGATGATAAGTGGATTAAAGGTCTTTAGAATCTAAAAAACAGTTAATGCATGAATTTCATCTGAACTTTTTCTATTCGTTGAACGTATTCATGGTAATAAGGATTCCAGACTGTTGAGGCAAATTCAAGATGGCTCCATACTAGGGAGTTGTACAATAGAATTAATGTTTTCTTTCGGTTTGAACTACATCACTAACTTTCTTAAGATGCGACTTTAAATAATGGCAATATAATTGGAATGTAATTATAATGAACGTTGCATGAACCAGCCTCAAGTCCTAATCATATCGAATATGTAATTCTCCAGAAAATCCACCTTTCGTCATGTTATATTGTAACACATAAAACAGTCATAAATATTTTGAGAGGTTATAAAATTTTGTCATCTCAAAGAGACTTCCTATTGGTCGGTGAAAATGAAAAACCAATCAGAGGTCCATTATATCCATTCATGACTATTGCCAACATACCTTACCTGTTAGTTAACTAGTATGGATTAAATGTTTCGAAAAGACAAAACTCTAATTCCAGCGGATAAATCTGGAACTTGATGAACTGGCCGTAAATCAACGATTCATATATGTATACAGGAAATGCAAGAAATGATGTCCTCTACCATACCGTGGGACGCGACCAGTCAGAACACGACACACTTGCGCCGGCACAACGCGTACGGCAGCCGGCAGACCGAGGCGTTCCAGGCCTACTACAACCGAACAGCCATCTTGTCCTCCACCAAACTGTTCGGGCACGCGCGGACCGTCGCCGCCGTTCAGAACGTCAACGCCACCTGGGACGATCTTGCCGAGTTCATTGACCACGTGCTTTTCGACAGGTGGGTATATACTGGCCGTTTAGTTTTGCAAACACGTAGCAATCGATATTATTCACTGAGCTACTTTTTAAAATTGCGTCCGGTTGGAGAATATATACAGGGTCGCTGATATGTATGGAAACGGTCGATTATTTCCTAAAGTAAGATAGCTAGCGAAAAATGTTAGGATACAAAAGTTGTAGGGTTTTTCAAAATCCGCTAATGAAAATTAAGTATACAGGATGAGTCAAAAAGTCAGGACGAAACAAAGTTGCTCTTTCTCTAATGAGACACCCTGTATATTATTCCACATTTCAATTCTGCTCGAAATTCTGAACAAAATTGATAAAGCGCATCATTTCCTAAATTCAACCGATTTCGAGATATCGAATTTTGAAAATAACTTTTTACTACCCTCAAATTTATTAAAGAAAAAGGACGAAATGATGCATATTTATTATGAAAGTCACAAAAGGTGGAGTATGTGGATATTATGATAACAATTTAATTATAATTTTTTTACAGAAAATAAAAAAAGCATAATTGTTCAGGGTTGATTGGAATGCAATTAAAACAATAAAATGTATTTTTTAATGAATGTCCAGGATATTTAAAATCTTATGGAAACAATAGTTAAGACAGGAGGAAAGAGAGAAAACAAGTTTTAATAACCAACAAATTTTTCTTTGAAATTCTATTCAATAAGGTGCTCAAAGTGTTTACCATTTACCTCCTGACAGTAATGAACTCGCTGAACAAAATTTTGTAGTGAATCTAAAATCATGTGAGGATGAATGGTAGAAATTTCATGCCTTATTCTTTCTTGCAACTCTTCGATATTTGGCGGCCTATTTTTGTAGACTACATTTTTTATGTGACCCAATAGAAAAAAGTCAAGTGGGGTCATATCGGGAGACCTAGCTGGCCATTCAATTGCTCTCCTGCGTCCAATCCATTTATTAGAAAAAGTTTCATCTAGATATGCGCGTACCATACGTCCAAAATGTGGAGGAGCCCCATCTTGTTGAAACCATATTTGTTCTGCCGGCAAATTGGGATTGTTATTATTCGGGAATAATCGTCTGAGCTCTGGAATAATATGCTGTTGTAAAAGTGATAAATATCGTTCAGAGTTCAAATTTCCGTTTATAAAATAGGGTCCTATGACGTGTCCACCAATAATGCCACACCAGACATTTACTTTTTGTGGCCGTTGAGTGTGAACTTCCTCCATCCAATGTGGATTTTGGTCTGACCAATACCTACAGTTGTGTCGATTTACGTGCCCGTTTAAACAAAATGTAGATTCGTCAGAAAACTATATGTGGTTGACAAAGTTGACATTTTCGCTTAATTCATCCATAATAACTTCACAGAACTCGATTCTACGATCAAAATCGTCTTCACTCAATTCTTGTATCAAATGAATTTTATATGGATGGAATTTTTGCAGTTTGCAAATTTTTTGAATGCAATATCGACTCATGTTATGATTCAAAGCCCTCTGCTGTGCCGAATTTATTGGATTTTCCACCACATCTAACATGACATTCAAAGCATTTTCTTCATTTGTAACGCTTACTGGTCTTCCACTTTTTGGTCGATCTTTGACATCTCCAGTTTCATGAAAACGCTGCAATGTTTTTGAAACGGTTGATTTAGAAATTGGTTCCCGATTTGGATGCAATTCATTAAAAATATTCACTACTTGGTCACAACTTCGTCTTCTATCACCGAATCCTATGATCATTAAAATTTCAATACGCTCAGTATTAGTTAAACGTGCCATTTTTGCGCGAAACTTATTTACACTAAATGTATTTTTGACATGTGTTGTCAAGATCATCACTGTTAGACAAAAGAACGACGCGGCGTTGTTATGGAGCTGGAAACTTTCAAAGGTAACTCGATGGACTATGAACTTAATGGACTAACATTTTTGGATAATTTATTAGTAGTTATTTTCAAAATTCGATATCTCGAAATCGGTTGAATTTAGGAAACGATGCGCTCTATCAATTTTGTTCAGAATTTCGAGCAGAATTGAAATGTGGAATAATATACAGGGTGTCCCTTTAGAGAAAAAGCAACTTTGTTTCGTCCTGACTTTTTGACTCATCCTGTATACTTAATTTTTCATTAGCTTAATGGATTTTGAAAAACCCTACAACTTTTGTATCCTAACATTTTTCGCTAGCTATCTTACTTTAGGAAATAATCGACCGTTTCCATACATATCAGCGACCCTGTATATATATATATATATACACCCGTTCACACTACAACACCCGTTCATCTAATCTCCTGAAAACACAGTCTTTTCGACTTACAAAATCAAAAAACAACTCCCCCCCCCTAGGGCTCTACAATAAAATACCGGAGAGAATAAGTCAGCTCCCACTACAAAATTTCAAAAAAAAACTAAAATATTACCTTCTGAAACACTGTTTCTACTCTGTGGAAGAATTTGCCAGTTCTCACATGGACATATAGAACACTGTATGTTGACATGCAGGACTCACTTAGGGAAATTAGATAAGCAATTTTCTCTATTTTAAATAATGGTTTCAGCAACACTGCACGATTGTATTTGCGTTATGTAATTCGTATGTTATTTATATTTACTTAAGTTTGTCTATGTGTACGCGTGCGTGCGCATACCTATATGTATGATTTCCTAATATAATTCGTATTATTAGGATAAATTTTATGTTATAAACTGACACAGTCATCATAGTTTTACACTGTGTGATGAATGCCATGACTTGCTACAAATGTTTTTTTTTCTATCTATCTATCTATCTATATATATGTATGTATATATATATATATATATATATACAGCTCAGCTCACGTATGATTTGTGACAGAATTGATAATCATAATTCGAAACCTTTTTTATAATTGCTTTGGGCTGTAGTGAATTTCTCAACATGTGACACTTTCGCAACTATGTGTTGCTCTTTCTCAGCAACCGATTGCACTGCTACAACAACTTGTTGCACTTCTGCGACAACCTTTTACATCAACCTGTTGCACTTTTAGGTCAACTTGTCGCATTTTTTGCAATAACTGATTGAACTTCCACAACAATTTATGTACTTTTGCGACAATCAGTTGCGCGTTTGCCACAACCTATTACACTTGCGCAACAACCTGTTACACTTTTGTGACTGTGTTTCAAATCACACTTTCGCAACAACATGTTTCACTTTTACAACAACCTGTTGCACTTTTACGTCAACCTGTCGCACTTTCTGAACAACCTGCAGCACTATCTCGAACTTTTCGACTTTTTTCGACAGCGTGACGGGCACCCACCTGACCGGCGTGCCGGTTTGCGGCGACTCGGCCTTCTTGGACCCCGAAAGGCAGGAGCCGCTGTGCCTACGCTGGTATCTGGCTGCTGCCACCATGCCATTCGTGAGGGTGGCCTCGCGCCCGCCCTTTCGCGACCCCCAGAGCCTCTACTCGCGCTTCGTCGAGCAGGTGGTCGAGCGGGCGTTGGACACGAGAAGGGCGTTGCTCGGGTACTACTACACCGTACTGAGCAGGTAAGGTGTGTGGAATGACGATGACGATAGAAATAAGATATTAGATTAGATTGGAGCTTGTGTGCTGTATGCCCTCTACTTCCTAAGGTCTATTGTGTTTTTCCCTCGAAATCGCTTAGACTTCTCTGTCTAGCTCCGTCCTTGCTACACGAATTCAAATGCTAATGACATCACGTCACAATAATGAACGTCTTCATTATTTAGTGAAATTATTATTAAAAGTTATCTTCAGGAAGTGATTATTGAAAGTGATCTTATCAAGTAATTTCAACATGACCACGCATTTCGCAATGTTTATATTCAACACTTTTTACATGAGTAGAATAGAATAGAACATGAGCCACAAATTAAGATAATCACCGAGGGAGGGCGTTTCGAAGTTTCTTTCTATGAAAAATTTGATATAAATATAAAAAAAATTGACGTGGAGTCAACAGTTCACAACATACAGTACACAGAGCATACAGTTCACAGAGCATACAGTTCACAGTTGATAGTCCAAGCTAGGTAGTGTCTTGGTTTATGTTACAGTACAAATCTCTGCTTTTGTTTGAGTCGAGTCAGTGAAAAGTCATCCAATAGTGTCAGAAGATCATAACCAATGTGTGAAAGGTTCAATTAGCTAGAGATCTAAGCAAATCGAAGTGGTGTGTGAAGTCTCCGAGAGAGCTAATAATGTCCATCTGCACATCTCGGAAATTCTATTCACAATTTCCACCTATGCCTGTCTGAACTTTCAATAGATTATACAGGGTGAGTCAAAAATGTGTACCGAGCTTTCTGGGGGTGATAGACCATTGAAAAATAAGTGTAGTTTGATGATTAAACTCATGGCCCAAAATGCATATTAAGGGAGATATATCCTTCCAAAGTTGATAAAATTAAAATAATTTCTCCGCATAATTTCTGAACGATGAAAGCCACCCGATTGAAATTTTGTGCATGAATGTATGTTGTCAAAATACATTTTTTCGTCACACTTCCACATTTCTGATATTGTTATAAAGGGTGTTTTCAGAGGGTGAGTCATGATTTTTTGTAGAAAACTTTTTTCCCTGTATTATTTTCGGTGAAAAAACAGGAGCATTCGATGGAGCGAAGAAAATTACATGAAAAAGGTACTCTTATTCAAATACAAAAAATTGAGCCGTTCGTGAGATATTTGAGTTTTCGTAGTTACATGATATCAGCAGATTGATTTTATTCATCGCGAGATTCATCGGTAACAATATTTTAGCAGGCCATGATGAATGATTTTGTTCTCAATTTTGACGTTCATGTCATCAACATTCGAGTCAACATTGTTGTAGTCGATTTGTTCGTGTGGTTTTTCTGTGTCATTTATCACTGCGATTATCAACTGAGATTTTAAGAAATATGGCAGGTTATTCGTTCTCTGAACAGACTGATATGCTTCTAATGCTTGGCGAGTGCTCCGGAAATGCAAATGCTGCTGAAATATCGTTATACCGATGAATCTCGCGATGAATAAAATCAATCTGCTGATATCATGTAACTACAAAAACTCAAATGTCTCACGAACGGCTCAATTTTTTGTATTTGAATAAGAGTACCTTTTTCAAGTAATTTTCTTCGCTCCATCGAATGCTCCTGTTTTTTCACCGAAAATAATACAGGGAAAAAAGTTTTTTACAAAAAATCATGACTCACCCTCTGAAAACACCCTTTATAACAATATCAGAAATGTGGAAGTGTGACGAAAAAATGTATTTTGACAACATACATTCATGCAAAAAAATTCAATCGGGTGGCTTTCATCGTTCAGAAGTTATGCGGAGAAATTATTTTAATTTTATCAACTTTGGAAGGATATATCTCCCTTAATATGCATTTTGGGCCATGAGTTCAATCATCAAACTACACTTATTTTTCAATGGTCTATCACCCCCAGAAAGCTCGGTACACATTTTTGACTCATTTATATTTATATTTATTCACGGACCATGTGAGAGAGTGAGAATTTCCGAACGGACGAGTTCTTACATTGCCTTCTGTAACGAATGTCTTATACTATTTTCTCTGTTTCGGCTGTATCATACGGTTTCGGTAATATTGAAAATATGATTCAATAATTATTTGAGGAAATTTCGGTTTTTGACAGTTGACAGAATAAAGCGTTAAGTTCAGTAAATTCGAGAGATGCTTGGAATTTTCGTGAAATAAACTTTCCTATTTCCTATTCCCTAGTGAATTTATATGTCATATAAATGTCAAGGGACAGAGCCTAAATTTTCTACATAACATTCCTGGAATTTCGATGAATGTAGGAGATACTTCCACCATTTCTGACATTCCTTTCGAAATCTGCAGCAGTTGTACTATTAATAAACGATATGAGCAGATTCTACAGATACCTATTCCGTAATTATTTCTAGCTATATAATTGTTAGAGAAATTTTAATGAAATATTATTGCTTTGTTGTTAATCTCAACTAATTTGTCGACTATAAAAACAATAATTATATAAGTACCTGTCTATGTTACGAGTGGTATTCCTATATTTTCAAAAGTACTCCCATTGGAAAAAAAAGTATCTGTTGCTGGTAATTGATATTATTTTTGTTTCCTATATTTCAATATTTGATTATTTTTATGATTATGCAGCTTAAATTCGTACCATTTTCAGGTTATACTTCGTCTTTATGCTTCGTTTAACGTAGAACTTGGATAGCGAGAGTCACAGACATGTTTGAAATGTGGATTATCTAATATTCATAACATGTATCAGTCTTTGAAAAACCCGAAAGGAAAACACCTGACAAACGTGTTTCAATGATGCTCATTAATAAACGAAAAATCGTGCATCAAACGATCATCAAAGTGCCGAAACAGAAAAACACCCTTCATTCTATCAGAATCTATAACTTTTTATATGATTGATAATACGTCTTCATGCACCGTATCAAAATCCTTTCTTTCGACGATACAGAAACGAGCCTCTGATCCGGCCGATGTTCTACGACCATCCCGCCGACCCGGCCTCTTTCGCCCTCCGCGGGCAGTACAAGCTGGGCGCCGCCCTCCTGGTCGCCCACCCGCTCAGCGAGAAGCGGAAGAAGCTGCGCGTCTACCTGCCGCCCGAGGTGGGCGTGTGGTTTGAGATGGGAGGCGGGCGCCCGGTAGTCTGCAACGTCTCCGACCCGTGGACGGCCGTCGACCTGGTGGACACGGATCTGGTGGTGTTCGTGGCTCAGGGGGCCGTCGTGCCGCTGACAGTGAGTCTGCTTTTTCTTCTGTACGAACAGTTTTATCTACGTGTTAACTGTCTGATAATAATTATTATAATGATATTCTTTATTTCAAGGAACGTTAGGCAGTTGATACATAACATTGTAACAGGGTGGTAGGTTTTCCTCTGGCTGGTTGGCCTCAGGTAGAAAATACTCCGGACGACGACTGATGCCAAATGTATGTATTGCGCGAGACAAGCTTTACCGGGAGACAAGGCTCGTTCAAACCTAACATTACTTCGTTAACCCAGTACATCTAAAATAACGATGTTTCCTGATTATTGTCTACAATCATGTGACGTACAAAGTAACAAATTTGCTCTTCGATATTCTGAAAGAACCTGAGAATGAAAACCGACATCAGAGTCGGTTAGCTTGCTACTAGAACAGGTGAGCAGTAACGAACCACAAAAATTACCCAAAAATGCAGGCTGTAGGCAAACACCAAATAAAAGCGAGGAAGCACTTAGAGCCTGCACTTCAACGAAGTGAGAAGTGGATGATCGCAGAAAAACCAATTGCTAGCAAAAACACGAAACAACTCACACTGCTGCCTCGATAGCCGAAAACCTAAATATTCTGACCGAAAGACGATGTTGCCGCAGTCGCAACACAAAAATTCTAGAGTACGACGACGTCTACTCAGGTAAATAACCAACAATACGAGGACGTTAACACGACGCACAATGGTGTGCGGGGATAAATTGAGCAGGCGACGGAAAGTCATCGCTACAACATTCAATGAAAAAACATCAGAAAATTGATAACTTTGCCAATTGTATCTATACAAATAATGTATATCCCATGAGGACCAGAAGAAAAATGATCTTTATAATAATAATATTCATTACAAAATAACCTTTATGATAATAATGAACATCAATTAACAATTACACTAGTGCTGATAAAAAAACAACAATAGAATATGGTTCTATTTTCATAAATGTGTTGAATATTGTTTTTTTTAATACATTCAGTTTTTGTATTTCTTGCACTTGTTGACAAGACAACTTCGAGAAAAATTCCAAACAACAATATTTTGTACTTTTTTCTGTGACTGACAGTCTATGTATTGGATAGTTGTAAATTAGTGACCTGGTACCATATATATTTTTTGAAAGACAATCATCAAAAAACTGTTTATTTTTGGAAAGAAATAGCAATTATTCTTGTATGGAGACTGCACATTTTGTTAGAAGTTTCTAATGTTCGAATTTTCCTTCAAACTCATGTTTGATATTATTCTCACAGCTCGTTTCTGTATTGTGCAAATCTTTTTGAACTGATTGATTCCACTTTAACTTAATCATCTATAACAAATTACTAAAAATTCAGAAGACGTGATTTTCTGCTTTTAGGTGTTTGAAATGATGCTTGTGTTGTTACTATACATTAATTATACAAGGAGTCCCATGACCACGTGACAATCTCTCGGTAGCATACATGGTAGGTCAAAATATCACTAGTTGGTCATTTACCTTTCTTTCCTAAGATTCTAAGGTATGCCACAAAAACATACCATAGAATTAACATTTTTGGCTGTCAGTTTTGAACCACTTTTGTTTTTGACTAGTGTTATTTTGACCTCCCATGTATGCCTCCGAGAGATTGTCACGTATTCAGTAGACATCACCCTGTATATATCCATAAATACTCGATTCACACCAGTTGATGGTATTGATTACTACAGGGTTGAACGTGTGAACTTGAACTAGTGAAATATTTCATTATTTTGTTTCTTTCTTATGTTGTCTATAAGTGAAGAATGTTTCGAGTATTTTTTGTCGTTATTCCAAATTCTAACAATTATGTACTTCCATTCATCTGATTTTGTTTTGTTCAATAGTGGCAAGTTCGGATTTTTCGTTGAAAAGACAAGTTCTTCCAAGAATCTTAATGTACTGTCCATGAATGTAAAATTGATTCAAAATGAATTTCTCCCTTCCTCTGTTGATAGAATCAATCATGCAATTCAAATTCTCAATTTCTTTTGTGATGAAACCCTTGTAACTCGAAAACCGTTAGTTAGGTATATGAAACTCTATATCAGTTAGAGCAGAATTCAATCCTATATTTAGTTATTAGATAAATACAAAGTGTTTGGTTCAAGGGTTTTCAAAAACTTCCGAATGAATATTTTTGACCACACTGTATGAGATTTGCATGATACTATAACGAGTTATAGTTAAGTATCAGTTATGGTATCATGTGAGATTTGCATCAAATAACATCATGAATACTTGCTCTTGTAGAGATTTGAAAGATCCAACTTCGAATATTTTTGAAGTTGAGATATAATAAGATATTAGTGCAAACTCAAGATTTTCCACGAAAATCGTAATAATTCGAAAACGGCCAAGAATAACTATAGAGACATGATTTTTGTCAAAATAATCTGTAGATTTCAGGAACTGAATGAAATACAGGATGTTTCATTTGAAATGTGGACATTTGGAGCCATTTCCGGTTGAACCGTGAAAAATATAATATACATTTATGTTGTTTTCGTGGCTGAAGGGGTGGTTTACCCCTAACGGTGCGAATGATTTTGGTAATTTTGCACTCATCATGTGCTGAGTTTTTTTTTGGTGCTCACTCATTTCGACCTCAGAAACCCGAATTTCACAATAAAAATCGTGCACAAACCTATATTCCCCGAAGTAATCCAGGAAAAAGTGTGCCAAGTCACCTTCTTGTCTGGCATCGTTTTGGGCATCAAAGTTGATAGGCGTTCCATTTCTCACGCAGTATACTTTTATATCTTCATTATACATTCAAGAAGTCGAAAAGAAGGAAAATCATCCTCGAAGAAGTTCAATCCACTTTCTTTAGCATCTTGGAGAAAAAGATTCAACTTTTTTCATAGGAATGCGCTGTCAAATGAGGAGCTCCGTCCGAACCGAAGATATGATGTTATATATTCTCTACTAGATCGGGCTTAGAGAGAGAGAGAGAGAGATGAATTGAAAGGCCATAACAAAGAAGTGATCAAATCAGCTGACTGTTGGCAAAACATTTTGATTCTTGATGTGCCATTGTGAAGTGATATTGTATTGAGACATTTTCAGTTATTTTCATTTGAGTTGATAGTGTAGGATTTTGAAACTTTGTTCGAAATGGTGTTGTCCTGTTCAGCCTATGGCTGTACTGATCGATTCAAAAAAATCTAAATATATCATTTTTGTTATGTGAGTTATTGAACAATGTTGAACAAATTTCAAATAGATCCTAGTTCGCGCATAGAGAAAGGCGAAGGAATCCAACCAATGAAAACAGCAAAAAAGAGAGGCAACCACCAGTGATCAGCTGATTATTGGCAGAATTGTACCTTTCTTTGTTGCACATCCAGACGAATCGATAGATCTTTCTTTTTCTTATGTTCGGTTCAATGCTCCTCATAATTCGAAGCGACAAGGGTGCCACTAGTATATATCATACCTCTGATTCAAAATGTCACGGATGCTAAGAAGATGCTAGAAAAGATGATTATCAGTGACCCGTCTGTGAGGACCGTTGCTCACGAAAGTGAGAATTTCCGGACCCATATAAATTTTCTTCTGAGATATCAGCTCACGAGAGATTCCGATGGAATTTATAATACCCTCCACGTTGCCTCCACCAGCTCTTCATTTTTCCATTTATATATGTGCTATTTTAATTTTAAATTCCTCAACTCTTTTCTCTTCTGTCTCCCCTGAACATGAAAAAAAGGGAAATATATGATGCACACTACACAAATTCATATCGCGTACACGCTGGCACCTTCGACCATATTTGTTTTATGGTCGAAGGCTGGCATCACATCTTCTGTGATTGTTATGTTTATTCTGGAAATTTATATCTTAACACCCATTGTATTTAAAAAAAAACTGTAATTGTTCATTTATATTTTATATTATAAATTATATACTTATATTACTGCGAATAAACATTCATTTTATTCTATTCATTCTATTTTAACATATATCGCTTTCATTTTCCAGCTTTTTGTGGGATTTTCTCTCCTCGTTTCTAAAAAATAGAGTAGAAGTTATTAAAAATTATTTTTATTTCATTATATTTGTAATAAGGGCAGATCCCAAAATCTGTGCTTATAACGAATATATTGAAATAATTTTTGATAACTGTTACTCTATTTTTCAGAAACGAGGAGAGAAAACCCCACAAAAAGCTGGAAAATGAATATACCACCTCCTCGAAAAACTTACAGACAGTATGTTTATCGATTTGTTCTGAAATTGCAGGAAAAAATTGCTACTACGAATAAAAAAAAAATCACTAGAAAAGGAAAAAAACCACAAGAATATTTTTTTTACAGGCGGACCACGAGATAAATCTGATAGTGGCGCTGAATTGCACAGCGAAACAGTGCCAATCAGAAGGTACGCTTCTATTGAACGACGACGTAGTGGTGTCTTTCAAGGCTGATAACGACTCCGTCACACTTTCGAACATACCGAAGATGAATTGCAACTACACCTTAGGTCACGTGAAGCTTTACGGCGGTTCGTATTTCGAAGAGCAATCCTCCTACGATCGATATTATTCGAAATACGAAAGCATCTGCGACAAGGGCGATATTTTCACCATATTTTATAAAGAAGCTCCTACAACTACTACAGATGCTACTACTCCCACTACAACAACTACTGAAACTCCTATCACAACTGCTGCCGCAACAACTCAGATTACAACTGATGCTACAACTCCCACTTTAACAACTGCTGAAACTCCTACCACAACTGCTGAAACTCCTACCACGACTGCTGCCACAACAACTGGGACTAAAACTCCCACTACAACAACTGCTAAAACTCCTACCACAACTGTTACCATAACGACTGAGACTACAACTGATACTACAACTCCCAATATAACAACTGCTAAAACTCCTACCACAACTATTACCACAACAACTAAGACTACAACTGATGTCGCAACTCCCACTATAACAACTGCTAAAACTCCTACCACAACAACTAAAACTACAACTGACGCTACAACCCCCACTATAACAACTACTAAAACTCCTACCACAACTATTACCACAACAACTGAGACTACAACTGATGCTACAACTCCCAATATAACAACTACTAAAACTCCTAACACAACTGCTGCCATAACAACTAAGACTACAACTGGCGCTACAACTCCAACTATAACAACTGCTGAAACTCCTACCACAACTACCAAGACTACAACGAATTCTTCTTCATCGTGATAATATTATACAGTTTTTTCAAAATATGGTTCGCTTCTGTTTCGCAACCAAATCATGCATATCTTGGCTCTGAAGTATTGTATATTATATACCTATTGTAAGTATAGTTGACCAATATTATTAATTGCAGTTTTATAAATGAGCCGGATAGTGATTCTTACACATATTTTTCTTTTCTTAAAGGGAGATGATCGTCCAAGGAATTATTTTAGTATTTTTCGTACGACCAGATTTTCGATTATTCATCATATATCTGTCATTATGACAGTGTTTACTGATTGCTATGCCAAACTCGTTGGTGAGCGAATTTATTTCATTTTGAAGGATTTACCTATCTGACAGCTTCATGAATAACAAGCCCCTACAGCTGCTACTACAACTCTTACTATAACTGCTGCTACAACTCCCACTACAACTAATACTGCAACTCGGGTTACAACTCACATTACAGTTGATGAACTATAACTCTTAGTACAACTCGTACGTTAAATCTCCTACCACAACTGATGCTAAAATAACTAATATGTTACAACTTCTGCGATAACTGTCATTATTACAACCGCTGGTACGATTCGCACTACAACTTCATCTACTGCATCTGCTGCTACCACCCATTCTACAACTCCTACCACAATTGCTGCTAATGCTCTGTTCACGAATTCTTCTTAATGATATTATACAGAGTCATCAGAAAGGTTCACAAAATAAGAGAGTTTTTGTACACAAATTATAATTTATATCATTTCAATTTAGACCGGTATTTTTCATTTGATACCCAAAATCTATGTCACCAGGAATATGAAGTATTACAAATATGATTATCAGCAAATATCATTTGTTCATTTTCGAAGTGACTCGAGTGTTTTGAATTGACAAAGAATATTTTGAAATTTCTGACCTATGAGGTATTCTTTAGTCAAAAGTTCTCTTGGTCTATTATTGTATGAATTTCTAAGATCAAATTTTTCCATTTGATGCACACTTCCTCTTGTTGACACTGTATTTTTTGAAATTATTTCTAGTTTTATTTTGATATGTTACTATTGTTAGCCATATTGTTAGTATGTGAGTAAGCTGATTAATAAATATTTTGATATACTTTGCACTCATAATTTTTCTGTCCATTCATATTTTTTCCCATCTACTAAATGATTATGCCTGAGCCTGCAATGACAATTCACCTTTATAGAATGGCTGATTACAATGAATTTTCACAAAATGAAATTAAATTCGCCAAAACCAAATCTACTCTCAAACGACGGGTCCGCTATGATTGGCATCTTTCGAACGTATTCAAATTTCAATTCGATTCCTTCACAAAATCAGAAAAATTTCAATTTTTGGTTGTTTCCGTAGGTTTTTTCTCAATTTATTTTTTCCTAAACCACCCCCTGTATTGAGACGAACTAAACAAAAAATAAGTTGGTCGAGCCATTTGAGAACTTTTGCCAGACCATCGCACTGAAATTGATTCTTATATATTCAGATTATAAATCAATTCATCTAAACGAGTCACATTCGGAATTTCAGGCCACATTGGCAATATGAATCGAACCAAGTGACAACAAAAATAGATTTAATAAACAAAAACGATTTGATTACAACATCATCAACTAATAATATGTGTCATTTGTGTTCAAAATGTCACCTATGAGAAAAAGTAAAATTTCGATACTTCACATCATGAAATTTGATGGACTGAATGAATGAGTTGGGGCACTATACATTTTGTATATTATTTTTAAAGGCATCATTTGAGAGCTGCATTTTGACTAGCTATGTATACATCACCAACAAGCACTTTGTTGTGACTTTCATGAATTTATCCAAGCTGAACTTCACCGCAGCATTTTTTCTGAAAAATATGAAACATATAATATAAAGTAACATTTTAACTATGAATAGGTGAGAAAATGTGAACTTCAACGGTAAATATCTCGAAAACTATGAAATATTATCTAATATATCCATTTACAGAGTATCTGAGAGATTTCCCACATTTTCCTGGTCTATATAGAGACTATGTACAGTGTCAACAGAACGTAATGAAATTTCACAAATATTTTTCTGAACAGGAAAACACTCATTTTGGTACATACCTTAGAGTGTCAATCTCATTGGCACATTGACAAAAAGCCAACAGAAACTGCTCAAAATCGTGCGACGTCCAATTACCTTGCTTGAAGTACTCTACAATTTGAGATAAATCCACGAATAAATCCCTCATATCTCTAGATCTATGTATGGTTGTGGCTAAATTCAACAAAGCTCTGGTGTATAGCTTGAAATTCGTTTCAAAGTCATTGAAATTCTTCTGAAGCAGTTTAGGTTTCAAGTTCATCGATAATAGCCTAGAAAAATCTAGACTGTTTAACAGAACAGGACAGAATGACACAAAAATAATTGAATTTTTTGAGATGGTGAGGCAAAATTAAGAAAGTTCCACAAGTCTGAACTTTGAATTGAAATTTTTCTGTCCAGGAGTGTATACTGGTTTTTGATTGTTTCAACTTTCTTTTGACAGAAAACATACATATATTGGACAAACGGTTTGAGATACAGGCACTAGTATTGAATAACACTTACTGTTTATGTTCTTTTTCCTTGTCAACGAGAGCTTTGAGTTCTCTTAGTTCAAATAAGAACTCCCTGTCCATTTCCAAGTCATTATATTCAGTGCCTGCAAATGAACTGAATCTGATCAGACCTTCATCAAGAATTGTGCAGGATTTATATTACCCATGGAATTGTAAGTCCATTGATCAATGATGGCTTCACAACAAATTCTGAACTTATTGAATGACATGTGCTGAAGCTTCTTTTTATTAGTTTCAAATCTCATACAGGCCATGAAGACAACACAGGCATATTTGTGAGCTAGTTTATCGGATAAATAGAAGGAATTTTTTATATTCTCCACAGTTTTGCCTGGCAATTCTTCTACTGTTTTAAATATTCTTTTGACATTGTCAAATTGGCGTCTGAAAAAAAAAAACGAACAGCTAGGTGGAAGAATATTTTCATTTCTCTACACTTTTAGGATTTATCCTTATTTCTAAAAATGAAAATAGCAAATATGATAATTATTTCATTATCTAATATTTGTAGGCTTCACTACAAGCCTATTGGAAAAGCATTTGTAAATTGGAAACAAAATCAGCGGATTTTGAAATGATAATGTCAACACCAAAAATTGTTATACCTTCCTTATTCCTAGAAAATAAAAAAAGGTGAGTTTTTGCATGTTAGACAATTATCTACATTATCATATTTTAATAGTTCATAGATTTTTTTGCTATTATCATTTGGACCATCCTATTTAGGCATATGAGCATTCAGAAGAGTGTTTGATGTAAGAAAATGTGTCAATAGCCTATGGAAAGTAATTTAATCTCAATACCTCTCTTGATACCAAAATGAAGTCACTCTTTGCAGGCAAATTCTATATGAAATAATACAAAAACACCTGGTGAACAGAATTCCTTCGTGCCAACTTCTCTTTTCATTGTCAACAGAGTTGTCAACATAGCATTGAAAATCTTACAAAGAAAAAATATATACGAAGTAGAAGCTTTGTTTTCATTGAAAAATTATTTGAATTTCCAAATTGTTCGAAAACAAGGTGTCACTGACCAATAGAGAATTTCTTCTGAAGGTTAAACTTCAAGCGCAAAGACATTTCAGACCAAATCACAAATCTGTCCTTATAACAGATATATTGAAATAATTATGATATCTTCTATTTTATTTTTTAGAATCGAGTTGAGAAAATCCCACACAAGATCTAGAAAAATGAATACATCAACTTCTAAAATAACTTACAAGAAAGGATAGTTTTCTCTCTCCAAATATTCAAAAATCAAGGTGTTAATGACTATCAACAACAAATTCCTCAGATATCTAGAGGTCGAATTTTATTTTCAATTTCAAAACACGGTGAAATCACAAAAAAAATTACATGAAAGATCATACCACCTCCTCAATTTAATTAACCTACAGAGACTATTATGATAGAATATTTACCTGCATGACTTGAGTGGTTTACTTGTTTTCTCAGCAACTTCATCCAAGTCCTTCCTGTTTTTTGATGATAGTTTCTTACCAAGAAGTTCACGAATTACATCGTCATCAAATTCATAATACCTAAAATGAAAATTAAGACAGCTGCAATGTTCGAAATGCAAACTCAAAATGCAAAAAATTAAAACAAACATGTTAATCATTGAGATTCCCAAAAATAATCATACTTTTCTAAGAGTAATGAGCAAGTCTGGTTATCAATTTGAAATAAGAGTTGCTCTTGCAGTTTATTAGGATTGATCAACAGTTTTTCAAGCAAGGAGTAAGTGCGATAATGATCAAGAACATCGCTAGCAATCAACTCTAAGGTAGCTCCAGTTTGTTGCCCCAGTCCTTTGCTATTCAATATCGTCACAGCCTCACTAGCTTTAAAATGAAACAGAGTCAATAAATATAGTAGGTGAGTTATCATTTTGAAGTTCAACCATTGTGACCCTCCACCCAGAGTTCGTAGATTTCTGGATCAACCACAGTATAATTACTGATAAAAACATCGAGCTCTGTCATACTCATATTTTTGTTTATTATATTCGAAAATGAATATAGGTTGTTTGAAAAGCTGTCAAATATCTTCTTCTTTTTAACTTAAATTGTTGCTCATACTTGTCTCTACAATCGATAAGCAAAAAGTCAGTTATTTTGACCACAACCAAACGAAACCTCCATAACCAAAGGAAAAAATACCCTTGAAAGCCTCAATCTGATCAGATAATCCAAAAATGTTTGAAAGTTCCTCAAAATTGCAGTCGATTAATGAAATTAAGTTATCGTTGGCAGATCTGACTGTTATCATACCATCTCACTTCAATACTTCATCACGCAATTCTACCAACTTTGTAATTTATCTATGAATTGAAACAATTCAATTGGGGACTACAGAAACATATTTCAATCAAACAAGTTTTCGTTTGATTCGTATGGAAACCTCTAGAGAGAAAAATGGTGGCAAATGGCCTCTAAAACAGACTAGATCATTGAAATACGGCCATGGAAATATTTGACCTATTTCCTTAAGATTAGTCAAGGTCAATCGCCGGATGATTAATAAAATGACGTCATTTCAAAATGGTACTTTTCAATCACTGCATTAACCGAAACACTAATTTTAATTATTATCATTGAATAATGGTTCTGGTGTGTTTTGCTTGATCCTCCTGGAAACATTTGGAACCGGATCGTAGAAAGAATATAGTACAAAAATCGTATCCAATAGGTGAGTGACCAAATTTGCCTACTTTATAAACAACAGTCACATGAATTTCCCTAGAAATTTTCATCATTTTCCAGTATATATGTTAACCGTATAATTGATAATTCATTATCGGTATTAAAATCCATGTTCAAGTAGATATCCTTATCAAAAGAAAGTAGAAAGAACTCGATACCAGTCAATTCTTGAGTTTGTTCTATTAATAACCCTCAACTTTTTTATTTTCACTACACTCGGAGATATTTTAGAAAATCAGTTATTTTTATCCACACAATCTAGATAGTAATGATAATTTAACCTCACAAATATCAAACGTATGTGTCATTTCAGTGAATAATGTTGCAGCAGTCATCCTAAACTGTGGAAAAGAATCAGCTAGTCAAAAACAAAAATGCCTGTTCTAAGCCCGCATCGTAATTCACCCTCAGGACTAAGTGGCACCTACCGATCCACATACAATTCCTCAGCATTAGACAGACCTTTCTTTGGATCATCTTCCTACACTCCAAGGACTTCCAGCTACAGCGAAAGATACATCTCAAGATCGTACACTGATTCTGCAGGACGAAGATTATTTTCACGGTAATCACTTAGTTTCTTATGATGAAATCAAAGATCAATGTATACTTTATTGTCAGAAGATATAGACCATATCTACGAAGTTGAGGTTGAAAAATAATTTTATTTTATTTCTTCATTTCATGCTGATACAAAATGATTTTTGTTTTTGATTTTGGTCATTCAAGGGGTTGAATCAACTCAAATATTGGTAGAAAAGAATATCATCCATCAGTTGAAAAAAACTCAGGTGTACTCAAAAATCTGTTTTTCAGGAAAAAATATCATTGTTTTCCTTTGAAAATCAACTTTATGAATCTCATGAGAGAGATTTGACGTCTCTTTTGGATGAAGTATTATTTTAGATACATATTTTCAGAATTTCAAAAAACCAACTAAGATTACAATTAGTAGTTGAAAAGAAATCATATTGTTTTCATGAAATAACATGTAGAATAATAAATATTGATGAAAATATGGGGCTAATGAAAGAATTCAATAAATTTTTGATGAAAGTTTTTCAAATCAATGGATGAATACACTCATAACTTGTATTACGTATTATTATCATTATTTTCATCATTATTGAATTGCTGTTCAAATCTTTTGTGGCCATTCTTGTTGTTGACCTATTAGATGTAAGTTTTGATGGATTTTCAATATTTTTATAACTTTGCAAATAAGTAATTATATTCTAGTGGGCTTTAATTTACAGTTCATGAAATATCCAAACTGAATAATCTGAAACATCTGATGAAATGAAGCAGAAAATATAGTTACTATATGTAGGTTAATGGAGGAGGTGGTATATTAATTTCTTAGTATTTTGGGATTTTCTTTTGTGTCTGAAATAAAATCAGAAATTATGATTATTTCAATATATTTGTAGCAGTGACAGATTCATGATCTTTCAGGAAAAATAGGTCTTGTCAGATATGAGATAATATACAGGGTGTTCAATTGAAAAAATTACAACTATATCAAAATATGACATTTGCCAAAATTCTCGAAATTTTGCTTATTTAGTATTTTTGTTTATTCTCAGAATAACTCATGTAGATGGAGTGCAAGATTATGTGGGAATTTTGTATATTAGGATATCTATTCCAATAAACTTATTAAAACTACATTGTCATCTGGTCCGTCTCCGTTACCTAGGAAATTTTGATTTTTGAAGAAATAAATGGAAATTAAATTCAGTTGGAGAATGGGTATAGGGATAAATCAAGGGAAGTTATTAGGAAGTTGAAGGAGTTGTTAAAAAAAATATTATATCCAGTGTGTCCACAATAAGGACTCACCCCTGTAACATTGATATTATTCAATAGATTTTGAAAAACTCTTCCTTCTTGGGTAGTGATTTGAAATGTTTATCCATCAGCAGGGTGATTTCATTTTTGGGGCGTGATTTTGGTCAGCTACCAGCATTTTTATGGACCCAAATTTTGAAATGTTGTAACGGATTTTTTTTTCATGAAAAATAATGACGCATTCTGATTAAGGATTACTTGAAACACAGCTGTACAGATTTTCGTCATCATAAGAGACAGGGTACTCGAGGAACTTGATATCAATATTTTTAAAATGTGTGATCAAAAATTTCACCACTGAGATTTTGCTGGAAACCTAATGACAGTTCTAAGGATCACTTTGAATCAACTCCAACCGATTTTCTTCATTTGGGAAACAGGATTGTGACGGAACGTCTCAGGGGTAGTTTTGGTGGGCTGTTTGAATTATGAGTCTGGTATAAGTTGGATCTCCCTTTATTTCGATTTCACCAGTCTCGTGATAACAGTAGTACTGGAATTAAAAATATTATGACATACCTAACTACCCAAATGTCCCAAAATGTTTAGGTGAAAAAACAACCTACAATCAACAAATGATCAAGGTTCTTACCTGGAATTAATAACACCAGGTACTTCAATAGGCTCAAGGTGTAAGAACAAACTTTAACCATTCGGTGACCAACGGGGCTGTTATTAGTGTCAATACTATGGCAAGATCGAGACTTTCTTTATTAGTTCAAGAACATACAAGATATCCAACCGGCTTTTCTTCATACCACAAAAAATTAACGCGAAACAAATAAGTACACAAGTACAGAAAACTATCGCGATCGATCAATCTGCTCCTATACAGGGCGAATGAACGGATTCCGCTTCAGGATGGCGGAATGAAAATAATGAGTAATCTTTGTCAGTCAATACTAATGAGTATATGCACAAGAACATGTTTAGGCAGAAAGCAACCAAATCAGAAAATTTTTTGAAATCTATTTCATTGTTTGGGTATCACCATTGCTGCTGCTGCTGGTATATAACCTCCATCCCAATACTATAAAAAATATTGAAGAAAACAAACGGTTCCGAAATTCGGGTAAAAATATTCTAACTGATAATAGCTATTAATATAGCGAGATTATTTTGCGATTTATAATAGTCTCATAATCTTTGAGGAAGATTCTGCTTCATCCTTATGGCCAAAATATTACATGTTATGAGCGACTTCAGAACTGAAGGAGCTCCTTAATACGTTTTATCATGAAGAGAAACGTTGGTTATAGAGAAGAAAAAATTAATTTGTTTGTGTCTTGATCTTCAATTCATTTATTCATTTATTGATTCAGAATTTGGGATATAAAATGGTAAATACCCATGGAAGCATCCACTAATAGTAATGGTTACGGAAATACTCGGTGTCAGCAGATACAAGAAAAAAAATTTCGTACATACTAACCAAAAGTTCATTATTATTGCTATGAGTTGAATATTCTTTTCACAGTTATTTCGAAGGAATACAACGTAATAGAGAAACCATCTACCCTACTACAGAATTTGTTAAAAGAATCACACATTCTAGTAATTGGGGAATTTTTGCTCAAATTTGTGTTGAAAATCGTAATGGCAAGTAAAATCATTTATACTAAATTGGGTGAGTCATAACAGTTTGTCATAATTTTATAGATAAAAACTAAGTCGGTTATTATTCTTTGTTGTTCTAGAAGCTGTATTTTGTAGTGAGATCGAATTTCGCTAATACCAAGTGTTACATAAGTCTCGTTATTTTCAAGTGCAAAAACCATGAAAATCTGTTCTGGGGTCTTTCTAATCTCAATTTATGTTGAAATCTTTGCATATTCTACAGAAAAATCCCGAGGTTTTGCTGCCGTTATTTATTACATAATCCAAATGGGGATTTGAAGTCACTTTTGTGTCAAAATAGATTGCAAGGTCTTTAATTTGGTCCTCTGTTGATAATATTATTGCCCAGGAAATATTGAAATTGCATTGGTTTGTTGATTCTACAGAAAGATATACATGCACATTTATTAATATCAAGTTTCAATTTATTGCGATTATAGTATTCTAAAAAAGCATTGAGGTCTTCTTGAATCTTTGAGCAATCTCTAATCGTCGTTACTTTACTGAAGATTTTTAAGTCATCGGCATATAATAGTACTTGTGAATGCCTGAAGCAATTCTTCAAATCATTTATAAATACTAGAAACATTACCGGACCCAGATATGAACCTTGAAGAACTCCCGAAGTTACCACAAATAGAGCAAATCTGTATCCATTTATGCTCACTAGCTGACTGCGTTTGTGAAGGTAGGATGAAAGCCATCTAAGGAGATCTGCCTGTATACCGATTCCAGCAAGTTTTGAAATAAGAAGGAGTTCACCTGAGCTGGATTGTCCAATGCGGTTGAAATGTAGTCGGCATATATTACTATTTCCGTTTCTATGGTACTCATGGAGAAGAAACCATGCTTTCATTCAATGATTGAAGACTTGATGAAGTGGAACATAGAGTCATAAACGATGCTTCAAGCAATTTGCTGAAAATGGACAGTTTTTTTTTTCATCTGTTGACAACACGAAAGAGAAACCTGTAATGTTGAAAGTTTGTAAGCATCAGGAGCGATTTCACTAGTCAAAGAATTCCACAACTTTGCCGTTCTATTGATGAATGATGCTTGGTATAGCGATGTTCGACAGGCTCGAGCCTGACAGTGTAGGGGTGACCAAACCTGAGGTCTATTGGTTTGTCTAATAAGAATCGCACGTTGGGGCATGATAGATGATATTTCCGTTGAGCATCGACCTGTCTTCGCCTTGCACCTCTGGCGACGTTGTATGATATAGGGGCTCTAAAGGAAAAGGCGGAATGAAGTGTACTATCATCCGCAAAGCTATGAACTGGGCTGGAGGTCACATCCAACAAATCATTGATGTGGTGCCAAGACAGACCCTTGTGGAACACCAGCATTGAAGATTTGGAGATATCCAAGGCTACAGCGAGCGACTCCCCATGTTTCTCGATTGACACCTGCCACTTATGTGTCATGTAGGCAAGCAGGTCTCCAGTTGACCTCTGGTGACGAAAGTCATATTGCCGGTAGTTCACGATTCTTCAGCTCTCTAGATATCGGATGATCTCGATGTCGATTGCTTTTTCATTACTTGAGAGATCACAGGTAGTAGAGCAATCAGTTCAGAGTTGTTAGGAAGTGCTTTATTATTTATAGACCCTAGCTTTCTTCCAGTTTGAAGAAAATACGCCGATACCTCGGTAATTTATTACTGAGTTTCTATTACCAGAGTCATTAGTCAACTTTTCATATTTTCCAAACTTCTGGGCAAGCACCAGACTGCATGGATTTTTTGAATAGGATACTCAAGCATAGACCAGAGGCACAGTTTTTAACGAAGTATCTAGGGTATAGATCCCAGCATCTTTATTCACATCAAGTAGCTCTATTTTCTCTAATATGATTTCTGGAGTGAACTCTATGGAATTTAACAGATTTTTATTGCTGAAATGGAGAGAAAAATAATAGGTTTGCTGATAGGGCTCGTAAACGCTACGAAAATATGTAGCAAATAGGTCGCATATACTTTCACTGTTTTCGGCAGATGTATCTTTGGAGCTTATTTTGAGAATTTTTTGGGACACGTTTTGATCGTTTTCAATTATAAGCTTATTATTCCATCTGCAAATACTTCTGTGATTAATTTCATCTAGGCTAGAATGTTGTGATGTTTAGATTCTTTGTAGCTACCATATGTACTTTTTATATATTATTTGTCAAATTTGTTTCATTGTGTTGTTTGTAATTCATTTATTGACTTTTTTTAATTTATTTTGAATGCAATGTATTGTAGTATTTTCGAGGCCTCAATAGTCTTATCATGCAATTATATGCAATTCATCACCATGCTTTTTCAATAAGACTTCAATATCTTTGACAGCAAAGTATATTTTGACTTCTACTTTATTTAGGTAATGTGTAAGTTAACAATATTTTCGTCGTCATTCCAATGCTTTTTCGAAGGTCCGGCTCCGTGACAGAGGACGGCGTGACGACCGTCCGTTTCCGCGAGGAGTCGCGCGAGCCGAGCCTGCCCCGCACTCCCGAGCGCGACTATCTCCCCTCCTCGAGGCGCCGCGAGTCGTCGCTGTCGCGCGTCGACGTGTGCGACTCGGTGGCCGAGCTGCGCAACAAGTACTCGCCTGCGAACTACGTGCCGGCGTGCCTCAGGGCCAGGCGGCCGGAAGGGGGGGAGGATAACGGGAGGGTGGCGAGATCCAAGTCCATCAACGATATCGGTGAGTGAGGCGGAGGGGGGTTTCTGTCTTTTAGCGGCCGGCGGAGAGTCGATGGTAATGATGTTTTTTCACTTCTAACGTGAGGATTCACTATTTCAAGGAATTCTTCTAATGAGAAGTAACACTTTTGTGACTTAGGCAAATAATGTTGAAATTTCACCTAGGTGAATGATGAACTATCAATACCGTTGACGATATGTAGTATACACATGTATAGATCATACAATTATATAATTATCATACGTGAGCTGAACTGTCACTGTCACGTGCTAATCAGAGATGGGCATCAAATGAGAGAATACCTATGTTCAACTTCTGATACGATTTAATATGGTCATCAATTCGAATGAACACTGTATTATTGATATATACTGGCGATATTCACCAGTATCGGTATTCTGATTCCGATCCCTTATATGTGTCCGAACGCATTTCGATTAGACTATGTTTATATTTTAGTAATAATATGCTGAATGGCGTTTCACCTTCAGTGGAAATGAACATCGGAATCGATAAAACATGCTGCTATTCCAGTCTTAGTAGTGGAAAAATTATTGAATATATCTTGGGTAATAATAATATTAGCTCGCACATTATGTAAAAGTTATTGCTGATTAGTGGATGATGCGACAAACTTCAAGGGGTGATTCTACAGTTTGCTGTATAACTCTTGTCCGCAAATGCTTCGATTTCCTAGATAACGGGATTTCCTCAAAAAGTAACTATTTATTTTATTTTTCCATACAGACCCAAAGCCTACTTACATGGAAATCTTACATAATTATTAGCTTATATATACATTATACATTCTACTTTCCTACTGTTATTTCAAAAAGATAGTATGTGACAATGTTTCTAAACTCCGAGGTAGAGTTTGTTAAGTCTAAATTTTTGAAGAAATTTATTTCTTTTCATTTATTGTTGTGGAACCGGTTGATATATGCAAATGAAATTTGGTGGGTTTCAAGAGGTAGTCCAAGTGAACGATTCACTGAAGTGTATGTTATCAATAAGGAATTTGAAATAATAATGAAACTTCTCTCCTGTTTTCGCAGGCTTGCCTCCGATCGAGTCCAAAACCATCAAGAAAAAGGTAACGACCATTGCTATCACTACCGCCGATCGTGTGATATCCGCAAGTACTAACAACACTAACGCCGCCGATGGTAATTCCGTCGAAGACCTCAACGGAAATCGGGAATCGGTCGCGGATCTTCGCAAAAAGTTCGACGATTCCGATGCAGTCGTCGAAAGTGGTAATAAATGCGGCAAAAAGGGAGGGAGCTGTCAGACGACGACTGTCAATGTCAAAAAGAAGGTAATTTGACCATGGATGTCGCGAAATGATCTTGGAATAAAAATTTTAAATTTAAATATGTCGCACTTCAGCAACTATCGCTAGAGCGTTCATTAATTCAAAGAAGCATACATGTTTATGGAGGGACATAATAGAAAAACTAAAGTAATATGTAGAAACATAAAAAAGAAAAAGTCAAATGGAAGATGAACAGTTGAATAATTAATCAATATATGAGAGAGATTTGAATTGATAGAATATATTTCTTCAGTTCAATCTTGATTTTTGTGATGAGATTTATTCCACAAAAATTTAATGACTTTTCCAAATTGGAATTTTATTTCAACAGTATGTGGATGAAAATACACACTTTTATTTTGAAGAGAGTCAATATCTAGCAGATTACTTGGTTTGCATAGATTAGATGTTGATTCCAAATATGGTAGCACGAAAATACATTTTATGGCTTCATTTTGAAGAGATTTCAGGGGTGTCTTTGCTGCAGTACCCTATATTTTGCTGCAGTACGACAGATTGATATCAAATACTGCAGTTTAGAGTCAATCAAACTAGAATAAATGAATTTCAAATATTCAAGCGATATAAAAGACCTTATAATTTGTATAACATACCAACAATGGGATTCTTATAAGCATTTGAATATGCGATGATCAAGATAGAGGTCGATCTATAGTAAAACCTAAGAATTTTGAATTTTTTGTAGGATATATGTAACTCTCCCAATTTTGAAGGGTAAATTTGGTTATCAAGTATAATTCTTTTCGAGATAATATGAAAGAGTATATCTATCAAAATTGAGTGTCAATTTTCGATCTTCTACCCATGATTTAATTGAAGTGAGATCTTTTCCAATTTGGCAAATGATTTCAAATTTCTTTGCAAATTGACTTATTTCAAAATTCACTATTGCGGAATTGCACTTTTGTTCTATCATATTTTCACACGATTACACAATCGCATAAATCACAGCAAAATTTTTTTTTATATGTCCGGAGTTCTCCATCTTTTCCGACCCTTTTGAATTGATTTCGAGAAAGTCCCTGTGCTTACAATTCCCACTCTCCATCAACATACAGCTAACAAATTCAGAAATACTGTACTAATCACTACTAATTTCTGTCAAACATTCAATTTCGCAATCACAAACTTTAAGCTTTTCCGAGCCCTTTGAAACAATTTCGATTCCTGTTCCTGTTACCACTCTTTATCTACATGGTGAAAACAATTATAAATTCTGCGAATTTCAAGAACTATCCAGATTCCTGAAAAAAGTACGCCATCGCAGTTGCCATATTGGTTGGTGAATAAATTCTGGCAATGACTCCATCCTTCCATCGTAATTAGATTCTCAATGAAAATCACAATCGACCATAAAGAGTTTAAATCCAACACAAATATCTATTCCAACTTTTTCCGACCGTTTCCATTTTTTCTTCTTCCGAATTCAACTTGATCAAGCAGTTCTTGAAAACCCACAAATTCATCCACGTACTACTAAAAACTCATTTTACTCATATTTATAAAAAAATCAAATTTGCTAAAAACGTATCCCAAATTAACACTCCTTTAATTCTTCCTGTGCATCTGAGGACCCAAAGAAACACCCTCTTATGAAGTTCAATATTCAACTCGAATTTTTCATAGACGACACCAAAGTCAAAGGACATTTTTTAACCATCGCTCAATCATATTCTTGAAGATAAATGAAAAAAAAAATGAATTTTTGTATTCGAGACCAGGAATTTGTTCTTCTGTTTATTTTAATTGCCTCGCCAATCGTGCACATACAAGAGTATTGTGGTCTCTGTCGGACACTTTGAGTATGACACAAATATAATGTATATGTATATCCATATGTCGTGATGGATAAGGAACTTTCTCATGAATTTTGATTTGTTACTCTTGCACTCCATCTCTCTTTGAGGGAGGTGGCCGAATTGCTAGAGCATTGACGTCGTTAAATCTGTTCGTTTTCTGCTAATACGAGAATCGCGATTTTCAGTGATTATTTAAAAAAACGTAGGAAGTAGGTACTCTGGAAAAAAACTGTTCGTGCCAGGAATCTAGTCTGGGTGAGTACTATCGAATAATTGAATGTTTTTTCTTGAAAGTCTTGACAATTTTGAAATCAACATTGAATGCGGGAGAGGAGTAGCAAAAAGCCTGAAATGGTCTAGTCCAGACACGAAACATTGCTTGATCATACTCTTGAAGATAAATGAATAAATGAATAGGTATGATGGGTAATAACGAGGGTGATAATTCATTAGATAAATGAATATTTTCAATGATTCTATTATTTCAATCAATTTCAATAGTTTCAACGTTTTGTTGAATTATTCATTGTTCTCCAACTCCACCACTTATATCACAAAAATGGAGGATGTAAGGTCGGAAACATAAGGACCATCTATGACCAAATTTTCTTTATTAATTCCTCAATCAATTTCTCTAGTTCACATCGTATTGATATTGCTTTACCAAAAAACTGCTTACGTTTTTCTAAACCAAAATAGCTACTTCAATTCAATAACCAAATATTTATCATATTGAATTACTGAATCATCATATCTAATGAGGTTATTGTAATAGTGTTAGCAATGATACAATGTTTTGATCATTATGGAAAATATACGGTTTGTCGAACCTCAACTGTTGCAAGGATTTTCCTGTTATTTTTTCATGTGAGTATAATTTGTTTTTGTATATCTCATATTTATAGCGGTTGTGTCATCATCAGTGTGAAACAAGAACAAATATTGTTGCGGAATCCCAGTAAAATAAGTTGGCCTTAGTCGATTTCTAGAAAACAAAAATACTCTTTCAAGTAACTAAATACTGGGTATTCCTGAACTTTGAATTCACAGGATAGCTTTTATTGCTCGATTCGAGAGTTTCTAAATCCTACCTGAAATCAGGAATATTTTCCTTTCTTCCTGTTACCCGGAAACATTGGCATTATAAGATAACATGGATAAAATCAATTGAAAATGTTCGTTTACGTGCGATGTGACGTTAAGTGCATCATTTATGATGATGGGCCAAATCATTTGTATTTCAGGAAAATTAAATAATCGCTTGTTTTGTTGATATTTCATTTTACATTCTGGATGGCAATGAAGAATATCCGTTTTATCTATTCTTGCAATGAATTTGTTCAGTTCGAACATATTAGACAAACTTGTCAATTTTGTTCATGCGTGAAATTGTTTGCTTTCTAACAGCGAGAGAGTTTTCTGAACTACTAGCATGTTGCAATAATAATTAACGAATGCCCTTGTTGTTATTTGTGGTGTTGTTTTATCACAAGAGCATTCATTCTCTTCCGTTACTTTGACAGTTGACATATATTATAATGGAAGAGCGGGAAATTCAGATGAGAAATTTACTTCTTTCAATGAAGAAATTCTGAATTTATTGTACTACGTGTACGGAAATTATAGGCAAAAATTCAAATGTCGACTACCGCTATTCGAAATGGAAGTTATCTACCTCCGTTTTATTCATTATTGATAAGTGACATGATGATTATGACACATATTGAATGAAAACTAGTTGATAAAAATTCAACTCGACTTATTTCGTGTGAAATACAAAATGTGAAATGTTTACTTTCTTCATAATTTCCGCACACCCTGTCAAAAAAATGTTAGATAAGAAAAATATGTTAGAATGACAGTTGAATTCTTTCAAAAAGTCTTGATGTAGCAGTTCAACTGGAACCAATTGGAATTCAGTGGAATTTAAAATTGGAATAAATGCTTATGGAACTTTTTAAAAGTTGGATTTGTTCATGAAAGAAGAACATTTCGGAGTCTTGTGACTTCCATATTTTTAAGTTCAAAAAAACTTTTCGGATCTCATTCTGCTTGGTTGAGCATGATTTCCGCACACCCTGTCACAAAACCTTATAAAAGGAGAATGACATCCAAACTATGTTTCAAAAAGTCGTGATGTTAAAAATTTCGTAGTTTTGCACTTATCGTCCGATGGGTTTTTTTCAAGCACGTATTTTGACCTCAGGTCAAAGGTGTAAGGTCAAAATACGTGAGTAACAAGAACAAATTTTGAAAAAAACCCATCGCATGATGACTGCAAAATTACCGAAAATTCACTGTTCCAAAGCAAAGAGCCACTTCAAGTATTATTTCATTTTATATTTATTTCATTAAATTGTAAGTTCTGCTCAGTTTCCCGATAATAATTTCCGAACACCCTATCTAAAGTTTGTTCCACAATGAAACTGACAGCTGAATCATCTTTCGAAAAGTCTTTCAAATGTGACAGTTCGTTTCCGACGTTTTCCAGTGGAACGCAAAATTCGAAGTGAACGGCGAGGAGAACCATGCCAACGGAGGGATCGTGGAGGTCGACGACAGGGGGGTGGAGCTGAACGAAGGGGAGAGGACCCCCTCGAGGAGCAACTCCAGAGTGAACGATTTCGCCTCCTACATTTCCACGAGGGATCTCCGGAGGGGGGATGACAATAATTCCGATTCTAAGGACAGTTACGCTAAAAATGATATGGATAATAAGGATCAATGTGTCGGGAAAAGTACCCAGCTGAACGTGAGTAGTGTTTCCTTTTGGCTTGAAAATAAACACTGTATTTTTTTCGACCATCTTGCAGTGGTGAAGAGCATGTCATGAATACTTTGCACAAAAAATATAGATGAAGTAACATTCATGAAAATACATATATAACAAAAAGACACGATGACTTACCATGAGCATAAAAGACTAATAAAATAAGATGTAACAATTTACAATCAAAATATCTGCACACACTTTGAAAACATTTCTTCGTCAGATATTCTATCAATTCCAATGACAAGTTGGTCAAACCATTCTTTATAGTAAGAGAAAAATTCTCTTATTCACAAAGCATGAATATGTCTTGAGATAATATATATACAGTGCGTCCATAAAGTAACACATGAATTCATTATTGGCTAAATAAACAATAAAATACGAAATCCCCGAAACAGGTCGAATTTTGATTATAATTTACTATTTTCTCAAATCATAATCTAATTTTCATTGTGAACCACCTTCGTGTGATGACGTCATCACCATAAAGTGTGCTCCGTTTTCTTCAGTGATTTTCGACGTTTGACTTGTAGCAGTTGGTGTATTTTAATTTATATCAATTTATATTCTGCGATATTTATTTTGTACTAGATGACTCGATGAACTTTGTACCGCGTAAAATTGATGAACTCGCTGAAACACATTTGAATGAATGCTGTCTGTTATTCGAGGAGGTGGTATATTCATTTTTCTAGATTTTTTGGGATTCTTCGTTTCTGAAAATTCAAGTAGTGAGAATCTATGATCTGTCCCAAAATGCCACGGCGCTCGGAATTCAATTTTCAGATACCTAAAAAAGAAATTCTTTATTTGTCCAATCTCGATATGTATTACCATTGATATAAATAATTCAACATGAGAGTCGGCAAATTTGAAACAAATACCTCATAATTTCCGTACACCCTATATATAGTTGCACTGGTATGCGTGGAACATCGATTTCGATGCCTTCGTCTGTGTAAATCGGTGAAATACAGTGAACGAATCAGTTTTTCGAAAGTTTCGAAATTTTGGCAACGGATATTCCGGCCGCCGCTTTATTTTTAGTCTGTCGCTGCGACGGTCTCGAAAAATCATTCGAATTTCCCGTATTCTCATTACCTAACTCGGTCGATATCACCCTGCGATGGATATACTGGGCGATGTCGTCCGTCGGCGTGCGTACGATATCTGTTGAATCGTCCGTTTCGGCGCCGCAATCCCGTGATGTTGTCATGGAGTCGGATTATTTGGTGATGGGGTGGATTTTTCTTGTGGCTATTATAGTTTTTAATGGTTTCGTGGACAGTTTTCGGCTAGAAGGTGATTTTCGTTTAAAAGGTGGCAACGGATCGTTCCGTTGCATGATTATGGTATGCTTCTTTCACTCTGAGTTGATAGTTACGTCATCGCTTCACATATACAGTGTTGTCGGTTGGAAAGAAAAGTACAATTGCTCTGATTGTCAAGACATTTCGTTGTCAACAAGTATTCTTCGAAAAGGAAATTGCAAGGGTAGAGAGATAGATTCATTATGTTAGTCCACAATAGTGTTTATGCATACGTCAATGGATACATTAATAATAATAATATGCAGGATGTCAATTTGAGAAATTTCAATGCGAATATCTCGCGAAATAAAAATGTTGACAAAAACTCCGTTTGGTACAAATGTCGAAGAGTTAAGGTGGATTCATGCAACTTCATCTCAACTAAAATGAATTTTAAACTGAGATATAACTGGCGTTGATGCAAAACTGATTAAGAAAATTAACAAATCACTAGAGATGGTGATTTGGGCAGGCTTATGTATAAATGAATGAATGAATGAATTCAAATATTCATAACTAAAGAAAAAAAAACAAATGTGATCCAAATTAGCCTACTAAACATGAAAATAACTGTATTGGGTGCAGTCAGCTATGTGGAATTTCACAATGATGTCTGTCCGGCAAGTTGATGATGAAGTTGGACGCATGCGCATATCGTCTTAATTCATCAATTTCTTAGTTGAATGTCGGCCAATTTCTTTAATTTTCAAATTATTATCTTTTTAACACTTCCACTGCATCACACGATTTCATCTTATTAGTTTCAGTATTAAATTCATCTTAGTTTGAATTTGTGCTTGCATGAATCCACTTTTAGTGAGAACTAGAATTACTTTATTTCACCCCTTAGGCATACCCCAACTTTGAAATCTCATGGCACTACCGCTTTTTGTGATACATACCTCTAATGAGAGGTTCAATTAGTAGTATTCACTTGCATAAGACTTTTTTTCCATTTAATACTGGGTTCAAGAAAAACATAAACTCGAAAAAAATGATTTGTTTTTGAATTTTTGAACTTTTCTGTGAGATTTTCTCTCCTCGTTTCTAAAAAATGAAGTTATAATCAATTAAATATATTTGTAGTTAGGACAGATTTGTGGTCTGTCCCAAAATGTCACTGCGCTTGACATTATACCTTCAGATTCCTGAAAGAGAAATTTTCTATTTGTCAGTGACACCTGGTTTTTTGAAAAATTTTCGGAAATACGGATATATTTAACAAAAATAAAACTTCTACTTATCTCAGTGGACGTTTCGGAAACGAATCTGCTCTCGTTCTCAACACTTTATCTCCGCAGAAAACATTGAAAAAATTTTGTAATAAAGTTATAAAGATGGAGATGTATTGAAATAACTTTTAATAACTTCTACTTCATTTCTTATGAACGAGGAGAGAAAGTCCCACAGAAAAGCTGAAAAATTAATGTATCACCTCCTCGAATCACTCACATACAGTATTTGAATTGTATTTTGTCAAAAAATTATATTTTATTATATTAGATGTTCGAAATCCATTCCCTTTACAATCGACTTTCAGATTCCATTCTTCGAGATGATGAAATGTGTATATGCCACAATAATTTCTCATGATAGACCCTATTGTAAAGGTTACATTTAGTTCTTTTAAACATGTCTCCAGCAATCAGACTGACGCACTATTGCCCCACCCTTTATAAACAAAATTGTTTGGATGTGCCGTATCATCCCTCATAGTGTGTCGATATCTTTTCGGGACACCCTGTATATCAGTATGTCGAATATACCGAAATATTGAAGAATGTGTCTTCAGCGTGAAAAATCTGACGGATCGATTTTCCTTTTCGGCTACATTTTTTTTTCTTTCAACGTTTCATCGTACCTTTTAGGATCTGTCACCGTCCGCGTCGACGCCGCCGTCGAAACGCATCGTCGGCAACGGCAACAGGTCGCCGCCGTCGAGCTCGACTTCCGGCTCCGTCAACGCCAGCTCGGTCCACCGCCAGAGGGACTTTTCCGACGACGACAGCGGCGGCGAGAGGAGTCTCTATCGCAGCTACAACAACACGGCAAGGTGAGCGAACTCAGTTTTTATTTCCTTCACGATCATCTACGGCGTTTCCAACGTTGTTTCGTCAATTAGGAAGTCGAAAGTGAAACGCACTAGTGCGGAAATATTCGAAAAGCCTAACGCTTGCAGTGATTGATAGACGTAATGATGATTTACCTCGAAACTTTACCGCTGGTATCATCACATATGGTACATATTATTATTAAAATTGTTTCAAAATATTTTTTTTCGATTATTCGTCTCCAATTCTCTGTGAACATTATATTTGTCCATCTGTCAAATATTTGTTTCATAAAACATAAACAATATACATAAAAACAAAATGATAATTATGTACAACGTGAATAAGAAACCAGAAATAAAATTGATGGATGGATATCAGCTAAAAAATTCTCAACAATTTTAATGCAGCAACAAGCCTTTTATTATGTAGGAAATTGCCATCATTTTCAAGAAATGGAATGTTCAAAAATAAAATCTAGTTGCTGGGCTTTCTCAGTATAAATGAAATTTGAACCATCATAGAGATCGACTGAAACCCTTATGAACTTAACCTTTTTTTGTAATATGTAAAATAAAGAAGTTACGGGGAGGGGGCGGCGGTTGGTGGTCCTCACTGTATATTCTTTTATTCAGCTGTACAGGAATGAACAAATGGAAACAAAACTGACTGAGAGATGTGAATGTTGCTTCCCAGTGAAATGAAAAGAGGCTACCACAGATATGTCACTATAAGTGACAATCAAATAACATGTTTTTTTGACTTCCAAAGGCTCAAACTTTCATGATCACCAAACTTTACTTTTGACCCTCACTCTATGCTTCAGAAGCCCTCGAGCTGAAGATCTCAAATTATTACTGCTTGATGAGTTCTTGTTGACGTATTTTCGAAAAAATAACTGGATATTTGTGAAAGTCTTTTGATATCACCTAACTTTTTTCCCATGATAATTTTTAATCACGGCATAGTAATATCAGGCTCAATCTTACTACGAGTCCAAAAAAAAGTTACCCGATCCATGAATCGTCCGTTCCAGATCGCTGTCTTCTCCGGTGAAAGTGTTGGGTCTGAACGGATTGAAAAACATCGGCAACACGTGTTTCATGAACAGCGTTATTCAATGTTTGTCGCACACCAGATGGCTCTTGGAGTACCTTAGGAAGGACGCCTATCTCAAGGACATCAACACCACCATGTCGTGCATGAAGGGGGCCTTGATCAGGGGTGAGTATTTCGTGAACTACTGTACATTTTGTATGATCAGCGACAACGTATCGGATCGTTTCAGGGCTGTGCGTTTCAAAACGTTCGTATATTATTGGGTAAAATACTTCGAAATTTGAAAAGAAAAACACAAATAAAAAACAAACTTGAAACAGAAAAGCGTTTAAAGAAAGTGGAAGTGAAGTACGATTCAAGAAGTACCATAAATTTTGATGAATCGTTGAGAAGGTATCGGAGCGTTTCTAAATTGTCCGTTTTGAAGCGTTTGTGTATACGGTAAAACGCTTCAAAAATAAAAAGTAAAAAACGTTATAAAACGTGAAAGAGCGATACTAAAACTTGAAAAGGTTTCAAAAACTGAAAATCATTTCAAAATAAATGAGAAAATGGGAAGTATTTCAAAAAGTACCAAGAACTTTGATTGATCGCTGGTAACGTATCGGAGCGTTTTAAATCTGTATGAAATGAAACATTTGTATATTCGGTAAAACGTTTCAAAACTTGAGAAAGCGTTCAGGAACAGTGAAAGAACGTTTCAAAACATGAAAAATGAATAATATAATATAATAATATAATAATAAAAATAAAGTAGAAGATATTAAAAATTATTTCAATATGTTTCAATATATTTGTGATCTGCCCCAAAATGTCACTGCGCTTGAAATTGAACCTTTAGATATATAAAATATATATAATTTTTCATTCTCTTGGGCAATTGCCCTTTGGTGGTTAAGTGGAATAGCTTTAAGCTAGACTTTGCCATCAGTTTCATTAAATTGTAATGTTTTTTTTTTTCTATTGACAATAAAGACGTTTATTATTATTATTATTATTATTATTATTATTATTATTATTATTATTAAATTCTCTATTTGTCAGTGATACGTTGTTTTTGTAAAATTCAGAAATACAAATATATTCAATAAGAATTAAACTTCTACTCATCTTAGTGGACGTTTCGGGAACGAATCTGCTCCCGTTCTCAACACAATTAAAACACTCTTCGTGAAATTTTTTCAATGTGCAGTTGGTTTTTGACACGGATAAGTGACAATTTGGCAGACGGATTATAAGTGGGCGCCAAGTTCTATCTATGTACATATATCAACTGAACAAGAAGCAATATTATTGTAACATATTTAAATGCCTTTTGAAACGTCAAAATGCTCCTCGAAAACGAATCATGAACTTGAGAAAACATATCAAACATTCCAAAAACGCATTCATTCATTATTGTGAAAAAATCTCTCAATGTAAAGAAACTCCTCATATGTTAAATACCTGAGGATAAGAATGAAGGAACGATTCAATAACTCATTAACAGAACTCACAAATACTACAATAGAAACGTTTCAAACGTAAAAGAAGCATCTTATGAACTCGAAGAAAGTCTGAAGTGGGAATGTCTCTATATCGCTTCGAAAAGTAATAAAAAGGCGAACAACCAACAAAGAACTGGTGTTAGTTCTGGGGCACATTTCCTTGGAATAATAGGCGGTATACCGTCTGGCCCCAGGCCTTGAGGCCTAGCAGAATGTGCCAAATCGTGTGTTGACGGACGAAAATTTCTGACATATAGCAATGGTAGAGATGTTGAGAAAGTCTTGGCCTCGTGGATCCAGAGTAGATTTGTCTGAAAACATTTTGGCAAAGGTGTTGGCTTCTTGTCGTGGTGTTGAAGCCAATGGTACTATCATCCTTTGTGAGGGGGAAGTGAAATTTCTCCTGATTGCCTTGACAAAGGTTTGAAACAAACGGAAACCATTTGGGCGCTGGATGAGGTTTGGTCTTATCTTGGTGATATATTCCTCTTCAAACGAGTCTATCATGTGATTGCATGTTTATCCAACTTCAACATATTGAGCTCTAATTTCCGTCAGTAATTATCCATCGAAACATTGCATTCGAGATTTTCCGATCAAAAAATGGTTCATCTGGAATTTGTAGCGTTCGCCGAGGTGATCAAAGAGCTGTGGTCGGAGGACGCGTCGGATCGCGTGGTCAACACGGTGTCGCTGAAGAGCCAGATCCAGCGATTCGCGCCGCGTTTCATCGGCTATGCGCAGCAGGATGCGCAGGAGTTCCTGCGCTACCTGCTGGAGGGGCTGCACGAGGACGTCAACAGGGTGGCGGAGAAGCCGAGGCCGATCGTCGCAGAGATCGACGACAAGCTGAGGTGAGACTGTCATAAAATATTCATTATTCAGTCATTAGGATTTATAGCTCGAATCTCCGAAAATTTTTCTGACAGCGTCATCAAAAACATTGTTATTGTTAACGTGATTTTTATGAACGTTTTGCAATGATATTTTTACTGACAATATACCACCACGAAATGATGATTCAACAATGTTTTTTCATGCCTACTGATGAATATTCAATATAATATGATGAGTATCCTCAAAAAAATGTCCAGATCCAGAAGGTTGAGTTAAAGCCATTAACAAAATCATTAATCTTTGAAAACCGAAAACATGCCTCGGTGATATCTATATATTAATCACTCAATGCTCTGGAAGGTCTCAGACTTGAATCAAATTATTGATGGTTGATGTTTTTTTAAAAAAAATATTGAAGAAAAGCTGACTGTTTTTCTGATTTTTTCTCGTGAAAATGTGATCATTAAATTAATATCTTTATTCATTTTTCAGCTTTTAATGGGATTTTCTCTCCTCGTTTCTAAAAAATAGAGTAGAAGTTATTAAAAATTATTGCAATATATTTGTAGTAAGGACAGATTCAGGATCTGTCCCAAAATGTCACTGCGCTTGAAATTAAACCTTTAGATACCTGAAAGAGAAATTCTCTATTGGTCAGTGACACCTTGTTTTTGATGAAATTTGGAAATACAAATATATTTAATAAGAATGAAACCTCTACTTATCTTGGTGGACGTTTCGGGAACGAATCTGCTCCCGTTCTCAACACAATTGAAATATTTTTCTTCGTAAACTTTTTCAATGCTTCCGATTTTGACACTGAAAAGTGACAATTTGGCAGACGGAGGAATTCTGGTTACAAGGTGTTTTCATTAATTGATATCGAATTTTCCATTTTCATATTCAAGTTTCAGAAGTGGATGCCAAGTTCTATCTATATCAACTGAACAAGAAGCAATATTATTGTCTCCGTTCAGGAGAATGCAAGCAGACTCTTTGATTTTCCGTTTTTGGTTGTTGTCTTCTTTTCCTATGATCTTAATATTACCCCAATCGGCCATATGTTGTCCATTTTCAGTAAGGATATGCTCAGCTAATTTTGATTTGTCAGTATATCTTCTCTTTATATTGTTCTTATGCTCTTTCATCCTTACTGATAGAGGCCTGCTGGTTTCACCGATATAATATTTTCCACAAACACATGGTATACTGTAAATACAATTTTTTGATGATTGTTCTTCATTTTTCGGTTTTGTATAAGTCAAAATCGATCTCATTGTATTTTCTGTCTTGAACACTGTTTTCACTCGAAACTTGTCACCAACACGTTTAATTTTTTCTGATATTCCGGGAATGTATGGGATTACATTTGTTATCAGTGTTGGTTGTCTTTGTGTTTGTTGTATATTCTGTCTGTTCTCAATTTGGTGTATTGTTTTATCAATGAAATGTTTCGGATAAGTGTTGAGTTGTAGAACATCTTTTATATGGTTCATTTCGGTATTGAAAATTTGGTGGTTCGATGATATGGATTTGGCTCTATCATGAAGTGATTTGATTATTCCTTTCTTTATACTTGTATGATGATTTGATTGAAAATTGAGGTATCTGTCGGTGTGTGTATTTTTACGATATACACTTGTTATCAAAATGTTATCTGATTTTTTATGAGGACATCTAAAAATGGTAATTGATCATTACATTCGATTTCTAAAGTGAATTTGATTGTGGGTTCGATATTGTTTATATAATTTAGAAAATTATCTAGTTCCATACGGTTATGTGGCCAAATAATGAAAATATCATCCACATATCTCCACCAAGTCTTTGGTTGTTTACTGAATTTTTTCACAATATTCTCTTAAAAAACTTCCGATTATATGAAAATAATGTCATCTCAATCTTCTTGTATGATTTGAACATTCAGTACAACATCCCATTCTGAATATTCTGCAAGTTTTTGACAACTGTTATAATTATGTAACCAATCAGGTTCTATTGGTGACAGTGTCGAAATCATAGCAAATCTTTCAGTATGGAATGTTATACTGGATGTCGAATGAATAATGAAGTATCATAAATAAATGAATGATATAGGGATGTTGGACACAATAAGAGATAAGATGTATTTTCATTCTAAAAAAAAAAGGTATCCTTAGTTCGGACACTATATCATATTATATTCTCCTCCTGAAAACTTCCTTAGCGACAACGAAAAGGCGGCGGAATCGTGGTCGCGCTACCTGCGCATGGACAATTCGAAGATCGTCGACCATTTCGTGGGGCAGCTCAAGTCGACGTTGCGGTGCACACAATGCGGCCATTGCTCGGTGACGTTCGACCCCTTCTGGGACCTCTCGCTGCCCATGCCGCAGCGGACGGGCCAGCTGAGGCTGGCTCAGTGCTTGGAGTCCTTCACCAGGGAGGAGACGCTCGACGGCGACGAGAAGCCGGTGAGATTTTTTTAGCAATGAAAATATTTCACGTTTCTTATCTCATATCAGTCACTAATGTAAGAGATTGATGTAATGAACGAGTTGGTGGAGCTACTCCCAATACTGATACCGTTAAGTCTCTTAATATTGGTCAAACTTGATGAACATGATATGGCATGGGCGAAACTGTAAAAACTGTCACCCGAGTTGCCGAACTAATTTGCAGTAACTGGCACGAATCTAGATTCCTCAGTGTCGTCAATAAATATTGGTATATTCTTTATATTCTTATTCAATGTTTTTTTTCGAACATTTCAAAAACATATTGAATATTCATAAGTTGGGAATGTTATCCTTTGCTTTGGTTCAGTCTCAGTAGTTAATGGAATTCTAGGATGGGGAGGAGTGAAGCATATTTTAAAAAGTTATAAATGTCACAATAATGGATTTTAAACATTATTTATGGAAAAGATTATTTGTTTTCTACTACACTTCTATTTGAAGAATATAAACTGCCGCACATTTGAAGTGAGACAAGCGAAAATTCCATTTTCAAACCATTATAACTTTGAATAGGAATTATCGATTCTTGATTTCTTTCAAGACTCTTATAATAAATCAGTTTTTTTCCGTTGTTTCACCATTTCGAAACAGTGAACCGCAGGGTGATATCTGAAAGTGTGACATGTTTGAGGTCGTCCCGTTGGCAGAATTTTACTTATTATTATATCCTGAGGGCGAAAAGATGAAGCCTAATGTGTTTTCTCGGAATGGCTCTGAAATCATCAAAATCCATACAGGATGTATTGAAATATGCAACTTTATACAACATTGCAGTTTGATACGTCCAATTATCAAGATACCATAATATTGAATATCCTATAATTAATGATGCCACGACTGTCTCCTGAACAATTTCAAACGGTTCTCAGAATGAAACGTCGGAGGACGTCAGAGGAAAACTTGTGCGAGAAACGATAATTTTTTGGTAACTTCAGTACGTCGTAGCCGGACACAGACAAATTAATTATCTTAGTTATTATATTAATCATTAGATATCATTTTTTTCGTATCTTCAATCAATATTTAATAAAAACTTGCGATATCTATATTGTGAGGTGTAATGCTAGATATATATCTTATATAAAATTGATAATGATGTTGAATTATGTGTATATATAATTTATCTCAATCCTTGCTACAAGTTATTTACTTCATATATTCTGAATAAACTTGTCATTTATATTATAGGGTTTTCATATTTTCAATCTATTTTATTGCTGATTAGAACCAGATAATAGAGGTATAAAGGTTAGTTCACTCTACTATTTTATATCTTTCATCGTCTGATGAAGCATTGTTTTTGGGTTCCAGAAATTAACAACCACATTGCAAGAGCTTATAGAAGTTCATAGAAAATTCGCATGATCAAAGATTGTTTCAAAGTCATGTAGCTATACTAAATGACCCTTAAAAAAAAAGTCTTCACATATAGTAAACCGATGAATGAGTTCATTTCAGAAACCAGAAGAAACAATAATTTCGTATCTGTACCGCTCCCAAATTCAAACTGTTAAGGGTTGACGCATCTGTCACTAACGGATATATTTCGATTAGGATGTTGCCTCCTTTTGGAACAGTTTCTAAATGATTTCTTGGTAGCTCCGTCATCTATCATTGAATATTATAACCCAACGCCATCGTTTAGAATGTTGTTTTTGGCCTTTCCAGTTTGACAAAATAACTGAAGAGAAGACCCACCAGCTAGTTTATTACATTAAGTGCAAGAGACTAGCATCATCAACTCATACGGGATGTCCCATGACTACGTGACAATCTCTCGGGAGCATCCATGGGAGCTCAAAATATCACTATTTGGTCATATAACTTTTTTCCTAATGCCACTTCTAAAGGAGATATTGTGCCTCAGAGACATACCTTATCAGAAGTATCGTTTTTGGCTGTAAATGCTGAACCACGTCGTGATGATTTTCAGGTGTAATGTTTCATCAAAAACATTATTCGACAACAAAACCAACAATATTGAAAAACGAGTATTTTACTAAAAACATTGCTGTAAACAGTTCAAGAGAAAATCACTTCATCTCAAAAACCGTTAATTTTATCGAGATGAAGAAAGAGTAACTTTCAGGATGAAAATCTCAAGAGTACCCAAAAATGTTCGTAGCTGAAAATAATGACAAATCTGTTCCTGTCTTTTTGCTAGAAGAGAAATTTGGTTTTGGTTTCGTCTCTTTTTCGACTAAACATGACATCAAAAAAGAAACATAATGATTACAAAATGGTTCAAAACTTACAGCAAAAAACGTGAATTCTAAGATATGTCTTTGTGGCCCGACAACTCCTCTAGGAGTGAACAAAGGAAAAAGTCATATGACCAACTAGTGTTATTTTGACCTCCCATGTATCTTTCCGAAAGATGGACACGTAGTCATGGGACACCCTGCATACTCTCATTATTTCAACAATCAAGAAGTTGTTGCTACTGAAAGTTTGTCACCGATTTTCAGAGATCATGTCTGCTCTCGCCTTTGAAAATCGTCATCTGATAAAAAGGAAGAAAAAATTGATGTTAACAGTTGACAATTGAATGGTGACATATTTCATATCATTAAGTTGTTATCCACATTGTATTAACCACCGTTTTCATTTTTCCAGACGTGCGCCAAGTGCAAGGAGAGGCGAAAATGTACAAAGTCATTCTCGATACACAAGTTTCCCAAAATTCTAGTCATTCGTATCCTTTTTTTTACTGCTAATTTTTTTCTCGTAGAGGGATGAGGTTTCTATTTTCTTTTTCTTATCTCTTGTATATTTCTTTTATCGCCAATGAATTGAATTGAAATTGATAATGATTATAACGAAGAGAAAAATCTTGAGGAAGGCCTCAAACTCTTTGTACTCCTCCTAGACAGTTTAACCAATCGTCTTCAAATTTGATAGATGCTGGTGATGCGATGGTTTAAATTTAGAAAAAAATCGGTCGAACCACGGACACTATCACGGAAAAAAACGATTCACTATCAAACTCTATAGAAAATACAAAGGTTACGTGAGACCGGACAGAAATTTACGCATTCTGTTCAACATTTGCAGACCGAATAACATTTTTAGGCGACTGACATGAAAATTGATGTTTCACGATAGTGAATTTCCGAACATAATCGTTTTGAACTGCACTGGAGTATGTAATACATTATTGGAAATATCGGCCAATGGCTGCTGATTGAAAGGAAAAAAAATTGTGAAGAGAAATATTTCAACTGTGTTGAGAACGGGAGCAGATCCGTTCTCGAATCGTCCACCAAGATAAGTAGAGGTTTTATTCTCATTGAATAGATTTGTACTTCCAAATTTTTCAAAAACAAGGTGTCACTGACAAATAGAGAATCTCTCTTTTAGGTATCTAAAGGTTTAATTTCAAGCACAGTGACATTTTGGGGCAGATCACAAAATCTGTCCTTACTACAAATATATTGAAATTATTTTTAATAACTTCTGCTGTATTTTTTAGAAACGAGGAGAGAAAATCCCATAAAAAGCTGAAAAATGAATTCTCGCACGTGTCTTGAATTTGGAAATGAGCTACGTAGCAGCGAATGTTACTGACAGTTGAGAGAAATTTGATGCAATATAGCGGAAAGTTTAGTAAATTTGAAAGTTGCTCAAAATTTTTGTGAAATAAACTATCTTATCAGTAAATTTGAATGTCAGATGAATTTCAAGGGACAGCGACTAAATTCTCTACATAATATTCCTGGAATTTCAATGAATTTAGGAGATATTTCCACCATTTTTGACATTTCTTTCGAAATCTGCAGCAGTTGTAACTATAAATAAACAATACTATCGGATTCTACAGATACCTATTCCGTAATTCTTTCTGGTTATCACATAGTTCGGAAACTTTCGATGAACTATTATTGAAGTGAGGTCTCAACTATAAAAATAATAACTATAAAAGTACCAGCTATGCTTCGATTCGTATTCCTATTGTTTCAATAGTGCTTCGATTGAAAAAAAATCTGTTGGCCATTGCTATTATTTTTGTTTCATATATTTCAACATTTGATTATTTCAATGATTTTGCAGCGTAAACATAAATCTCGGGTAGCGAGAGTCGCACAGCTATGTTTGAATTGTCGATTATCTAATATTCATTATATGTAGGTGAGCACCAATCTTTGAAAAACCCAAAACAAAAACAGTTGAAAAGCTTCTTTAATACACGAAAAATCATGCATAAATGAGACTATCAAAGCGCCGAAACAGAGAAACACTATTGTCCTTGTTCCTTGACTCGTATGGTCAGATCTTAAGCGATTCTCGCCGACTGAGCGCTTCCGCGGGAAACTGAACGTCACCGTCGACTTTCCTCTCGACGGGCTCGACATGAGCCGGTACGCGTCGGAGGGCGTGTCGCCGGACAGCCGGTACACCCTGTACGCAGTGTCCAATCACAGCGGCACCACTTACAGTGGCCATTACACCGCCTACTGCCGCCATCCCTACGCCAGAGACAGTTGGCACGAGTACAACGATTCCAGGTGAGTTGTTAGATAGATAGATATGAGTATTGTAAAAGTACAGGGGGTGCCGAAAAGATACCGACAAACTTTATGGGGTGAGGTTGTAGAGCAAAAATAGTGTATTATATACCCAGGGTGAGAAGTGACCTATTATATAGCAAGCACCTATATATAATATAATGCTATATAATAGCTATATATAGTTATTATAATAGCATTTTCACCCGAGGTATATATATTATTTTCCACTACTAACACTAAAATATCAGCATATTTTAATTATCCGAAATGCCATTCAGGATATTTCTGAAACATAAAAAACAAAGACTAGAGATGCGTTCGGACACGTATAAAGGATCGAAATCAGAATATCGATACTGATGAATATAGCAAGTATAAATTAAAAAAAAATGAATAGCAAGTATATATCAAAAATACTAATGCTACCGTCGAACTGATGTACATGATGATCTAATTGGCACATGACAGTCACAGCTCAGCTCACGTATGATTTGTGATCGATAATCATAATTGGTTGGTTTTCTATTCCGTGCGAAGAGGTGCTTCACCTCCCAGCAACTGCTTATGATCTACAAAGCATGAATTCGACCTGTCCTAGAGTACTGTTCACATGTTTGGAGCTCAGCCCCCAAACATACGCTACGCTGAAGCTCTTAGATTCAATCAATGCTATTCGCCTAATCGATGATACAATACTAACCAAATCATTGACCTCTCTAGAACATCGTAGAAAGGTCGGCGATCTCTGCCTTTTTTATAGATTCTTCCACGGTCAGTGCTCAACGAAAATTCCTAGTAGACAAACCAGACGATCTCAGGCTGGTCACTCCTAATGTCGTGGAAAAAAAAATATTTATACCTCGGATGAGAGTTCTATTATATAGTTCGCACATTATATTCTATTGTTCATTCATACAGAGTGTTTAAAAAAGACACGGCAATATTGAAGGGTGTGATTGCCCAGGCCATTTTATGAAAAAATTTCTCATGAACGTAGATACGCATACTCTTCGTTACCGATCTACAGGGTGTTGAAGTTTGATTAAACAAAACAGTAAAAAAAGGATGTTTTGAAAACGAATTGAGATATTGAAATGAAATTTTAGGCGTGTTAATAGGTATCACCAGCAGCGCGCGCATTAGCACGTCATTGGCTATTTTTAATGAATAACATAGGACTGGATTCTCTGAAAATAATACATTCTGACAAAAACGTCTTTTGGCATTTTATCGTGCGACGCGTACTTTTTATGTAAAACAAATCATTTTACCACCTCCTACTTGGATGCAAGAATCCAATCTTCTCCTCATTGACTGTACCGGATGTACCACTGAGAAAAGACGCCGGCTGTATCTAGGAAACTGTGTGCCGCACGGGTTTCGGAAAAAATAATCATGATTGAAAGTGGCCAAGAGAAATCTCTGGAAATTATTTTCAAGTTTCCAGGACGGCCGCTTGAGGGCGTAATTGCATTGGCCAGTTTAAAAAACGCGTTTTTATGAGAATTTCATATATCAAGACATTTCAAAAACACTTTCTTCATGATCTCGACATGATTTCCAATTATTTCGATCAGAAAAAAAATGCGCTAACACTTCAAATAAAAGAGGGAGGGGAGGATGAATAGCACTATGAAAAAACTCTCATTACTTCAGTTTGGTATAACGGAATCCAACGAACTTGTTCTCATTATGAAGGGTGTTTTTCCAACTCTTCCAGATAAATCACGAATCCAGTCGATTTAAACCCCGTGGTGGCCGCTAGATGGCACCGTTTCAAAAAACAGACAATTTTTCATTAGTTTTCGAGAATTTCAAATGGAAATATATATGTTTCTAGCTCTAATATGAAATTGGAGCAAACGAGGAGAAAAATGGTGGAAACCGCAAGTTGGTACTTTTTGAGGAACCGGAGAAATACTCGAAATAATATTATGAAAATATTCACCACAGGAATCTGAATAATAATCGTAATCAGAAATATCCTGTATCTATGGAATTATAATTTCAAGAATTCATTTAATTTGATTCCACAATGAACAAACCCCAAATCGTCGAGATCATGAAGAAAGTGTGTTTGATGTTTTGATATATCAAATTCTCATAAGAACCCGTTTTTTGAATTGGCCAATGCAATTACACCCTCTAGCGGCCGTCCTAGAAACTTGAAAATATTTTCCCAAATCGTCGAGATAATGAAGAAAGTGTGTTTGATGTTTTGATATATCAAATTCTCATAAGAACCCGTTTTTTGAATTGGCCAATGCAATTACGCCCTCTAGCGGCCGTCCTAGAAACTTGAAAATATTTTCCTCTGAAACCCGTGTGGCAAATAGTTTCCTAGATACAGCCGGCGTCCTTTCTTAGTGGTACTCCTGGTACACCCTATAGATCGGTAACGAAGCGTATGCGGACCTACGTTTATAGGAACTTTTTTTCATAAAATGGCCTGGGAAATCACCTCCTTCAATATTGCCGTGTCTTTTTTAAACACCTTGTATATAAAAGTACATACTTCCCACCAGAGGTATTTAATATACTATTAAATCATACGGAAATAATTAAAGAGGTTTTTTCACTATTTTTATTCAATTAGTTGACCACGAGCTGCAAAAACATTTCCTCATCATAAAAGTTTCCAAAATTCCTATCTTTAGGCGAATTAATATTATTTTTTTCCAAAACAATAGGTAAATTTCAAAAATATTATCAATCAATCAAAATATCTTTTATTTTCGAAAGATGAATATCCCGTCGACAAAGTCATAATGAATAAATATACAAATAGGCACCATAGACAAACAGACCCCATCACATAAAAATATATCTATCGTTCACTCTATTTTTATGAAATGATGAAAAAACTTTCAAAGGAATGAAATGAATAGGAACTAATGAATTAACATATAGCAAGAATCAATTTCAAAACAGTATGGTATCCATATCTTCCCCAAAGTAGTCTTGAACACTATAAAAAACCTGTTCAATGAGAACTTGCTTTATAGACTCTCTGAACTTATCAAATGACTGGGAATCTCTGAAACATTCCTAAAAAATTAAGAAGTTATTAAAAATTATCTCAATATATTTGTAGTAATGACAGATTTTGTGATCGGCCGCAAAATGTCACTGCGTTTGAAATTAAACCTTTAGATACCTGAAGGAGAAATTCTCTATTTGTCAATGACACCTTGTTTTTGAAAAATTTGGAAAGAAGAAAAATTTGGGCAGATCACAAAATCTGTCCTTACTACAAATATATTGAAATAGTTCTCGATAACTTGGATTATGCACACTATTTTCGAAACACCTTGTGTAGACGGCTTGTATATGGTGGAGGTACTCGACAGGGTCCAGGGGATCCCCCCTTATATTATTCTGTCGACGGTCTATTTTCAGTATACCCCAGAACTTCTCATCGGGCTCCCCTAATATTTTTTTGCAATGTAGGTGAGAATTTCTTCGGCAAAAAAATCTATGTGTTACCTTTCGAATCAATTTGTAATAGATCATTCATTTGAATCTTTGAAAGAAGTAGAACTATAATACTTCCTTAAGGACACTTTATTTAAAACATCTTAGTTTACTATGAATTTTATCAAATTATGAAATATGACACTTATTAAAATAAATTCCCGCCTTCAATCGCATGGAAAGGCATACATATTTGATTCATTGTTATTCTAGGGTAACTACGATATCACCGAAATCGATCGTGAGCGGAGAAGCTTACGTCCTATTTTACCAGCAAGAGGGCTCCAAGTCCCACCTTTGAGGCGGCCGCAGCATCATTATTTTCATTCACCAACACACACGAACACATGCGAGAGCGCTTTGAATTGCCAACAAAAATTATATTTTCGAATTTCATATCATCATATTCCAACATATTATCACAGAATGACACTAATATAAATACTTGAGAGTTCTTACTAGTATGTTCGAATTCTGTGATATCATATTATTTCAGAATACTGTGTATCAGAGAATCGTTAGATACAAGTCAGAATTCTGATATAAAATCTCAGAAAACTTTGACTCAAACTAATATAACTACTTTAGAACTCATACTCATATCTCAGAATTCTGTGATATCATATATCAGAATACTGTGACTCACACTAGTATCACAGAATCGTTAGATACAGATCACAGTTCTGACATAGTATCTCAGAAAACTCTGACTCAAGTAGTTTCACAATATTTGGATATAGAAATTATAATTCTGACGTAATATCTCAGAATACTTGTGACTCACATAAGTATTTGAAAATTTGGATTTGAAAGTTCAAGGAATTCTGACGTATCACAAAATTTTGAGATACAAGTCAGAATTCAGACTTAGTATCTCGGACTCACTCTGGGTATCTGTGACTCACACTAATATCACTATGTCAGAATTCTAAGTCGTTTCTCAAAACTCATATTATCTCATATTATCTCAGAATACTTTGACTCACACAAATATCACAAGAAAAATCAGACACACAAAAATCACGTAACTTGGAGATACAAGTAAGAATTCTGATATAATATCTCAGAATACTGTGACTCGCACTAAAATTTTTGAGATGATACTCTGAATTCTGACATTATCTCAGGAATATGTAACTCATGTCAGAATTCTGAAACGTTTGTCAGAATTCTGAAGTTAGAAAAAAACAATTTTGTTGGCTTTTCTACATTTTCGCATACAAATAATAATTTATCGACCGAAAATTCTTCTTGTCGGAGAAATAAATCGTACGTATCCCATCATGTCGATTATTTTCACATTTCCAATTGGCCATCGATCTGTAGTCTCTTAGTCGATGCGATAATTGAATGTCTATAAGAGATTTTATTTATTTATTTATTTATTTATTTATCCACATCATTTAACGTGCGTTGTCCACTTATTTTAGTGTGATTTTTATGATATTTGAAAAATGAAAAACTTGTACTTATTGTTCTGTTTTTCTTTATTTATGTTGTTTGTTTTCGAAATGTGAGAGGGAGTCGATCATGTGCCACCCTTTCGCATCATAACGTGATATATTTACACCAAGTTGAAGATGTGGCTTCATTCACAGGTCTTTATTTTGATCGAAACAAAAGGAAAACTAGCTGAGTTGATTTGTCGGAACTTTCATTGATGCGTGAAGAATTTTAATAATTGTTAGCTATTACAACAAAAAAGACACTGCCATGCATGAAATTCTAGTCATTGTATAGGCAAAGCATTTTCTTAGTCATTTAGGTTGAAACGCATCTACATTGTATAATATAAGTATGGTAAAATATTCGAATGAATTATTCCTGTAACAATTTCAAGAAAAAAAGACTATGTGAACTTGTGTCCGGAAATGCTTCGTTTTGGAGATACAGGATGTTGATTATTGAATTTTTTTCTCACGTAACCAAGGGGTTAAAAAAAGTGGGAAATCATAATTTTTCATTAATTTGTATGTAGCGTCGAGAGGGCGCTGCGACCGCTGTCAATAATCATTTCAAATTGTCCTAACTTTTTTTACAGTTAACTTTTCGCTCTTATTATGAAAAATACTATTCCCACACCTTTTTTAAGTAAAAAAGCTACACTTCTTCGACGACGTGGAGGTGATCGTTTTCGAGATATTTGAAATTTTCTGTGTCGATGCGCGTTACAGCTCCTAGGGCGCTGAGTGAAGTTGCTGAGAACATTACAAAAACTAAGTATGTGGTAGATCTCGTCACAAACAACTTTTTTCAGTGCAGTATACCGGGTATTTTGACGAGATTTTCCACATAATCAGTTTTTGTAATGTTAATAAAAGAATTTTAAAATATCTCGAAAACGATCACCTCCAGCGTTGTTAAGGAAGTCAACCATTTGGTTTTCCACTTGAAAGATGTCAAAAGTTCATTTATCATTTATTTAAATGAATAATGACAGCGTACGCAGTGCCCTCTCGGCGCTACTTGAAAATTTTTACGAAAAAAACAATTTTATAACTACATATCTCAGAAATTGAGCATTTCCGGCCAAAAATTTAGATAGTCTTATTTCTTGGAATTGTCTGAGGAAAACATTATTCAAATAGTTTAACGTACTTATGTTAAGCCCTGTATAGACTATTATCTTTCTATAAAACTGTGATCTGTCAAAGGATTATTATCAACGTATGTACTGGGGAGAAAGGTATAAGATTTTTCTCATTCGAAATTGATGGAAAAAATGTGCTGATGTGGCACATGTTTGATTTCCCCAAAAATGAACGAATGAAATCAATTATGTGGGTCGACCACGCCTACTATAAGTGAAACACAATCTATTGATGACCGAAATATCGAATAGGAGAGGTTTTTCAGTTTTCTAGCATAAATTCAAATTATGAAACGCTCAATGGAATTTGATGTGTTTGTGAAAAGTCAACTAACCCTACAACATTTGATACTGCCAAAGTCATACATACAGCCACTTGTCATACAAACATACATAAATTAGACTCTATTTTTGATTTGATACTAACTCCTAGCAGCTCTGCAAAATCCAAAAATCAATCTAATAAGCCTTATTTTCGTCATTCATGAACATCAGAATGTTTTCCCAATGTGTGAAGTTAACTGAAAAACTCAACTGTTCTATATTTTTACATGACGTGAATTTTAGGACACTTCCGATGCGATGCTGGTACATTTTTCTACGTTCAATTGGAAACTGGAATAGGTTAGAAATAGCATCGGAAAAGTGAAAAGTCCTCTTTTAATCTTCACCATGAATTTTTACATTACACACTTTTTCGTGAAATGGCATGTTGATTAAATTGTTGGACCATTTTTAATATCAACTGAGCATAAGGTCATTCATATGCAATTTTTCATATTTCAGATGATTTTGAGTTTATCAACATAATTATGAGGCAAGAACAGAACGGCTTTTTGTGTTTTGAACTTTCCACATATCTCGATAATCTAACCATCTAATCTGAATATATTTGGACTGTCAAAAGTCTTGGGCAAAAAGGCTCGAATGTGAGAGTTTTACTTTTCATGCGTAATTTAGTTGGATTGTTACACGATGACAGATTTTGAAAAAATTATCCTATAATGTTTGGAAACATTTATTATTCACAATGAAAAATATATTCCGGCAGATAATGAAGGTTGAGTGGGAAAAATACATTTTAGATATCATATTTTAAATTCGAACCAAAACGCTTGTCAGCGGCATGGCGTCGTTAGTGATGTCACGTTTAAGTAAACGAAACGTAAACACTAGACTTTCCTTAAACGATTATTGATTAATTGATATATTTTGTGTTATTAAAGATGCATTCCAAAGTGTACAAGTGGTGTGCGGTCACTCAGTGTGATATAACAAAAACTCTTGGAATTCATTTGTATTCGTACCACGAAAGAGAACAATACGAGACAAAAGTGGCCAAAACTTGCTAGGCGAGAATCAACAGCAATATTGCCTAGTACTCATCCTTATTCTTGTGGAAATCATTTCGACGTTAGTATTCAATTCACTCTGTAGATTCTGGAAATAGTGGGTATCTTGTTCGAGGCCTAAATTGTCTTAATTGACATTTTATGCCAAATGATATGGAGTATTATGAAATATCATTTGATGGGATCTGTCACAGATCCTCATAAAACCCGGGTGTATATTATTATATTATTGATGTACTCACATAGAAGTTTTGACATTTCTAAATTCTGTTGAACGAATGTCGTTATTTGATGTCTAAAACTCTTCCAGCATCAACACATCGATTTAAGGCAGATAATATTTTTTCCTTATTGAATCCATGTTCCATGACTCGGGTTATTTCACTCTCGATTCAATATTCGGTATAAAAAAATTGAATCGTGAATAAAATCACAGAGAACCAGTCGATTGTTTACTTGCTTATATACTCAAAAGTGAAGTCATTCACTCTGATCATGCCGGGCTTCCGTATTTTGTGGTTTTATTTCTTCAGAATAATTATTGATCTCGTCCTTGATAAAAAAATAAATACGTAATTTCAGTGTTTTTTATTGCTGTCATCATGTCTGTTGAATTGCAGGAAAAAGTCTGTAATGTATGTATATGAAGTCAAGTGGGAAGATTAAAATTAGTAGCTGGAAATATATTTATGATAATATACTGTTGATATTTCAAATGATTTAATGCTCATTTAATAAGCTTTTTGTATCGTTTTTCTCTTAATTTTCAGTAGTTTTTTGTCTTCTACCTCAAATGATGAAGCTTCTAGTATATTTATCAAATAGAAAATTACACGAATGGTCTGTCTACAAACTCCAGACGAATCGAGCACCAATCAGAATTGATACTACCAACTCGATACGAGCTTTATATTTAATGAATAAATAAAAAACTGTTGAAGCACTAACTTGAATAAATTGTTTGCAAAAATGTCTCATGTTTTTTTATTGATGGTTCTCAGATGGCACAATTTAGAGCGATTTTTTTGTATGCAAGGTCAATTGCGTAACACTCCCTTTGACCCAATTCTAAACAATTGCATCCACACCCTTATGCCAGAGCGTTTCATTTCAATTACTTTCGTTTGATATCTGTGAAAATTAATATTCATCGCATGTTGCTACATAATTATCTCTAAATTATACAAAGTGATCCTCGGTATTGTGGAAAATTCATACACCAACTTTGTTGTTTCTTTCAAAACCTAAACTTTTTCATCTGAAATCAGTTTTTTTTCAGAATCCATGTTTTTTCTATGGATTCAGATTCTTTCTCTGGAAACAGACTTTCATCAGTCATTTCTCGAAATTAAGACTTTTTGTTTTCTTTAATTTCAGATTTTGAACTTTGATATCGGATCCAATTCAAAGAATTCGTGTAAGCACAATTTTCGTTTCTAAAATTATAATAATTTATCAGCAAAACGAAAGCGTTTATTTGGGCTGGACGGTTTTATTTAAGACTTTGGAAACATCTCTGTCTCCTTTAATTCTCCAAATATGATCTGTAGGTGAATCGAGGATAAGGTATATTCGTTTTCACTGATTCTTTATAATTTTTTCTTCTCCTTTTTGAAAAGAAAAATAGAAATTAAAATGATTATTTCAATATATTTGTAGCAAGCACATATTTATGTCTCTGCCCCAAAATGTCACTGTGCTTGAAATCAAAGCTTCAGATGCCGTTAAGAGTAATTCTCTATTTGCTAGTCACACCTTTTTTCAAATAATTTGGAAGACAAATATATTTTAACAAATTTCAAGATTTTCACTCATCTTGGTAGTAGACGTTTCGGGAACGAATGCAGCTAAACTATTGAAATGATGATATTGAAATCATTTTCCATTGTGTTAAAAACGGGAGCACCAAAAACGTTCACCACTAAGATGAGTAGAAATTTTGAAATTTGTTATAATATATTTGTCTTCCGATTTTTTTTAAACAAGCTGTCACTGACAAATAGAGAATTTCTCTTTTAGGTATCTGCAGCTCAAATCTCAAGTGCAGTGATATCTTTCTATCTTTATATAATTCTATGGTGTTACCCTTTATTATATACATTACTTGAATACTCAAGGGTGTTAACGAATTTGTTGATGTTACCAATATGGTGGTGCTAACAATTCGATTCTTAATGCACAATAAATATATACTAGTATATTTATCGTTATTTTTTATACCGAAACGTCCTATAAGCTGTTTGTACATGTAAAATCTTGATTGATATAATTTTATTTCATTTGAATGCAGATTTTACATAAAACCTATCAGCTTCAAAATGATAAATAAACAATTATGTATTATGAGAAATTGACCGTTGATGGAGGTCATTAACGATCAATTTCATAAACGTTTAACAGACTCGTTAATTCGAGGTCGACGGAAAAAGTATGTTTCGATATTATTTTATTGGTGGTTTGGTAGAACTGATCAGTTCTCGCTATTTTCAGTTCTGCGCCCTAAATTTAATCGATCGCCGTATTTTCAGTTTGGCCACCCTAAATTTAACCGATCAGTAGTGCCCTCTTCAGGAAAACTAGTGACTCGTACATTATCCAGGTGAAGGGATTTGGTCAAATTTTTTACCATTGCATTGGATTGGTATGAATGCACCAGTTTTATTTCATCATCATTCAAAGGTATTATTCGAAATGGAGGTGAGTACCCGCTTCATTTGAAATCACCTGGTACAGTCCCCGAACAAAAAAATGTCTAGTTCAGTGTGCCGCAGGGCGAAACAGAATCATCATGAAATGATAAGGACATCGAGCATTATTATCAGTTGACGGCACGCATCGAAAATGAACAGTTCAAATAATGAGATATCGCAGAAAACTGATATGAAAATCCAGGTTGTAGATAAAAACCAGAGCTTGGGTAAAAGACTTCGGCGATATTTCCAGGACTATTGCGATGGAACCAGTTTGATCGGTTTCAGATATTTATCGGAGCGCAGATCTAAGGGAGAAAGGTGAGTAGTGCCCTGCAGGTGAAATAAAACAGGCGAACAATTTTCATTGGGAATTCATTAATTTCAACATCACCCCCAACCGTCACCAATACGTGTTATTATAATCAGTACTCTTTTTCCTCTTTTTAAGTGAAAATCAATGCACAATTGGATATATTGTCGCATACGTTCTCTTCTCGCCAAAAGAATCTTATAGAAATTGTACTGAATCTTGTAGAATTGTATTACAGAACTATGGCATCAAACCTCTAGGGGTTATTCAGTGCAAGAGTAGAAAACATTTGAGTCCCATGTACGGAAAAGTGTCACTACGGCAAGATGACCCTAAGACGCGTTGAAATTTAGAAAGACGATGAATTGCCTATGATATCATCACAACAATTGTTCGAAATGTCTTCCTCTAACCTGAATACACAGATTTAAACGTCGCATTTGATTTCGACGGACTTGACTAAAAATTTGATCCTCGTTTTGAATGATTTCAAATGCTGCTGTAATTCGTCCAATTAAGTCTTGGTCCGTTTCCACTGGAGTTCCGTAGACCAAAGACTTCACATATCCCCACAGGAAAAAAATCTAGCGACGTTAAATCGGGTGACCTAGGAGGCCAAGAAACTGCTCCACCTCTGGCAATCCAACAGTGCCCAAACCGCTGAGCCAAATCCTCACGTACTTGTACAGCAAAGTTAGCCGGCGCTCCATCATACTGAAACCACATTTGCTGTCGAACGTTCGATCAATCAAATAATCATCAACAATGCCTGCATATACGTTGATGTTTTCTAGGAAAAATTGCATTGGGATTTCTTCGTCCCAAACATGGCTATTCCTACTAATAAAAATATAGTTTCTTGTCCATAAAACATAGCTTAAAAAAATTAGTTGTGAAATCTAGGATGATAATCGGCTGCAGTCAATCCTTGAACTTCCTGGAAGTCGTGAGGATGAAGTTGTTGCTCGTGTAGCCCCCTGGAGACTCGAGGAACCAAAAAGATTGATCCCAGGTACGGTCTGCCTGTACGTAAGAGGCGACCAAAAAACCTCCAATCCAAGGTGTGATGCGACCCGTGCCGATGGATGCATGGTGGTAGGAGAGCACCGTCGCCAACGAAGCCTCCAGGAAACCGGGCAAAATCCAGGAGTAGACTGCCATAGTCCTTCGCCGGGGGCTCCGCAGGACCGGACCACCCTTTCTTCCAGACTGGTGGGATCAATACAAGAGGGAAAAATACAAAGGGAAAAATACAAGAGGGAAAAACAAAACAGAAAGGCCCGGGGACGAGTCGGACAGCTCTGACCCAGAACCGGGAAATATCACTGTCGTGAAAACAATGGCCACAGACAGTCAGGACTCAGTGGCAAGGCCTGTCGGGCAACTGACAGTTAACAAGGACACTGAGAAACTCATAGAGGGAATGGAAAACATATACCTCTCAAAGAGAATCAGGCTCTCTGGGGCACAGCGAAAGAAGCTGTTCAGAAAGAGGAAAATGGCACCCTTAACAGGCTGAAAATCCTGCCAAACAGAAACGTCTGGAACAGGAAAGAGGGCATGGGGGATGGGACCCTCAGGTGAGGACAACGAAAAAAAGGCCTCGCCCTGACTCCCAGACTCCACCAAACCGCCCAATCGTCAAGAGGGCCAGGAACACGGGAGTGTCGACTGGCACCTACAGCAAGACGGCAAGGCGGTGATCGACAGACGCCATCCGGATGTACTAACCAGGATCAATCCGAACTGGTTCAAAATGCAATTGTAGAGGCGCTGTACCTTCCCATAAAGGGTTTTCTTCACCTCCGCAAAAAAAGCACCCGCCAGGCGGAAGCGTTACTCGTATTCATATCCTTAGCAATGTGACGTATGCTACTTGATACTTCGTCGGCAACTCGCTGAAGGACCTCTTCTTCAAATTCGACCGTTCATACGGTTCGAGCAACACCAATATCATGCATGTTGGTTTTAAACATGCCTATCTCGGAGAGCCGCCGATGAATTGGAATAAACTTTTTCTATCCCGGATGCTGTCGTTCGGAATAACGTTCTTGATACAACCGCGCTGCTGCTCGTGCATTGCAGCTTGTTGCTCCGTATGCCAAATGCATATCCGCCAATTCTTGATTGTTGAAGTTTTCCATTAGCAACAATTAATTTTTGTTAAATTCTTGCAAAATTCACAAATACGATAGCACTAATATAGAAAGAATAACATGTTCGAATTACTCATTGTATTCTGCACTCGTTCATGAAAATTCCAATAAAAGCAGATATAGAAATACAGTCCACTTGATAGAAGAAACCCAACAACCACGACTTAGGCGATATGGAATGCAGCTACAAAACACAATCTCTGTTATCGTTTTTATGATAACAAAACACAAGCGCCGGTAAAGTGTTCAAAATAATCAGCCATAAAATTTTCAAACATTGACATCGACAATAATATTGCTTCTTGTTCAGTTGATATAGATAGAACTTGGCATCCACTTCTGAAACTTGAATATGAAAATGGAAAATTCGATATCAATTAATGAAAACACCTTGTAACCAGAATTCCTCCATCTGCCAAATTGTCACTTTTCAGTGTCAAAATCGAAAACATTGAAAAAATTAAGAGAAAAATATTTCAATTGTGTTGAGAACGGGAGCAGATTCGTTCCCGAAACGTCCACCAAGATAAGTAGAGGTTTCATTCTAATTAAATATATTTGTATTTCCAATTTTTTTCAAAAACAAGGTGTCACTGACCAATAGAGAATTTCTCTTTTAGGTATCTAAAGGTTTAATTTCAAGCGCAGTGACATTTTGGGACAGATCTTAAATCTGTCCTTACTACAAATATATTGCAATAATTTTTAATAACTTCTACTCTATTTTTTAGAAACGAGGAGAGAAAATCCCATTAAAAGCTGAAAAATGAATTGACATCGACATTTTGAACAATTGTTGTACAGAATGCAAAAATTAAATGCATTAAATCCTATTAAGGCAACTCATGGTCTTTCTGAATTTTAACGCGTCTTAGGGCCGTAGTGACGTAGTGAAACTTTTCCGGACATGGGACCCACTTCTCAAATGTTTTCTACTGTTGCACTGAATATCCCCTAGAAGTTTGATCCCATAGTTCTGTAACACCCTGTATAATATACTCTTTCCTATGACCACCCAAGGAAACAGCACTTGTTGATGAATGTAATGATATTTGAAATATAGATGAAATATCCGAAGGTTGTCCAACTTGTATCGATTCCTTTTCGTACACATTTTTTTTCTTGAAATCGACATAGTTATTGCCTCTCAAATTAACAAAATGGTCTCCGCCGGGGTTCTCTTGTTCCTGACTGCTGTATTTTGGATTCCGTGATAGCTGTCGACGACGAGCGAAACTTTGAATAACTTTGGTGAAAATTAGAATAACAATAAATAAAATATTCATGGTCGTAGGAAAAATAATGTACATATCTCCTTGGAACGGCGCATGCTGAATATGTACTCGTGCGAAATATGTCACTTTCCACATTAGTTATATGTAATCTATCAATCTTGTCGTTTCAGGATTCTATGGTTATTGATAATATCGCTATCCATAGGACTGTCTGTCTACTACGTCATGAATATATTCAACAGATACGTAGAGAACCCATTCATCGTGAATCTGGCTACGAGGGAATCCCCCATTTTCGAAATTCCATTTCCTGCTGTCACGATTTGTCCGACGGTGAAAACGAAAAAACGTGATTTTGACTTCACCGGTACTATCAACCGACTCTTGAAAGAGGAAAACGTTACTGATAAAGAGTAGGTGGTAAATGTACAATACAGAGCGATTCACCTTTGGTTTCCGATAACTATTCAGTGGTTTGTCCACAACAAAATAAGTTGAAATAATATGAAATTGAAAAATGGCAATATATAGGATGTGAAAAAACATACTGTCTGTAAGTTAATCGAGGAGGTGAAATAATATTTTTTTCAGATTTTTCGGATTGTCTCTCTTCGTTTCTGAAAATGAAAATTATAATAATTATCTGAATATATTTGTAGTGAGGACCGATTTGTGATCTGCCCCAAAATGTCACTGCGCTTGGAATTCAAACATCAGATACCTAAAAAATAAATTCTCTATTTGTCAGTGACACACCTTGTTAAAAAAAATACTCATCTTCTAATATGCTTCCGTTTCCACCACAGTTTCTTTTCGTGATGTTAGCAATGTTCATCTTTGACACTGAACAGTGACAAGGTTACAGACAGAAAAATGTTTGGTTTCTATGTGTTTCTTCATATTTTGATCCTGAATTCACCATTTTCAGTTTTAAGAAGTGAATGCCAAGTTTTATGTATATCAACAGAACAAGGAGCAATATTACAGTTTCCGTTCAGAAGAATGCGAACAGATTATTTGTTTTTTCGTTTTTGATTGTTATCTTCTTTTCCTATGATCTCTTATTATCACTTCAATCAGTCATGTTTTGTACATCTTCAGTAAGGATATGTTCAGATAATTGTATCTTCCTATACCTATATCATTTTTTCTTCATGTTGTTTTTACATGATCTTTCATCCTTACTGATAGAGGTCTCTGCTATAGTTTTCATGATCTTTCGATGATTCTTCTAACTCATACAAAACCCAGAAATGAACAACAATCATCGAAAAATTGTATTTACAGTATACCATGTGTTTGTGGAAAATAATACACAGGGGAAACTATCAGACCTCTATCAGTAAGGATGAACAATATAAAGAAAAGATCGAAAATTCAAGATTAACTGAAGATATCCCTACTGAAGGTGGACAACATATGGCTTATTGTAGTGATTTTGAGATCATCGGAAAAGAAGATAATAACAAAAAAAAAATCAAAGAATCTGCTTGCAATCTTCTGAACGGAGACAATAAGATTGCTTCTTGTTCAATTGATATAGCTGATATTCCTTTTTTTATTTCTCAGAAACGAGGAGAAGAAATCTCAAAAAATTAAAATTTTCAGTAAATGTGCTGCTCATTCATAATAATATGATATTGTTCCTCTACGACTATTGCATATTACATCTATTACATGTAGGTTATCTATTGATGAATCAAGATCATTATTCCAACTCCAAAGATCAGAAAACATCATTCGCAGATACGATATTTCATTTTCAGAATTCTGTTCGCCCAGTATTTCTCTTTGTTTTGCCGGAACGCACCCCAAATATACCAGCACGTGCTACCACCGAACAAAACTTTCACTGATGACATTTTCGATAGTCTGGACGAGGTGAGTACGATTTGACTCTTGAAAAATACATCAGGCATACCTTTTTCAAATTAGGGACTATCGCACCTATAGAAGAACAATGGCGCAAGTGCGAGAAAGCAATTCCTCAGTAATATGACGATTCAATTTTTGTTTCATATCTAATAATCTGGAACATTGTCGAATGTTCGGGAATGGTCTGGAATGTCCCAGATCATTGTGGAACTTTCCAGAACACATTCGAATATTGTGGAATATTCTGGAACATTGTGTACCATTCGAAGCCTTTTTTCGTATGTATGGAAAGACTGCAATTTCCAATCAAATTAGCCCATAGTTTTATAATTGAAAAAGCCCAAGGAGTTACTTTAAAATATTGCGGCATCAAAGAGGCTCATCAAAGAGGCTCTTATTCCTTTTCTCACGATCAACTAGACGTATACAGGGTGTCACGAAATCAAATGGTGGGTAGTATGTCCCATAATAAGCACAAAAGTCTCAGGCCCAATTTATGCATCATTGTCGTTGTCATAGTTCTAGTCTTGATTTCCGTCATAATCATAAAAAAGTTACAACTGCACATTTCAATAGGAGCATTCATAGAACTTATTCAGTCATAAGAATATGATCTCGAAAGTTGGTGAATTTCGAAGTATGCAATCCACATGTCGAAAATTATCAATGACAAATGACATGCAAAATTTGTCATATTTTTTGTGTTGTGACATCGTTGCTGTGATTAGTCTTGGTATTTTTATATTTCTATTTACTCCCGTACTTCGAAAATGATATGAGTCTGGAGGAGGCTATAATCTCGAAAAATATCACCAACTCTGGGACAAGAGAAGTTCTCTATTCAAAAATGAGGATATTTGAAGAATGCGATACATACATTGAATTATGATTGGGACTATGACTATGATTTAACAAAGACTGAGACTAGAACTATGATAATGACAATGAAGCATAAATTGGGCTTTAATGAACATATGTCCGTGAAGTACCGGTTTAGAACGATGATTAGATGTGTACAAAAAACAGTGAGATCTATACACAACCACAGTTAAACATTGAGTCAAGATGTTCAAAGTACCCTCCCAACTATTCAATGCAGCTACGACATCTTCGTCGTTGATTTGATCCTGTTTAGCTTGCTCTTGAGTAGGAAATTCAAAAAATCTGTGTAATGAGAACGAAACAATGCCGATTTGACATAGTTATCGTTCTCAGAGAAAAAAAAAAAGGTCGAACTGGTCGATTTTTATTTCGAGGGGGAAATATTTTGGGTATGCTTTCAACTTTCTCACTTCAAACCCTTCGGAGGGGTGAGCCCCAACCCTTGAATCTCAAATGGGATGATGGGTCAAGTGATACATCATTTTGAAAGTTAATCAATTATCTTTCTGATGCTTCCTGAGTTTTTGAATATGTTGCAGTAGTTCTTGATAACCAGTTGACTTAAGTGAACATTGGAATATTTCATCAACCTTCAACTTTCATTTTTTAACGACATATTCCAATAAGTGAGATGTTTGAGCACAGCTTTAGGTTGATTAACATACAAAGGGATGGGGTTAATGAGAAAATTTGCATGAAAAATATGCGTGATATTTTACAAACTTTTCATCTCAACAATTGTTCAAAATGTTGGCCTCTTGCTTCCAATAATAAAGGTTTTGTTCAAAACAGTTTCAAATGTTCTGAAGCACCTCAGGCGTAATATTCCGACATTCATCAACAATCCGTTGACGCAAACCATGTAAAGATTCTGGTAGAGTTTCATAAATTTTGCTCTTCAAGTGACCCACAGAGATAAGTCTAATGGGCTCAAATCTGGTGACCTTGCAGGCCACTCCACTGGTCCTCTTCGGCCGATCCATCTGCCAGGAAACGTTTCATTCAAATATTGACGAACTACAAGGGTATAGTGAGGAGGTGCCCCATCTTGTTGAAATGTCATCTCATTGACACCATAACGTTCATTATGTTGAAAAACTTCTGTCAATGCGGGATCGACAGAGTCTATTTTTCTTGTTTGATTTCCTGGAGGAGAAAATGGACCAACAACGCAATCGCCAATAATTCCAGCCCAAACGTTCAATTTTTCGGGGTGTCGATCGTGAACTTCATGAAATAAATGTGGGTTGTCATCAGACCAAGACCGACAATTATGACAATTTACAGTCCCATTCACAAAAAACGAACACTCATCTGAGAAACAAATGTTGAATAACTTATTCGGGGTATTTATCATCCGTTCATTCATTATCTCACAAAATAAATTCCAGCCGTCTATCGAAGTCATCTTCATTTAATTTTTGCACAAGACGGATTTTTTAGGGGTGGAATTTATGAGATTTCGAAATTCTCTGAACACTCGTACTGCATACCCCAGAAACTGTATGTAATTGTCTAGTACTTAACTGACGTGGCCCAAAACAGCAACTTCAATTGCTTCATTTCCCACAATTCGATTCATAGCGATTCGTTTCCGATTTGCCACTGATCCCTAAATATGGCTACTAGTTTAATAATGTATTTCCGATTTACATGTTCATCTGGATTTTGTTCATCTAATAATTGTGCGGTAATATTAGCGTACCTCTCATTTTCATAATGAAGTTCGATTATCGATACTCTGATGTCCACAGTTGAATACACCATATAAATACTAGATTTGTTCGAACTGAATGTGAATACACCGATTCAACTTCTAAAAGATGACCAAAAAATGCTCTTTTCATAGTACATTTTCAATGTGAGATAGTATACTACCTGTCCAACTAACAAATTCGTATCTATGCATTTTACTGAGAGATCACGGAACTGACATTGAAGTAATGATTTTTTATGTCATGTTGGATAGGACAGGATTTGAAAAAAAAAACACGAGGCACTTCTTAGATGAACATGCTTCTAACTACAAAATGAGAAATAGTGATGAAAGGGAAAAAAGCGTCACTCTCCATTACTAGCCGATCATTTCCATGAAAAACAAAAAACAATAAGAAACAAGAAAGCGTTAGGAGGATTCAAAATGATTCAAGTTGAAAACATGCGCAAAATATTTCCCCCTCGAAATAAAAATGGACCGGTTCGAGCGTTTTTTTTTTCTGAGAACGATAACTATGTCAAATCGACCTTGTTTCGTTTTCATTGGGCCACGCTGTATATACCCCGGATAACAAAATGAAAAATTTTGTTTATGAACAAGTATTGTGAATAGCAGTATCATCGTATCTAGAATATATTCTCAAAGAAAATTTGTACTTCTTATATTTGAAAGTTTATCCTTTTATTCCAACTACCACATGATCTATTATCAACTCTCTGAGCGAAGCAGCTGGTACCCCAGCTAGTCACAGATAATTTATTAGTGTGTAAAGCATCTGAGAATGCAAAATCAAGTTTATTGCTAAGAGAAAATCATAAAATATATGCGACAAAGTACCTCTTGCCTATTTTCTAATGAGCACTTCTGTATAATTCTCATCTGTTTTTCGATGATTTTGCATCAATTGAAACCATCGGAATAGCGGGCGCTAAAGTGCTACTTTGCGCCGTGTTATGGCCTTTCGACAGCCCTTAATTTCCCCTCAGCCCCTCAGACAGATGTTGACAAGTGGAAGCGTGAAAAACTACAAATATTTCAGATGTTTTTTTCAATTTTTTTTACGAATTATTTGATCAATTCAATTTCCGAGCTCCACCGTGGCGAGCTTTGTATTTTCGCATTTTCATATACGATATACGAGGTCGGTTAAATCAGGCCAAAATTATTGCGCATTACAAAAAAAATAATTTGTAGTTCGTCACGCTTTCACCCTGTATAATATTCGAAAAGGGCGGTGAAAAGGCCATATTACGGCATTGAAGTTCCGTTTATCATTTCTTTCTTTTCATAAGAAATTAGTGAACTTATTAGATGGGCCTTTTTGATGGATAATCTTTTAGAATGCAGCCTATTTTTTCAGTTGAATCCAAAGCTTCACGAGGTATTTGTATCTTGTCGGTTCATGGGTGAAATCAGGAAATGCTCGAATCTATTCGTACCTATAGTGGTGGATCAGGGCATTTGTTACACCTTCAATATGCTCAACAGGAAAGATATTTACAGGCCTAATGTGTGAGTATGGAGGTAATAATGCTGTAGATACGCTAACGGCATTTTCCGTTACAATGGCATAATAATTATGAAATTCTCCAGTAGATGGCGACATTCTTGTACATTTTTGGCGAGATTTCTGTACTCACAGTTGCTGATGCTGAGATTGAAATTATGCAGTTTGATCATTTATTGATAAATGGACTAAGTAACATAACTACTTCCGAATCGATGTTTTTATAAAATTGATTGTACAATGCTACAATTATCAATGATACTGATCTTTCTGTAATTTTTGTGTCGCCATCTAACGATTCACGCGGGAGTGATATCTCACTATAATGAATACAATTTTGTTAACAAGTTGGCTATATGTTAGCTTCACCATTGTTCTCTACATCGTGGGTGTAATAAAGGCATTATTCAAGAGTGAACGCGAGAATTTCTCAAATTTTCCTGCAATTAAATGAACGAATGCTGGGAATTTCACAATGAAGTTGGACTTTAGTGTGAATTAGATGATCCGGTAATCTTCGTACCACCAAAAATTGATGACCTCTGTTTTCGAGTCCCGCTAAAACAAATGTGAATGAATTTGTAGTCACGTCGGAGCCTGAAAAGTCCATTCACCTCAATAGAATGGCTGATCAAAATTAATTTCCGCAAAATGTAATTAAACTCGCTTCTACAAAATTAATTCTCAAAGCCCACTACCTTTAAAAAACGACTCTGAGTGATACGATAGGTCCACCATCTCTTGAGTGTGATCTGAAGTTAGATTCAATTCCCGATCAAAATTGAAAAAAAAATCATTTCGATATTCTGGCTCTTCTTCTAGGTTTTCCTAATTTCCTTCCTTCAAACCACCCCTGTTTTGATGCAAACAAAAATAATGTATTCAATATATTTCTGCTAAACTGACGCTCGGCAATTGATGTTCAAGCAGACCCGTGTCCCCCAAAAAAAACCGACAAACTTTAAGGGAACATTAAAACAATCATTTTTAAATACTGTCTGTAAGTTCTTCGAGGAGGTGGTATATTAATTTTTCAATAGAAACGAGGAGAGAAAATCCCATTAAAAGCTGAAAAAACAATCATTTTTGTTTATATAAATGCCTATATGTGAACAAACCACAAATTCATTCGAAGATGTTTAAGCTAGACTCGAGGACAGATTCATCAATTTCAGTTGTTACGAAGTTCACCGGGTCATCTAAATCATATTTTTAATTATCATCATATTTATTATATCTTTGATCATTTCCTATTAGGGTCCATTACGCCAGTTATTTAGAAAATCAAAATCACACCAATTGGACCATCGACGAAGGCTACCCAGAAGGCTCTGGAGACGACGTTTACCCCAAGAGAGCGTTACTGTCAGGGGCAGACAATGCACTGAACATTATCTTGAAACAAGGAATGAACGAGACTGATTACCTTTGTTTTCAAGATACAGCAGGATTTTCGGTGAGGCAATTTTTTTACGAATATAAATTGGATGGATTTTGTCGCTGTTATTCTATGATAATAAATCCTTCATAATAAAATTATTGAAGAACATGATCAATCGAAAGAATCCTGGAAACTAGTTGATGACCTCAGAGGTAATAATGCCAGAAGATATGAAATTTTAATCTGTCCGAACATATTGAAAAATTCTTGTTCAGTTGATATAATATAGATAGAACTCGGCACTCACTTCCTAAAACTGAGAATGAAAATGGTAAATTCAAGATCAATTGATGAAAGAACATCTGGCAAAACATTTTTTTCTGACAATTTGTCACTGTTTAGTGTCAATGCTGTCAAAAACGACAATCACGATCATGTGCAGTGACATTTTGGGGTAGATGATGAATCTGTTTTTACTACAAATATCCAAGAAAATTTAGAATAATGTTTATATACACAAAATACACGAATATACAGTGATGGGCAAGAGTGAGAAACCTGAAATGTACGTGATGATCTCAAAATATGGGTGTGCCATTTGAGATAATGAAATAAATAAGGATTTCGGAAAAAACTGAAATATTTTCGAATCCGCCATGTTTTGAAGTCATTCTATAGAAAGATTCAAAATATCTTTCAAACGTTTACCGACATATTCACTTGGTTCTACACGTTAGCCGATCACTGTATACATATAAAGAGTGAGTCATAACTATTGGAACATAGGATGATGGCACATTGTTTGGACAAAAATAAGGCGATCTGACCTTATATGCCTCAATAAAACATTGCAGTTGAAAAAGATACAGGACAAAGTTGAACTTTTGTTTCCGTTTTTTCACTGTATATTCATCAATTGTATTATTTTATGTATTATTTTACATTTTGTTATAGAGGGCGCCTGGTACCTTTTTATCATGGAACATTTCTACGTAATATCAATACTCTTGTTCAAACACGATATTTTCATCCATTCTCGAGAAAAACGCAATTGGACGGTTCAGAGTGTCGGAAGGGAATTTCAAATATTATTTCATTCATTGAGAGTGTGCTTTGGAATGTCAGATAATTGTTGTTCGGTAATGTTATTGTTGTGTGTTATTGTTGCACTTTTTCGATTGATATGCCTCGTCACAATAATTTCACGAATGAAGAAATGCAGAATATGATTTGTGTATTCGCATAAGAACATTTTGCGGTCGTTCTGCAGCCAGACGGTATGAATTGATATATTCAGGCAGAAAGCAACCAAATCAAAGAACTTTTTCAAATCCATTTTATTGTTTTGGTGACACTCTGAACTGTTCCATTTCGTACCAATATTACGTAGAAATGATATTTATGTCATATTTTACAATCAAAATCACCAAAAAAACTTCGTCAAGAACAGTTATCAGTCGATTTCATCATCCAGGAATCATTCCCGTGACGTCTCCTATAACAGAATGTGAAATAACATAATATTTCCTGTATAAAATTATGCCTTCGTACCGATTATGATAACAATTGATCAATCAGGGAAAAAAAACGAAAACAAAATTAAACTTTAACGCCTCATATATTTTTCCACGCCTATATTTTATTTGGTCCTATCGCCATATTTTGTTCAATAGATATATTGCTCACCGTGTATATTTCCTGATTATGTTAATATCAATCTGTGAAACTACAGTTTTGCAACCGCTCGCCTTTTGTTAATTCGATGAGATTTCAAGGCCAACTTGCACACGCCGCAAACCATCCCGCAACTGAAGAAGAACTTCTTCTCGGTGCCCAAAGACATGATCGTCCAAGTGATCGTGAAACCTCGAATGATGACCACGTCCAAAGAGGTGAAGAACTATAAGACCGCAGATCGTAACTGCTACTTCACCGACGAGAGGTATCTCAAGTTCTTCAACGTGTACACTCCGGAGAACTGTCAACTGGAGTGTCTGGCCAATCACACGCTGGAGAAGTGCAACTGCGTGAATTTTTTCATGCCTAGTGAGTTTTAGAAATTCGTAACCATGCGCAGAGCTGAAAATCTTTGGGATAGCACAAGATCAGGATATTCATATGACATCGATAAGGAACATCAGTTGCATATGTATGTCAATAATGTTACACATACGTGTAATTGATTATATTATTGAATTAATTGAGCAATAGTGCGTCAGAATCTAATTTTTCGAGACCTATGATAGCTAGATAGACAAAAACGAATGTATACTAGACAAAGGAGTCAATCATGAGAAATTATTGCGGCATACACAAGGGCGCAAGAAACAACTAGAGAGTCGAGGACGTTTGTTTGAATGGAATGCCTTGTATATTAGCATTTTATCCCAAAATTATCAACTATGTCTCAATCACTAGCACATTACGTTTTTTTGTCAAAATAATACCATTTGCAGATGCACACTTGAAAATTTGCTGACGTCATGATTATCAATATTAGAAGGAAATATTGCTACAAAAAAGGGTGGCCAAAATTGATTTTCAATTCGGAATATTACGAATTGTTTTCAAAATGGAGAACCTGGCGAATTTGTGTACCGTGTTATGTAGGATTTTCCAAAATTTCTTCCAATAACGTCCTTATAGCTATTTAGAAGCATTTTCGAGTAATTGAACTATTGAAAATCTTCACTGATATACAGAAAAAAAAAATCTTTAACCACGAGGGAAAACTCACACAAAATTTCGAATCTCTTGCCATCAATCAATAATTTTTGGGCTATCGATAATTTTTTATGACAAGCAATTTTTGTCGGTGGTTGCTAGTGAAATATCGAAAATGAAATCGATTCTTCCAATCCATCGAAACTAGTGAATATTGCTCAGAATATTCCACAGAATTCAAATAATGAGCTGTTGTAGATTCATCAGTCATTGTAGCAGCTAGTTTTCCACATTTATAGACAATCTATGTCAGTTATCAACTAGCCTGAAGGAATGAGGATTCGCCATCGCCTAATGATAAAAATCACGAAAACCTGCCTCATCAGTGAACAAATTATAGAAAGTTGCATTTCCTTGAGTTTTACTGCTCCCATAGATATACAAGAATATTTTGCAAAAACGGTACACAAGAATAAGGACTCCGATTAGGAATTTCTTACACCTGTCCACTCGAATTATTATAGATTAACATGAAAGAAACAACTGATTGCAAAGTTCTTACAATTTAGAATTCATTACACTGGTCCACACTGGTGTCAGAAGTGCATAATCTCAATAAAACTCTGGGAACGGACCTTTTGAATCATAAAAATTGATTTTCGGTAGTGTGGTGCAGTGTAATAAATTCCAAATTGCACAGGAATATCGAAATCAATTGTTTCTATAATATTTATCGATAATTATTCGAGTGGGCTGGTGTAAGAAATTTTCTATTCGCATGAAACCTGTAGAAATGTAGAAATACAGTATTCGAATTTCATCTTCTTCAGATAATAATCATTTGGGTGTTGATTTTTCGGTTGATTTCTACCTCAAATAGTTGTAATTGATGTGTAAGAAATTTTTGCTTGTGAAATATGTCGAAGTACTTGTGTCCCAGAGAGACTTACTGCTATCGCACTTTTAGTTACTCTAATGTGATGAAGTACTGCAACTAGGATGTTTCTGCTACTAACAGAAGATATCTCAGTTAACTTTCAGCAACAATTGAATTCACTGACTTGAGTTTTCGTTTTCCAGGGGACAACACTACGAATCTCTGTGGCAACGCCATGAAGGGATGCATGTATAGAGCCACATGTGAGTACTTATTTATTCTTTGGTAAATTGACGTTTTTAGTTTTTCCTATAGTTTCAGTGAAAGAAAAAGAAGTGAAAAGCCAATTGTCGAAAGACAATATTTGGAACAATTGCAACTGCATGCCGATTTGTACGTCATTGTCATACGACATAGAAACAGACAGGACTCCGTATCCATTCAAACAGCTGATGGAAGCAGAGTTGAATTCGTTTAAATTTTTCAATTTCAAATCGGATAAGGACCTGTGAGTGTATCATAATGATTTACAGCGCTTTTTTATTCAGTTATTAGTCAAGCGATTTTTTGAACCTGTATCAATTATCACCAATGCAGTTACTATTTTTTTTTCTAAAAGCGTGCGCGAAGTAGTACTTTTCGGCACTGAGAACTTCTCAAAAATCTCATTGGTAGGAAAAAAATCATATATATATTACAGGAGGTACAATGTGCTGGATACATATAAAATAATTACTATTACATAATTATTAATTATCATACTTATCATTATTATTATTTGATACTTTCATCTGCATATTTCGTTCCCATGATTATCCTCCATGTCTTGTCTCAGCATATCGAACGAGTTTTTCGACAACTTAGGCGGCTCCGCAGGAATTGTTCTCTCAAGATATTATAGAACGAACTATTACTGTTTCTCAAGTTGACACCTTGTTGCCTTCATAGAGTTTCTCACTATGGTCTTTCCTATTTTCTTCCTATATTCTTTCTTATTTCTTCTTTGAGACCATTCTCAAGTTGGAACTTCGTTTCCTTCATAGAGTTTTTCACTATGTTCTTTCGTATTTTCTCACTATTTTCTTTCTTCATTTCCTATTCATTATTTCACAATCTTCGAATTTTCGACCACTCAGACGGCTCCGCAAGAATTGTACTCTTAGTATGTTATGAGAACGAATCATTTCTGCGGAATAGATACACTTCTCAATTATATTAAAAATACACGTTGTACCGTTATTGGGCGGAAATTGTCGAGACTCAATTTACTTCCTTTTTTGAAAATCGGGGTTACAATTCCTGTCTTGAGATCAGGTTAAAACAAACAGGTTTCTACTGAAAAGTCGATTATGTTTGCTGAAATACAAAAAAAAATATGTGGACCCAGACTTTCGATCACATTTGTAGAGAGAAAGTCAATACCTTCAGAGTTCATATTTCTGAGAGTGTTCATTGCATCGTATACATCTTCAGGTAGAACGAGATTGAAATAGATACATGAAATACATGGTCGAATGGTTATCAAAAGAAATTTTGTCGAAATGCTCGTTGATCGTTTTTTTTTTATATCTATCGAAATCAATTCTGCAAATAGTTTCGACATAATCGTAAAAAATGTATAGAATTTTTTTTCAATGTCCTGTATCTTGAATGCGGATGCCGTTACTACTAATTTTTTTTTCTTATACAGCGTGTAAAAGACAAACGGAATGAATTCGTTATTCTGGTTACTATTCATATTTAAGAAAAATCCGAAAACACGTCAAAATTCAAATCATAAATTTACATTCTTCTACGTCAAAAAGCGATCCCTAACTTCAACCCCCTTGGATTAATAGGTATAATAATAGTAATAGGTAACACCTAGTTTTTCAAGTGGGAAGTGAAGCTTGTGATAAATAAGAAAATGAATCGTTTGAAAGGTATCTTCATTCTCTATTAAAAAATGTTATCGTTTTCAAGTTCACTGCAACAATTATTTCATGCAACAACTGTAATTTCATGTAATTCCGTTAATTCAAACTTAAATTGTAATACTGACAACTTGAATGACAACTTATGCATAATTACAGAACAATTTTGCTAAGGCGTTTTGAACCAACTAATGTTGCCACGCAAACTCTTTGAAGTATTTTTGATTGATTAATATATTGATTGTCTTTATTACCCAAGAAACATCACTGTTTATGATAGGGTATACATATACAGGGTGATTCAGAAATGTGTACCGAGCTCTCTGGGGGTGATAGTGATAGTATGATCAATAAACTTATGGCCCAAAATGCATATAAAGGGAGATATATCCTTCCGAAGTTGATAAAATTAAAATAATTTCTCCGCATAACTTCTAAACGGTGAAAGCCACCAGATTGAAACTTTCTGCATGAATGTATATTGTTAAAAAAACATTTTTTCATTACACTTCTACATTTCTCATATTGTTATAAAGGGTGTTTTTAGAAGGTGAGTCATGATTTTTTTGGGACATCTTCTTTCCTTGTTTTCGTTTTGGTAAAAAAAGGGAAACATTCGATAGAGGGAAAAAATACATGGAAAAGGTACTCTTATCCAAACAAACAAAATTTAACCGTTTTTGAGATATTTGAGTTTTTTTAGTCACACGATGTCAGCAGATTAATCACGAAATTCATATGTAACGATATTTTGGCAGGCCAAAAGTTTTTCAATTCGTTTTTTAATTTATATTTTTCATATATCTTGTACTTTCCAAGATTCTTTGAGGTATGCATGTTGAATAAAATTTATGATCACTCAAAGAATTGTTGATAATAAGTACGTCAATATTCTCCTCTGAGTTGGTAATAAAATAATCAAAAACTTTTGAGTCTGTTGTAGAAATACTCTTATTACAATTTCTGAAATTATTTGATTCATAAATATCTTCTAAATCTTTTGGCTCACTGTTATTTGATAATAAAATATTCGTATCACCGAATAAAAACATTCACATTTCAATCGATTGATTGCATCAAGTGTCCTATCCATGAAATTGAAGAAATATTGAATATTAATATCATATGGACGATAAACTCCACAAAGTATCATTTCCGGTGATTTGATCTGGATAGCGATAAGTTAGATTGGTTTGTACCTTTACAAATATTTCAAATTCAAATTTTTCATGAATAATAATTCCCACACCGCCTCCTCGTTTAGCACACTTGCAAATATAGAACTGAAGTTATTGAAGTTCAAATATGTTTCTTCTTCATTCAGCCATGTTTCAGTTATGATGACAGCTCCAACTTTCATTTGATCAATGATTATTTCTAATTCATCCATTTTATTCTTCATGGATCTTGCATTGAGATACAAAATTTTCAAATTTGCATTGTTCTGTTCTTCTATATCATTGACAGAATCTAATTTTGATAATTTTGTAGTGGTTTGCTGCTTCATTATTTGCTATTGTAGTGTGTGTCAATTGACATAGTCATTTTGGCATTTGAGGTGAATCTGATGAAACTTTTAAGTTGGACAGTTTCACGCAATATTCTTTTTTGTATCGATCATTCGAATACAAACAGTTATTGCATTTCAGTACCTTATTTTGACAGGATCTGATTTCGTGTGATCCACCACAACGTGGACATACTAATTCATTTTGACATTTGTTAATTTTGTGATTGTATCCGTAACATTTGTTGCATTGTGATATGATGTTGTTGTCATACACTTTCAAATTTTGCCAACCAACAAACAATTTACCATTTTTGTCATTATTTTTCCATTGATTTCTGCAAATACTGTATTTGTGCCCATTTTCTCAAAAATTGGAAATCAATATGGAAACTATCACCTTATTCTTGTATGATTGTATTCTGTTTGATAATCATATTCTCCAATTCTTCTTTCAATACATTGCACTCCAATTTTATATTCGTTATTTTGATTTTTGGCTAGATCAATTTTTTTATTCCTGCATCATATTTGGAGGGTGATTTTTCAATAATTTCTTGTTTAACTTTTTGAATATCTTTCTCATTCTTACATTTGATTGACATATTACCATTACGCAGTTCTTTTAGGTGATAAATTCCAACAACCAGTTTACTAATATTTATATTCTTCTGAAGGTCTTTCCCTTGTGTTCACATATGACTGTTTACTTTTTGGTTTCAAAATCAGTGTCTGTTCATTCTGCTTGCCTGATTGAGACATATAATTCTCATTGAGAACATCAGAGTAACTCATAAAGTTTGCTTTCATTTCAATTTTTTTTAAATCTTTTTCTTCTTCATTTGATCAAGATTCTCCATGATAATGCATACCATCTAAAAAAACATGTTTATAAGGTTCTTGCTGACTTTCCTATTATCAAGACGTAAACGGGAAATGAATGTTGGTTATATTGTAATAAGTTTCAAGTATAATCTCTGAAGAGACATTTCAAACGATATATCACAAGCCTATAATACTAACCATTCAAAAAACTGGGAGTTGTACCTGTCATTCGAAGGGGGTTGAAGGTAGGGATCGCATGTTGTCGTTGAAGAATGTCAATTCATTGATTAAATTTGACGTGTTTCGTGATAAATATGTACGGTAACCGAAATAATGAATTCATTCCGTGTGGCTTTCACACTGTATAACTCGCGGGCAATTCAAATATTGCGATCTCGTTGGAACAAATTTGAAGTGCTTTCCTTGAAGTACTTATTTCTTTGTTGGATTTTCAGGCATGTCACCCGTTTGAACATCTACTTCGGGTCTGACGTGTTTATTCAGATGGAGAGAACAGAATTGTACGGCTTTTTCGAACTGATGTCGAACATCGGAGGCATTTTGGGACTGTTCAACGGATTCGCCTTGCTCTCGCTTATCGAGATAGTTTACTACGTGACCGTCAGGCTCTGGTGCAACTACAGGTTGCACAACGACTTTTTGGAAACCTAGATATGGCGTCCTTGTTCGACTTTCGGAACAAAATTCCTAGGAATATACCTTCGAGCCTGTTTATAGGTTAATCATCATCTTTACAGATTTTTTGGGATTTTCTTTCATCGTTTCTAAAAATAAGAAGAGAGAAAATTTCTATTTGTCATCGACTTGTTTTTCAAAAAATTTGGAAGATAAATAAATAAGGGTTTTCCAGCAATCAGCAAATCCATGGCGCTGACTTTTCGCACCAAAATTCGGTGCGTAGTGCTTCTGGAAATGTTTAGTTTTTGACCACGATGCGGAATGGAAGTTCCTGGACTCTCGGCAACAGATTCCCTTACTGTAACTCTATTCAAAGGGTTGAAAGGGTTAAGGGTGACTGATATTTTAGGGTTATGTTGTAAAACTGATCCTCCTCGTGTATTTGTTGTTTTTTCTACAAACACGTGATACTAGTGATTATAATTTTCCTATCCATGTAATGAGACATACTTTGCCTGTTTGGATTTGTAAAACTAAATAAATAAATGGATAAAACAGCTGACACTTCAGCTTTTCATCCATGTAATTACGGAATCATCCATAAATCTGTAACATTTCTGTCTGACAAATTGTCAATCTTCAGTATCAAACTCAAAAAACTAAACAGCGTAACAATTCTGAAGAAAATCCTTTCCACTTTGTTGAAAACGAGAGCAGATCCGTTCGCGAAACGTCCACCGTCAAGATGATTATAAATTTTGATAGTTGTTGAATATTTTTTATCATTTTTTTCTTCAAATAAGTCACTGGCATATAGGATTTTTTTGTGATCTGAATTTGAAATCATGAATCTGTCCCCACTAGAAATATATTGAAATAATTATTATATTATCTATTTTCATTTTTAGAAACGAGAAGATAAAATCTCAAATATCTGTAAATATGAACACCGTCGATCATTGGAACGACTGCACCCTATCGAATTTTAGTTTGAAAAGCGTTGAATTGATTTCAAAAAGTAGCAATTTTATTTCAAATTAGTCAATAAAATTTCAAAATGTTTCAAATGTTTTTCCAAAATTATCAATTCTATTTCGAAACGCGTCAGTGTATTCTGAATCATTCGATTTAGTTTCAGAAAATATCAATTCATTTTCAAAATACGAAAATTCTATTTTTTTTCTTAAATTGAAATTCACAATTTCTGAAATACAAATGATATACTCTGAAAATCAATAATCAATCTTTAAATTAGAATGATGTTTTTTAAATCTATCTATTTGGAAATTCAACTGGCTCATTTTGAACTACAATTGGAGAAGCTGTAGATGAGTAACTCTCTGATCTTTCAAGATTTAGTTGTTTGCTTCCAACATGAGGAAAAAGATGAAATGATTCAGGAGATAGTTAAAAGAAGAACTGCCATCTTGCCTGACATTCTCAACCCCGCTAAACCAACAAATAACAGTTACCTATCTAGGTTATCATACTTTGGGTTCAAGTCCTACATAAATTCGTAAACTAGAGTAACCTCTGAAACTAGCACCTGTCTTGATCATATTTTTATGAGAAATAATACTGGTATTAACAAATTAACATTTCATTCAATTGTCATTGATACAGATATCACTGATGATTTCCCTGTCTTCTTGAATATTAGATCAAATGAGATTGAAAACATAAAGTTGAAGTGAAAACTATGGTCAAGTCTGACGAAGAACAGTTTGAAAACACCATAAAAAATGTATGTTGGCGTAATGTCCTATCTCTGAAGGACCCAGAAATAGCATACAAACTTATTTCTGATACCTTCACGAAGTTGAAAAATGAGTGTACCCTTACAAAAACATTAAAAAGCATCGTAAACTGAAACCGTGGATCACACTGGGAATAATAGTGTCTAATAAGCATAGAGACAAACTGAAGAGACAGGTGATAAAAAATAAAAACGTCAAATCATGAGTATAAAACATACAGGATTCACGTCAATTGAGTTATACTGAATGCGAAAAACAATTATTATATAAATCAGGTTGATGACCAACATGACAATGATGATCACCAACATAATGAAAATTTGCCAAATAATATCAGATGCATCAAATGAGAACAAAAACAAAGATAACAACAATTTACTGATTTTAGATGAAAATAAACTTCAATTCCATGATGATACCGATATGGCAAACTTTTGCAATAACTATTTTGTGAATGTTGGTTCAAACATGGCATCAAAAATGAAAGGAACCCATCCCTGACATTACTATTGAATATCCTTCTTTCATGGATTCTATGGCATTAAAACCTGTATCCAAGGAAGAAGTAATAATGCATATCAGTCATAGATAATATATCATCTAAATTGATGAAGAAATGCCACAAATTCATGTTATTAGATCCTTTAGTTCACATTATAAACCGAATTTTTTCAACAGACAAGGTACCATCCTTACTTAAAATATCTAAAGTAACATTGGTGTTATCACGACTTTTTCAAAAATATTTGAAAAATGTTTCAAAATAGGTTATTAGATTATCTAACTCCAGTGAATGTATTGAACAAAAATCAATTTGGATTGATGCTATATTTGAACTAGTGAATAATATTAAAAAAATAGTCTTGACAATAATGAGAAAGCAATTGCAGTTTTCCTATACCTTGCAAAAGCTTTTGACACCGTGCCACATATACAACTTATCAACACACTTGAGCATTATGGTGTCAGAGGTATTTTATTAGAAATCTTAAAGAACTATTCAAGTGATAGAAAACAGATAACCAAAATTAGAAATGTCATAAGCGATCATCTTGAAACTAAAATCGGTATTCCTCAAGGAACAGTACTCGGTCCACTTATTTTTATTACATCAACTCTTTACTTAACCTAAACGGTATCTCTGTTATGCAGATGAAACAGTCCTGCTTTTTGAAGATAAAACCTGGAATAATCCTAAAAATAAACTGGCTCATGGATTGCACATGGTGAAATGTTGGCTCGTCAAAAACAAACTAACTTTGAATTCTGATAAAACATTCTATATTGCCTTCTCAATGACTGATTCGAAGAGACCACATTTTAACTCTATCGAAATACATGATCTAATAATAAGAGAAACTAATTCCATATAATAACTTGGTATTACTTTAGACAAAAATCTAAGATGGACAAATCATGTTCAAGATCTAACAAAATAAGGCGACTAATTCATAAATTCTATATAATTCGCAAAATTATAACAAAAAAACTACTCTTGCAAATCTACAAGTCCCTGGTAGAATCACTCCTAAATTATGGTATCATGGTGTGGGGTGGACTCTATGACAGTGCATTCACTCAACTGAGCGTAGTTCAACTACGAATGCTAATATTCGAAAATAGACTGTATTCCACAAGTTGTATCTATAATCAATCGATTCTGAATGTCAGATGCCTGTACTACCTTAGCAACTGCATCTTCTGTTTTAAATCTAGGAACAGAAATTTTGTGAACCACTGTTATCAAACAAGATGTACACTAACAAACACATATGATAAATGGAAATGGAATATTGTTACGTTGGCCTTAGGGGCTATATTCGAGATAGGATTCTTAGGGCAAAGAGTATTAATACTTGTTACAACTGTCCGTACATCTTGTTTTACAAGGTGTCCCTCCGAACCCCCCACGCTTGCTGATCAAGCCCAAAAGACGTCGTCGTTGTAGTTGAACATAATGTAGCCTTAGTATATACTAATGTATTCACTATAACAACTTCTTTTTTATTATTGATATCACAACCATTTACTTTCTTCCACTGAAATACTTATTATCACATACTAATACGTCTTTTTTAGATTCAATATACTTGGTATTTTTGCACACACAGGTGTTCACTCACCTAGATGCATTATTGTAATATATGTACTGATGAAATTTTTATTACATACACATACATAATATTCATTTATTGTGAATTTTCATAAGTATATATATATATATATATATATGTATATATATATAATTATTTTGATATCTGTATTTATATTTGAGTGTATTGGTTCAAATCTGTAACATGTTTCTTACTTATTAGTTATTTCTTGACTAAATAAAGGATTTATATATATATATATATATATATATATATATATATGTAAATGTATATGTATGAATAAATATATGAGTATGAATACGCCTCTAGCAGCATAGGCGTGCGGTTTCTTTCTGAATCGGTCACATTTAATCCGATTGATGATTGAAGGATTTTTTTACGAGTAATTCAATTTTTCCTGTAATGAAATTCAATAGACGATAAATCATATCGAACGATTACGTTTTCAGAAATGTAAAACCATAGCAAAATTGTATTATACATACTTGCATGGAATATGGAACTTATTTCACATAAATATATGTATTTACTTAAATTCCGTATTGAAAAAACCTACATACATACATACTAATGCTTGTTGTACAATAACTATTTTGAGACATAGTTTCAACATTTTTCAGTTCGATTTCGTATTCTCAATATGAGAGCAAATTGAACTTTGATCGAATAATAAACTATCAGAAAAACGCAATCGTAATCAATTCAATGAATATCAATATTAAAACATAATTTCATTTCATAATGCATTTCATTTGAATATGCATGTTGAGCATCCAGAAATTGAAAAAGCTCTTCTAGATCATTTCACTTCGTTTGGTCCATATTTTTAGGATTATAAAGACTCGAGACCAGTTAAAATTTTATATTATAACATTTAATGATCCCAAGCAGCATACATGTTTATGGAGGTAGATTAATAGAAAACTGAGAATTATTACGTAAATACATATAAAAAGACGAAGTCAAATGGAAGATAAACAGTTAAACAGTATTAGTCAATATATGGGAAAGAGTTAAATTGATATAATTGATTAATATATTTCTTCACTTCAATCTTGAATTTTTTGACGAGATTGGTGGATTTTATTCTGTTGGGTAAACTGTTATTCCACAGGGATATTTCACCTTTTTTCCCAAATTTGGTTTTCATCTGAAGTTTTCTAATCATCACATGGTCTGGTGTGATGCTAATAGGTGCCAGAATTGTCATTGAAGGCAAGATTTCAGTGCTTTCTCCTATTTCTGTCAAAGTAGGTGAAAATACACACTTTCATTTTGGAGAGAGTCTATAGAAATAGACTAGATATTGATTCCGAATAAAGTAGTTTGAAAACAAAATTTTATGGATTAATTTTCATTAGATTTCAGAGGTTTCAACATAGATTTAGCTGCGGTACCCCAGATTGATATCAAATACTACAGTTTAGAGTAAATCAAACTGAAATAAATCAATTTCAAATATTCAATCGGTATAAAAGGCCTTATACTCTGTGTAATATACCAACAGGTGGAGATATTTATTTCCCTGAGCCTTTGAATATGCGATGACTAAGATAGAGATTGATGTTTTTCAGTACAGATCAACAGTAACAAAAATCATATGACATCCATCTTGTGAGATTTTCACAAAATATTTGCATCATCAGCCCACAACACCATAAAGATTTTCTACTCAGTATGTATTTCGATTCATTCACCTCAAGAATTCCTTAGTAATTTCGCAAAATCCCTGTCTACGATTAAGAGTACAGACTTTTGTAAAGACACATCACCAGTCACACTTCCGCAAAACATAAACCCTTCAACATGTTTTTGTCCACGTGCAATACGATTTGATAACGATAAACAACGTTGGAACACACAAAAAACTGATGGAATACATCAATAACAAAATAAATGCGGGTTGCCGTTGTATTCGTGAATTCGTTGAAGCGAGGATTGCTGAGAAATTGTTTGAAAATTTTCTTGTTTTGAAATTTTACCAATTAGAACATTTATCAACAATTTCAAAAGATTGATATTGAGTATGCGAGTTATTTATGTTGAATTGGGAAATAGCCAGGACATATTTTATTCCAATGATCATATGTGTGAAAACATTTCTCAAAATCGAAGCGGCATCGTATTCGAGAAATTTCGAATTTCCTGAAAAAATCGATTTTTTTTTTATTTTATTCCAGGACAGCATTTACACAGTCTGAGAGATAATACACTAGTCACAGGAAACAATGTTGAATATACACAAAGGAAATTGAACTGTCATGTCCATTAGGCTGAAAGGCAGCTTTCTCCACTGATAGTAAACCCATTAAAAAACATTCATGAATACCATGCTGACTCAAATAGAATCAACTCAAAGAGTTCCTCTAATATATAGAAGAATAGATATAAATACCTTGCGAATTGAAATAAAACAAACTCAGGAGTTTTTCTAACATATATAAAAAAATATTTATGAATACCTTGAGAATTGTAATCAACTTATGAAACTTAGAGTTTATCTGATATATGAAACTGATAATAAATAAATATTTCGCTAGTTGAAATAGAACTAACTCAAGAGTATCTCTAACATATAGATTTTTTTTAAACTAACTTAAAAGTTCTTGTATATAAAAATAAATCCATGATGAGTTCGACGTCATTCTTATCACGATCCTTTGTGGTTCAGGGTCATGGTATTGACCTTCTCAGTCAATAGAGTATTCACTGAAACATATATTTTTTAAATCTTCTGGTAAACTTCTTCGAAAATTGCGACGAATTTTTAAAAAAGTGGCATACTGCTGGAGTAATGTATATGCATGATACGGTGAAGATTTTAAATTTTAGAAGCGTCAACTTTCAGAAAAATTACTGGGTTTCAAGTGTTTCATTGTTAATTAACAACAGGAAAATGAATATTACAGGTCTTTACCACTCTTCTTTGATTTTTTTGAGAATTGGTGCAATGAATACATTTTTGATTGTACAATACCCACGATTATTATAGGTGATTTCAATATCGACTGGTCTCAAAATGCTACTTACTCGAGTAGATTGTAGAATTCTGCGGATGAAATACATTTGAAGCAGATAGTAGCTGAAATAACTAGATCCAAGAATCAAGGGGGGTCAATTATTGACTTGTTGTTCACTAATATCGAGGAGGCCAAATGCAATGTTTCGATATATCCAAGAATAACAGACCATTATAATATATTAGTAGATTTTACCCATGATGAGATTAAAACGGATACGTTCATTATTGAAACTCGAGGAAAGAATATAAATTATTCTTTGATGAATTGAAAATTAGAACAAATTGATTGGAATTACACAATAATAAATATTGATGTGAAATTTAGTAGGTTTTATTGTAGAATAATGGAGGTTTTCAATGAAGTAGCGCCAATAAAACAAATTGAAATTTCACCACCTTAAAAACCATGGTGGAATGAGAATGTCAACATTGCATTACAAGAACGAGATGATAAGTATGAAGGATATAGAAGGGATAAAACGGAAATGAAATTTGAGACATATAAGAATTGCAGAAACAGAGCAGTCAAAGTCATTAGGGAAGAAAAAAGAATTTATTTGGAACAGAAAATTGATAGATGTAAGAGTAACAGTAGACAAATCTGGGAGACACTGAAATCAATCATGCCGAAGAGTAAAAATAAAGTAACTTCGATGGAATTAGAGATCGAGGACAATATATTGAACAATCCGTCTGATTTTCCAAATATACTGACTGAATATTACATTCATAGTATTATTGATTCGGTTAGTAATGTCCCTCTATGTGATCAACTTATTGTCCCTCATCTTGAAATAATCAGTCAATTTACAGATTTTAAATTCATTGACACCGATATATTATTGGAAATACATTCGAAGGTTTAAGAAAATCCTATTATAAATTGTTCTCTAGAACGCCTTCTGCGTTAAAAATTATACAATTATACCAATACCATAGGAAAAAAGTTCAAAAGAGGCCTGTGACCTTCGACCCATAAATATGCTGAGTACTATGGATGAAATATTAGAAAGACATGTATATAATCAACTATTAGAATATATTGAGAACAATAGAATTTTGAATGGCAATCAGTCTGGTTTCAGAAAGAAACATAGTTGTGAAACAGCAATAAAGTGTGTGATTAATGAATGGAAGAATCTTTTGGATTGTAACTTTTTTTTTTTTTATCTGTGGACAACACGAGAGGGAAACCTGTGATGTTCGAGGAACATCGTGTTAGCCAGCGGTGGAATTTTAGGAAAGAAGGAAGGTGTTGGAATTTTTCTTGAATGTTTGGAGGTTGTAAGCATCAGGAAAGACTTCACTAGGCAAAGAATTCCACAACTTTGCCGTTCTATTGATGAATGATGCTTGGTATAGCGATGTTCGACATGTCTCGAGCCTGACAGTGTAGGGGTGACCAGATTGCTGTGTTAGCAGTTTTCCTTGATTTGCAGCGACCTTTCGAGACATATATATAACACAACATATATAAATAACACAACAGAGCAATGAGAATCATAATAGTCTGTAACAGATACACACTAATAAAAAATATGCTGAGAAGCTTGCATTGGCTGTCAGTTAAAGATTATTTTGAATTTTTGAATATTTTTTGAACTATTTGGTGAACAAGATAATTGTCACCAGGGATATTCATACATATAACACGATGCAGAAGGACTTCTTCATCCCACTAAGAAACAAAAAAGTGGCAGAAAACTCAATTTTCTTCGAGGGATTGAGAAATGCAATTATTAAATTATTAAAGATGCCATATTAAATATATTTGTATTTCCAAATTTTTTCAAAAACAAGGTGTCACTGACCAATAGAGAATTTCTCTTTTAGGTATCTAAAGGTTTAATTTCAAGCGCAGTGACATTTTGGGACAGATCCTAACTCTGTCCCTACTACAAATATATTGCAATAATTTTTAATAACTTCTAGTCTATTTTTTAGAAACAAGGAGCGAAAATTCCATCAAAAGCTGAAAAATGAATGTACCACCTCCTCGAAGAACTTACAGACAGTATTTAACAAATAGGTATGGGCCTAACATCAATCATCAGTTTCGGAATCTTGAAAATTTATACATAAAACTGTCTCACACCGAAACAGTTTAACTTTTTTTTTGTAAATGTCGTGACAATGGAGTGATACCAAGAGGGTTACGTTTGAAAGCACCATTTTATAGTAAGAAATGTGAATGGATAGTTCTAAAAGCAAGTAAGGCATTGGTAAGAGAAAGAATAAATTTCCACAAATACAACAAGGTAAGAACAAGAAATATCATCTCACAGTTAGAACAAACTTTATACAACGTTTTACACGAAGATGATTCAACACATATATTCATTTCTGTGAACAACTCATACAAAAAAGAGAATGACAAGAACAAATTGATACACATAGGAAAATTCAATAAACTCATTGAAGAAAGGAATTTAAAAAAATTGAGATTAGAACATCGTCAACAAAATTTCATGAATAGAACTGTTATAAACCTATCCTCAAGAACATTAACAGATTCTGAAAAATTAATACTGTCGAAAGGTATGAATTTTTCAATCACTCCGAATCATATTCCAAAATTAGATTTGATAACAGCTATTGAACAAACTGCACAAAGACTTCCTGATGAATTTTCTAATGAATATAGAATCAGAAATAAAATAATTATTGAGAAAAAACATGAAATAACACCAAACATCACAAGAGAAGAGAAAAACACACTTAATAATCTTAAACATGATCATACAATCAAAATACTTCCAGCTGATAAAGGCAACGCTACTGTCATAATGAACAAAAATGAATATAATGATAAAATAATACAAATTATATATGAAGGCAATTACACAAAATTGAATAGAGATCCAACAGCAAACATAGAGAGAAAGATACGAAACATAATGAAAAAACACGAAAATGAACTTACACTAACAGATAGGAAACATATATCCAGATACCATAGCAAACCCCCACATTTTTATGGACTTCCAAAAATACATAAACCAAACAATCCATTAAGACCAATCGAGAGTTCGATAGGATCTCCTTGTCAAAATTTATCGCGATTTCTTTCAGATATAATAAAACCTTTATCAGGAAATAGTGAAAGTTTCATTAGAAATACTGCTCATTTCTTGGAGAAACTAAATAACATCCATCTCGATACAGATGATATTTTAGTAAGTTTCGATGTAGTGAGTTTATTTACTAATGTTCCTATAGAAAAAACTTTACAAATAGTGAAAAAGAAACTGGAAGATGATGAAAAACTCATTGAAAGAACTAAGCTGAGTGTAGAAGGCATTTTAGAATTTTTGGAACTATGTCTCAAAACAACTTACTTTCGATTAGATCATGATTTTTATCAACAAAATTTTGGTATGGCCATGGGTTCACCATTATCTCCTATTCTAAGTAATATATTCATGGAAGATTTTGAAGAGAATATTGTGAAAAAATTCAGTAAATAACCAAAGATTTGGTGGAGATATGTGGATGATATTTTCATTATTTGGCCACATAACTGTATGGAACTAGATAATTTTCTAAATTATATAAACAATATCGAACCCACAATCAAATTCACTTTAGAAATCGAATGTAATGATCAATTACCATTTTTAGATGTCCTCATAAAAAATCAGATAACATTTTGATAACAAGTGTATATCGTAAAAATACACACACCGACAGATACCTCAATTTTCAATCGAATCATCATACAAATATAAAGAAAGGAATAATCAAATCACTTCATGATAGAGCCAAATCCATATCATCGAACCACCAAATTTTCAATGCCGAAATGAACCATATAAAAGATGTTCTACAACTCAACACTTATCCGAAACATTTCATTGATAAAACAATACACCAAATTGATAACAGACAGAATATACAACAAACACAAAGACAACCAACACTGATAACAAATGTAATCCCATACATTCCCGGAATATCTGAAAAAATTAAACGTGTTGGTGACAAGTTTCGAGTGAAAACACTGTTCAAGACAGAAAATACAATGAGATCGATTTTGACTCATACAAAACCGAAAACTGAAGAACAGTCATCAAAAAATTGTATATACAGTATACCATGTGTTTGTGGAAAATATTATACCGGTGAAACCAGCAGGCCTCTATCAGTAAGGATGAAAGAGCATAAGAACAATATAAAGAGAAGATATACTGACAAATCAAAATTAGCTGAGCATATCCTCACTGAAAATGGACAACATATGGCCGATTGGAGTAATATTAAGATCATAGGAAAAGAAGACAACAACCAAAAACGGAAAATCAAAGAGTCTGCTTGCATTCTCCTGAACGGAGACAATAATATTGCTTCTTGTTCAGTTGATATAGATAGAACTTGGCATCCACTTCTGAAACTTGAATATGAAAATGGAAAATTCGATATCAATTAATGAAAACACCTTGCAACCAGAATTCCTCCGTCTGCCAAATTGTCACTTTCCAGTGTCAAAATCGGAAACATTGAAAAAAGTTTACGAAGAGAAAAATATTTCAATTGTGTTGAGAACGGGAGCAGATTCGTTCCCGAAACGTCCACCAAGATAAGTAGAGGTTTTATTATTATTAAATATATTTGTATTTCCAAATTTTTTCAAAAACAAGGTGTCACTGACCAACAGAGAATTTCTCTTTTAGGTATCTAAAGGTTTAATTTCAAGCGCAGTGACATTTTGGGACAGATCCTAAATCTGTCCTTACTACAAATATATTGCAATAATTTTTAATAACTTCTACTCTATTTTTTAGAAACGAGGAGAGAAAATCCCATCAAAAGCTGAAAAATGAATGTACCACCTCCTCGAAGAACTTACAGACAACATTAAACTTGATGGAAATTCTCAACGAAATGAATGATATATCCTCAATGTGTTTTTTGAGGAAATGAGAAATACAGTACAGTTCCACAGTTTCACTACACCTGTCACATCACGTTTATAGACTTCACACTTTAGTTATGATAATCACAGTGCGGTTCACAACACTTTATTTATTAACTTCTCAACTTTTATACACAAGTACTGGAAGCTATATCACTAGTCACTATCGGATTCTTCAGGACTTGAACCGTTATCTACTATAATGATTACTGGTTTGATATGTGATAAGATCCAATATAAGTTCTTTTTTGATTACATGAGATACACAATTCCTCCATATGTCCCATCAACTACTGTACTGATGCTGGTTGAAACTGACTCTCTAAATTGCGGTGATTGATTATTTTCATGTACGTAGCAGCCCAGATCAGCGCAATGGGGTTAAAAACACAGTAATATGGGGGTAAACGTGAAACAGTATGGCCGTGTGTATTTCGAAGAGTTCCTCAACTACATATTGGAATTGAATTTTCTCAGCATTTTTCGTGTTGGTGCTCGGTATTTCCGTTTGTTGACGTGAATGGTATGACGCATTATCCATAGCGATGACTGAATTTCCTGGGATATTTGGTATAAGTTGCTGCTCAGCCCATTTCTCGAATAGTACTGCCGTCATATCCTCGTGATAATCGGCAGAGGATTGCATGATATTCTTGGCTGACAACAAAAATGCATTGTCGAAACAAAACCATTCTCATTGCCGACCACTCAAATTACATTTTTTGGTCTCATCTACCCAATCGTATTGAACACCGTCATGAGTGTTGAACCACGTTCTATCTAGAATTATAGGCCTATTTGCTTTACTATATTCCTTCATTTTAAGAAGATATTCTTGCCGATCTTTTACGATACGTCCTGATTCCATAATCACCATTCTTTTGTCTAATGTTTCATAGCTGAACCCGCAATCCAGTGAAACATTTCGCAAAGTTACAAACGGTTTATAATCATAATCCGCGTATTTATTCAACCTATCCTCGATATCTGGCAATGTTCGTACCTTATTCTCATCAAAAAATCTATATACAATTCGACGAATTACTTTCTTCGAAGCATCATGAAGCTTAATGAGTTTTTTTTCCCCACTCTTTTTTGTTCAACTCCATGATCCACAACATTATTCCTGTATTCTCTTCACAAGTTGGGTTTCTGAAGAACCATTATTCTCGTCCTTGAAACCTTGAGACACGAAAAGATATTCCACTTCGTTGGCTCTTTGAAAGGCCTGTAAAACGCCATATTTTTATTGCGAACCGAAACACGGAACCACTATGACTGAAATGATAAATTTTCTGAATTTCGAACAGAACCAGTGAAGACGACCCCGTCGCATTACCGTACCGCACTGCCTAGAAGATTCTGCCTTATTTATGTACAAGGTGTTACTTAAAGGTATGTACTGAATTCAAGGGCGTATTTCTGGAACAAGTAGAGAAGTTCATTTTAACATGTGTCACAAATTTCTGGATTTCAAGATACAAGGTGTTGAAGATTCTTTTCAAATCGATTACTTGATGATATTTCAAACATTCTTTTGACAATATTGTTGAAATTTGGCAGTGTAATTTTCAGTAATGAGTAGGTGTCACGACATGATCATGCTAGCCACAAGCAAAGATAACTTGATTTATTGTTGCGTTTTTTTTCAAAATTTCATTATGGACTTGTAATGATAAAGTGATCTTCATTTCCTTCCACAAAAACGAAGCAAAGAACAAAGAAAAGTGAAGAGACATAAAAGTTTCTTTTTTAGTTGCATAATCTGAAAAAAAAAATCAACATTTTGAAAAGTCAGTGGCGTACATTTTCCTTTGCAATAATAATGGTAAGGTAGCCCCCGGAACGCCACTGGGCTTAATAATTCCAATATACTTGGAGCTAAAGTAGTAACTTATTACACTGCCGAATTTCAATAATATCGGCAGAATGATGTTTGAAATAACAATGAAAAATCGATTCAACAAGGAAACTTTGACTCCATCTGTATTTTAAAAACAGTTCAACTCTATACGAAGACAATTTTTTCACGACCAACTGCAATGGAAACAAATGGACTCAAAATCTATCTCAATAAATATTTTCTTACTAAAATTACCTAATAATAAACAATGTCCCGAAAAAATACTCACTCTTATTCGCTTTTCTCATCAATTTTTCCAGTTCCTCAACTTTACTTTTTGAGAGATATAGTTCGTGATTGAGCTTCTCCTGCATTTCGTTATTATACAGGGCCTTGTAGTTCTCAAACTCTTGCAGAACTTTTTGGTATTTCAACTTCTGAGCATTGAGATTTTCTTCTTTGGAGCGGATAGCGATCTCTAGCTGCTCCACCTGATACAATATACAGAGAATATTTCTGAATACCTACAGGGTATTTGGTACATGTATTCAGAGATGTTACAGGGTGTTGGCTCGGATTTTTTTTTTAACACTGAATATCAATCTTGATGCTGATGATTTCCTACTGAGTTTCGATACGGTGAATTTATTCACTATGGATGAAACTCTATGCATTATGAAATATAAGAAATAAGATTATGAAACTCTCACTGAAACACTGAAAGAACCTGAGTATCAAAAGAATTTTGGGATTATTTCAGAGAACAGAGTTTTTCTATGGTCTGGGTTCGCCATTTTCTCTCATTCTAAGTGATTCTTGCAGATATTTTGAGGTAATATATATATTGTAAAAATATACGTTAAACAACTAAAAACACAATCAGCTTTGAAATAATTAGATAACTATTGTGGGAAGTGACGAGTGCATGAAATACACTTTCCAACAAGTTATGTACACTATTTTTCCAAATACCATACATATTTACATGATGTGCAACCCAAAATACAGCAGTCAGGAACGACAATACCCGAGCGGTGATCCATTAGATGATGACCTAACCTAGATATACCTAGATTTGACGACAATACTTTGTCGATTTCATGAAACTGACTTTTCACACATGCTTTGTAAGAGCTGACTCGAACTTGACGGTGCATCATCAACCAAATATCGGACTTTTCTTGAAAAAAATCGTATTTATAACATCGTATTTATAAAATCGTATTTCATTTTGAGAAAACCCACATGACAGAATGTTGATATCATTCGCAAAAAAATAATTCTTGATTTTGACATTTTGAGGCTATTTTACACACTTCAACTGATCACTTTGTGGTATTTCAGTTACATGTCATTTTGTGAAGAATTCATGTGAACTATTCAGATAGTGAAAACGGAACTGACATCTATATTGAGACTCTCGGAAGTCAGGAAGTTATTTTCGATATTATAAACTGAACAAATTGAGCTACTGATCAAAATACAATAATATGTAGAATAATATTATATGTCCATAGTTCATGCCAAGTGAGTAGATACCAACAGGTAATGTGGCGAAAAAAAAATGTAGTACTCAGGTAGCATTTCATTCACAATTTCATGGACAAATTTCATAGTATTCTTATAGAATGTACCTACTTTTTATATCCTGTTTTTATCAACCTGAGAATTTCAACTGTGTATGGCGTTTATATATTGGATTTAATCACATCAGTTCAGAGAAATAGGAATTGTTATTTGAGGAATAGTGATATTCATGCTCATGACACATGATATGAATCAGACTTCTCTATACCCTACCAGCGTATAGAAATCTGTAAAAAAACACATGTAGTAATGGGAATTAAACTTTATAACAGGCTCCCTCAATATCTTGAAGATATTGCCTCAATACATAAATTTAAGATGGAAAACTATCTTATTGACATGTGTCCATATTCGGTTGAAGAATATTTCAAATACACATTGAATCATGTCTAAACTGCAACAGACACTTTGCCTGATTTAATTATATATATATTTTTTTGTTTTTCGCGTTTCTAGTGATCTGTAATATTTTCTTTATATTTACGTCGCTGTATTTGTCTAATTATGTTATCTTAAGGTAATGTTCTAGCTTTAGCTAGACCTTTTAATTAATTTGTTCATTTTCTCATGTCATTTGATATTTGAATTCTATCTATCTATCTATCTATTGAACCAAACCATCCTATTGAGCATCATCTCTATAGTCCACATCTATTAGTATTACATGTCTGTTACATCCAAGTATTATTCTCATTGCATAATTCTGAAAATTCAGCAGTCGTCAAGATTGATATTATGGGCGTAAATTACATACCCGCAATATTTATAATGCATTTGTAATTATATTGCAATGAGTATCTGCAGTATGTTTTGCAGTTTTGCAGAACATTTCACTTTCGACTTTTGTCTTGCGATAGAGAAATGGGCTACTTTCTAACTAACAAAACAATTCGCTGTTTTCATAAATGGTCATAGGAAAAATTTTTGATGTGATTCACATAGAAATGATTACTCACCTGTTTGATCTTGGCGTCATAATGATTGTTGAAATTGACAAGCATTTGATTCGCCTGTACCAAATCTTTCGACAACTCGTCAATGTTGACTTTGTTTTGCGCGATAACTTTACTAGCCTTTTCGTTATCCGCTCTCAGTTCCTCCTGAAAATTTAGATTTATTTCTGGTTCCATTCTCTTCAATACGGATGTTATTATTACCAGTCTAGCACTATTTGTGTGAGGAAATAAGTGAATAATGAAAATATCAATGACATAGTAATTGAATTCGTCAATGTTTGACAAAGAGTTCGAAACAAAAAGAACATTGAAATCGAATGGAAAGATAAGAAAAAAAACTGAGCAGACAAAGAATTGCTCTAAAAATATGATGAAAAGCATATTCGAACACCAAGCTGTAATATATTCGATAATGCGATTGTTTCCGCTTCTATTGAAAATCAGTAGCAACTTTGAAATTTAGAATAGAATAGAGAATAGAATCATTTACTTGGTGTTAATAAACATTAAGTTTTTACACAGGTCAACAACACAAGTACAGATATACAAATACACGTATAAAATTGATAAAAAATAGAAAAAAAGTAGATGAAAAATAGGTGTCGCACAATAAAAACAAATAACTAATTAAAAATTTCAATGTCCTATAGCATTCCAAAAAGTACATTCCATATCGATTCTGCTGTTAAGGAATTCATCATAGCTGTAGAATGCTTTTTTAATCAAGTAATCCTTCAATACAATTTTGAGTTTATTTATTGTGAAATCCCTAATATGATATGGTAGTTTATTATAGAATTCTGGGGCATAATAGAGTGAAGCATTTCTAGATTTAATAAGTCTAAGATTGTTCATTCCAATATTGTCTCTTTTTCTTGTATAGTGATTATGTATGTTGCTTTGAGTTTTGTACTGGCTAATATTTTCTCGCATATAGACAATGCATTCATATATATACCTTGACGGAATGGTCATAATCTTGAGATCAATAAATTTTTGTTTGACATCAGCACGGTATCCAATGTTACTAAGTACACGCACTGCTCTTCTTTGGATGCCAAATACCGGTGTTCCGCAAGGGAGTGTACTGGGACCACTGTTGTTCATTTTATGCTTGAATGATATCAATTATATTCAGGAATGTGAGTTTATTAATCTTTTCGCTGATGACACCCTACTAACAGCAAGTGATGTTGATCTACCAAATGCTATCCAAAAAATGAATAGAACACTTGGCAAAATCTCAGAATTTCTCACAATTAATAAACTGAAACTCAACATAAAGAAAACAAAATCAATGATTATAACCACTCAGCATAAAAACAATTTGTTGGATAAAAACTTGATAAAAATTGAAATCTATGGTGAAACAATTGAATTGGTAGAAGAATTTAAATATCTTGGATTTATGATAGACAACACACTAAACCTAAAAAAACACTTTCAATATATTAACAAAAAAATTGCAAAAAAATTATTTTTTTTTCACACGAATCAGCAGATATATGTCATTTCAAACCTCCTTAACGGTTTATAATACGATAATCAAACCTCACTTTGATTACTGTCCTTCCTTATTATTTCTTCTCAATTCAAACTGTATCTCATCATTGCAGAAACTGCAAAATAGAGGAATGAGAATATTGTTGAAATGTAACAGATACACTCCCATAATATATATGCTGCAGGTTCTTGATTGGCTATCAGTTAAGGACAGAGTGTTTTATTATTCTATGATTTTTATTTTCAAAATAATATCAGGAAAACTACCAACCTACTTTAATCAATTTATCATTTATCAAAATGAAATTCATGATTACCCTACAAGAGGTAACATGAATTTTTATGTGACAAGAACAAATTACACAAGATCAATGAATTCACTATTTCACCGTGGTCTCATAGAATATAACAAGCTTCCAAAAGACATTACAAGTAGCAGTTCTATAATACATTTCAAAAAATTACTTATAGATTACCTGAAATCAAAATATATTTAAATCAGTTTAATGTTTATTTACCATATTTACACCATTTCATTTGTTTAGGACTATAAGATATGTAAAATAATATAATTTTCATTTATTTTCTTTTTTTCCAATATCATTGCATATTCTTGCTTAGAGAATAATTTACTTCAATGTTATTATTGTTAAGATGTAACATTTATATTGTAACATTTATTTTTATATATTGTATATTAGGATACCTATATTAATAAACTTACTTACTTACTTACTATGGACGCATGAGAGGAGTGTCCCCATACTATTATCGCATACGTACAAACTGATTGAATGAGAGCATGGAAAGTCATTCAACACACTTTCTGATCCACTATTGGTCTAAGATTTTTAAAAAGGTAAATACTACTACTCACTTTACTTGCTATATGATTTACATGACAGTCGAACTTTAATGTAGGGTCTAGGTATACTCCCAAAAATTTTACCGTTTCTGGATTTTCATATATATCATCCTGGTATGTGGAGAAGATCATTGATTCAGTTTTGTTTTCATTCAGATTCAAACGTTCCGCGGTGAACCAGTCTGATGCTTTAGACATTGTAATGGCCATACTAGCTTTTAAAGAATCGAAATATCCCTCAGAGTTAGTGAAAGTTGTGTCATCGGCATAAAGTACTGAAGAGCTATGATCTAGAGCATATTTAATATCATTCATATAGATTAGGAACAGTAGTGGTCCCAGAATTGAACCTTGGGGCACACCATGTCTGTTGATTCTTTCCTCTGAGAGAAGTCCTCCACAAGATGTAACTTGTCTTCTATTTTCTAAGTAACTTGATACTAGATCCAAACTGTTACTATCAAGGCCATAGAATTCAAGTTTTTTCAATAAAATATCATGTGATACACAGTCAAACGCCTTTGACAGGTCACAGAAGGTAGATCCCACCATTTGACTGCTTTCTAGACCCGCTATTATGATTTCACAGAAATGATTGACTGCTAATGCAGTTGATTTGCCAATTCTGAAGCCAAATTGTTCTTTTATCAATAGGTCGTTCTCTTCAATGAAGTCCTGTAGCTGATTTTTCAATATCAATTCCAATATCTTAGATAAAACTGGAATAAGCGCTATTGGTCTATAATTGTGAGTATCCATTTTATTGCCTTTTTTGAAGACCGGAATGATTTTGACAAGCTTAAATTTAGTTGGATATACTCCATTTCTAATGCATTCATTATAAAGTTTGGTTAGAGGAATAATTAATACATCTTTAAGTTCCTTGATTAATATTATGTTCATATCATATATATCCTTGCTGTGTTTTGGTTTTAATTTTTGTATTGCATCTCTAACCTCTATAAATGTAACCTCCCTGAACGAGAACGTAAGATTTGGATTTGGAGATGGTGCTCTATATAAATATTGTTCATATGTTATTTGTGGTTCTTCTAAGCTAACTAAAATGTTGTTGGGTACTTCAGAAAAAAAGTTATTGAATTGATCAGGAGTAATATCTGTTACATCTGTATCTTTCTTTCTAGTTCTTTTTGTGTTAATGACTTTCCAAGAGGCTTTGGCAATATTGTCCGATTGTTCAATGAATTCATTATTTGCCGTCCGCTTTGCTCTATCAATAGCTTGCCTGTACTTATATCTGTGAGTTTTGATTCTCTTTGCTAGTTCATCACACTTGAAAGTAGCATATAAGTCACTGAGCCGTTTCATCTCATCCCTGATTTTTCTAATGTCATCAGTAAACCACTTTCAAATAGAACACCCTGTATATAATATCATTTCCAGAATCATCATCAATCTCCAAACAACTCCTATTTATTTTTTCTTATACCTATCCGTAACCGTTTTTGAAGTAGGTCAGAAACACTACGGTATCAAAATTTGGTTTGGAGTTTGGTGATATTCGGGGGTTTTCCACACTTCAGCCAAATCTCAGTTACTTCAATACAAGGTTGTTCAAAAATACTGTTATTTTGTTTGTTTGAAAAAGTGAATGGAAGTTGATAATTTCAAATGGAACACTCTATATTTATTGATTGAGAAAGGTGCTGAAATTTATATCATAGCTATACCTAACTGGTCAAGTTCAAAGTAATGTCCCGTGAAAATGGTATTCCCATTTGGTTCTTGGTGAGAAGACCATGATTACTATTTTAGAGTGATGATGTGTCATTTTGATATTGATATTTTCATACATTCGAAAAACGAATTTTCCAATCATAGTTCTGTTTTTATCTCTTGATTATTCGGATTTTTTCTGATATTAGTGGACAGTGTGATGATGAGAGGCAAATTTCAGCAGCTCTTCGAATTATCAATAATATACACAGTGAACTGAAGGAGCTGAGATTTGGGAACTGAGATGCCATTGTAATTCTGGAGTCAAAATTATCAGCATTTTCAATAAGTGGTCATGATTTCTGAAGTAACAAACTGAAATGGATTTTGATTTCGAAAAGGGTTATAGATATATAGGGAAATATCATGAGGAGTTGAGGAATCCCCTCTAATTGAAAAAATCAACTTTTAGACACTTCCTCAAGTGAATGGAATATACGTATTTTTGAACCACCCTGTATTGAAGTAAGTGAAAAAAAGCTAAAGTATGGTGAACCCACAAATTTCAAAGTTGCTACTGCTTTTCAATAAAAGCGGCAACATCGCATTATCAAAAATATTTCAGTACGGTAGACAATGTCTAAATGTGCTTTCAATTGAATTGATTGAGTTATGGTGAATCATGATTGATAAGTTATGATTGAGTGATTTGAAAATTCACCATTGTTTGGTTCATCAGAAACTCCTAATGTGACATCACCATCCACTTACATTTTTTTTTGAAAGTCCATTAAGAGCTGTATCTCTCTCATTCAGTATATGCCTCAGGTCAGCTATGCTCTTTTCCTGATTAGCTTTCACGGATTGCAAAACACAGTTTTCTTTCCTCAACTGATTCATCACTTTGGCATTCTCGCTTGCTTCCGATTTCAGACTTTCCAAAGTCTTAGACAGCTTGAAATTTGACGCTGTTCTCAGACTGTTTTGCGATTTTACACTGTCCAAATCGTCAACCAGCTTAACCAGTCGCTGCTTTGTCAGTCTGAACCTGTTCAGCGACAAATTCTCTAAATCCTTTGCTTTTGTAATGAAGAACTCTTCGATGTGTTTCAAGTCCTGAAATCACGTTTTGTGTAGTCAACCCCAGAATCCCCGCAATAATTGTTGAATAATTACGTTGGCGAAATGAGTTTCCAGCTGGCTTTTCAGAGACGTTAGTTGCTGTATCTGTTTTTCCCTCTCCGCAACAGTTTTCCTCACGTTAGACAATTGTTTTTTCAGCATATCATTTGACTCCTTGAAAAAATGATGAAGTATGTAAATTTAGCTAGATGCCAAGTTCAGTTCAGTTCAGTTCAATTTATTGTGTTACTACGATATACAATATTTACACTTGTCAAAAAATTGAATTAGAATACAAAGATAAATGTAATGTAATTAACTATGGCTGAAAATAAGTAGCTATGAAATAAGATGTATAAACTCGAAAACACATACATAATAGTTAATGAAAACCTATTTTGCAATTGTGAGAAACTTTTACGTACAGTTGATTATAGGACATTGGAACTGAAAAATATGTGTTGAAATATTTGTGAACTCTTGAATGGAGTAGAAACATATTTTCATCAAATACTGTTTCATTTTGCTTGCAACATATTCATGTTGAATATTTTTATATCATCAGTATCAGTTGATTAGTTGAAGAAATTTGGCCATGAAAGTTCACAGCTTGCTTTGATTATTGTAGTCAATTTGCAGTAATCACAATAAAACTTTTATTCCTTGTATTATAATCATGAGATTTACTGAATGTTGACAGGTGTTCAATATTTGAAAGTGTTTGGTCATTTCACATTCATTTTCAGTCTATTTGATGAAGTCACTTTTCCCAGCAATCATTGCAAATACTCTACTTTCAATTCAACAAGATTTTGGACTTTTAGAAATCTTTGAAAAGCAGGTCGAAGACATTGATGTCTTCCTAGACACAAAAATTAAAAAGAATATTTTTCCATTTTGGCAGTTGAAATTTTTTTAATAATATCTTTATATTCACTATGTAACAACTCAAAGAGACCAATATTTCCTCAAATATTTCCGGTAAAGTCAGGGTTCATTTGATTTGTAATGACAAATTCATAAGTCTGTTCTGTTGGAAGATTTGACACAAAATCTAGATTTGATTCTCACTAAAGAACTTCTGGATTGTTTCACAAATTTGGAAGCTGCAACATTTTTAATTGGAACACAATTTCCAAGTTTGTGATTTCTATTTCTCTCTACTTTATTTAGTTTGTGACATGTTACAGATATCCAGCAGTATTTATTTCTAATTCTTACAGAGAACCCCACTCAAATACGTCAGATATACAGAGATATAATAGGATTCATGACCCAATCAAAACTGGAAAATTTATGAAATTCAATCAAGAAAAACTCCATAACCCAAACCACCAAACTCTCAATTGAATAAAAAAGTATAAAAAATCCCTACATTTTATGGAACTGTCTTCAATAATGTTGACTTATTTTGTATTCCTCAGTTGATTTTTTTTCCAACTAAACTTCCTCTAGATGACTAATGTATTGATAATAATAGTTGATAATTATGACCAACAATTCTCACATAGAAGTTATATGTAAGTACCTGATTTACACAATACCTGTATATGTTGCAAGTTATCAATTAATTCATCAAATATTTCTTTTTGATCTGTTTTGTGCAAGTCTAAGCTTAAGTACACAATATTCTTGATTCTTGATTTCTTATAGAATACCAAACTACATAGGTCAGCTGAAACTTCACATTTCAAAAACCTGAAATGAAATAATGAAAGCTGAGTTCTGATACTGATAATGAAGTATAAAGATTGCATCTACATACATTTCGTTTATCTGATACAACTTCATCATATCCAGCAAAGTGGTTTTGAATTCATCAAAATCAATGTCAAGGCTCTGTTTCGTTCTGATCATTTCATAATCGCTTTGGCTTATACCTTCTGTATAGTTGAATATATATTCGGCTGGATCTCGAATCTTAACCAGCTGAAAAACCGCTACAATCAAAAATGAGCTGTTCAACTGAATACATTCTGAACTCACCAATGTATCTTTTAAATTATTGATTGATATGTTCAGATTTCGTTCCTCCGAAAAACCATTACTATGTGTGATATGCAAATGGTGTTTTTTATTGTATAAACACTTCTTTTCCGACATAATTTGGAATTACTTGAACTTGCCATCTACTAAATGAAAACATCCAAAATTCAAACAATTTCAACAGAAGTTTAAAAAAATGTGAGGTTAACTTCTTCCTCTCAAAGTTAAAATCAGTAAAAAGATGCGCTATAAACGATATTTCAGACAGCACAGTGATTAGAGGGGTGAGTGGAAATAATGGCAAAGAGGACAGGTTCTTCTGTGATAGTGGCGCCATAACCTACCCGAGACCTTTTTTGACAGAAAGAAAACAGTGCATCTAGAACCCACCTATAAACCGTGATATTGATGTAATAAACTAGTTTATTACATCAATACCGTGATTACTACCAACATTCTATCATAGTCCTGGAGAGACAGAAGTCACAAAATAAAATCGTATCGTATCCATTTTTTCATCAAAGTGTTCTTTCCAGACATACAACGACTAATGATGTGCATGTAGAACAGTGATATTTCTCTCTGCGCTTAATTTTGTTGGTAAATTTTCGATTTGATACTTCTTTCTGATATGTGAAGGCTCCAGCTGTTCTACTATTTTCAATGAACTTGGCACAAATCATTATTGAATTACATATCAAGTATTCCGACCTTCGATCATTGGTGGGTTTGTTGTTCGGAGATTCCGACATTCAGTTTCCTGATGAACTATATATTGATGTGAATATGCGAATAAAACAAAAACAGATGGAACCATGAAACTTTATTGTCCTCCCAATAGATATATGTTCTATATGTTCAAGGTCTCCAGAATGAATAATTAAACCTGGAAATTGGGCTTTTTTTCTCAATTATGTGGCTGTATAAACAGTAAATAGTTATATTTTTCGATATCATATCAACCAATCGCTATCTTTTTTCTCAATTACAAAAAAATGTTCGCGATCGTCCAATCCTATTTCAGAATCTTCAATTTCCATTTTAAATTCACTTTTCACCAATCCGCTCTGCAGTAATTTTTCTTCCTCTCCAGTATGAAAATCGTTAAGACATAAATCACTTTCTGACAGTTTTATATCGGTTTCTTCCATTTCTACTTTGGCCTCGGAAGTTACTATTTCTGTTTCGGACTCATTGCTAGTAACATGAAAATTGTCATATTGAGATTCCATATCCGGACTTCGCTCTCTGGTATGAATTTTATTGTGATGGACAAACGCACATCGTAGTTCGAATTTTTCCGAACAAATCTCGCACTCATACAGTGTCTCAACTCTGTTCAGCCTCAAATGAACGATTAAAGAGTTTGTGTAAATAAATTTTTTCTGACAATGCTCACATTTTAAGGGTCTCAAGTCAATGTGCACCTTTTTATGTCGTGTCAAATCACTGTTGACCGAAAACTTCTTTAGACAAACGTCACATTCGAATATTTTTTTATTATGGACAAATCGATGTCGTCTCAGAAGACTTCTTCGTGAAAACTTCTTTTCACAAACATCACATCGAAATGGTTTGTCATCGGTGTGCGTTCTTGAATGTTCTGTCAAACTGTGATTACCAGAAAACTTCTTCTGGCAGATTTCAAATTCGAATGGTTTGCCATCGGTGTAAGTTCTTGAATGTTCTGGTAAACTATGATTACCAGAAAACTTCTGATAGATGTCACATTCAAACGGTTTTTCCATATCGCTATGCGATCTAAGATGGTGTGCCAAAATATGTTTCCGTAAGAATTTTTTCCCACAAATACCACATTCGAAATGTTTTTCGGCAAAGTGTATTTTTTGGTGCTGTGCCAGATTATAACTACGCGTGAATTTCTTCAAACAAACGTCACATTCAAATGGTTTATTGTCATTGTGTGTTTTGAGATGAAGCGTTAGATTGGATTTGAATGAAAACTTCTTTTGACAAACTTCACATTCGAATGGTTTTTCGTGCACGAATTGATGTTGTGCCAGATAATTTCTTCGTGAAAATTTCTTCTTGCAAACATCACAGTCGAATGATTTTTTGTCTGTATGCATTGTGACATGTTGCGTCAGAGAAGAATCATCCGAAAACTTCTTCAAGCAAACACCACATTCAAATGGTTGCTCTTTATTAGTGTGCGTTCTAAGATGCCGTGCCAACACTTGTTTCCATGAGAATTTTCTCTTACAAATATCGCATTCAAACGGTTTATCAGCAGTGTGTATTTTATGGTGAAGTTTTAGACTTGATTTACATGCGAAAGTCTTAAGACAGATGTCACATCCGAATGGTTTTTCGTTTGTATGCTCTTTGAGATGCTCTGTCAAGTTATATTCGACAGAAAACTTCTTCAGACAAATGCCACATTCAAACGGTTGTTCTTCATCTGTGTGCATTCTGAGATGCCGTGTCAGAACATGCTTCCATAAGAATTTTCTCTCACAAACACCGCATTCAAACGGATTTTCAGTAGTGTGTATTTTTTGGTGTTGTGCCAGACTAGATCTACATGAAAATGTCTTTAGGCAGGTGTCACATTCGTATGGTTTTTCGGCCGTGTGCGTTTTGAGATGCATTTTCAAATTAGATTTAACTGAAAACTTCCTTAGACAAATACCACATTCGAACGGTTTCTCCCGAACGGCGATTGTGTGCGTTTTGAGATGTACTGTTAAATTAGATTTAACCGAAAACTTCTTTAGACAAATACTACATTCGAATGGTCTTTCCCGAACGGTGGTATGCGTTACAAGATGCCGTACCAAAACATGTTTCCATAAAAATGTCCTTTGACAAATACCACATTCGAACGTTTTGTCAGCAGTGTGTATTTTCTTGTGTTGTGTTAGACTTAATTTGCCTGCAAAAATCTTTTGACAGGCGTCACATTCGAATGGTTTTTCGTCAGTGTTCATTTTGATACGTTCTGTTACATTAAATTTTCTCAAATGAAAACTTGTTCTGGTGGACGTCACAAAAACGTGTTATTCAGTGTGATTCATTCTACCAGAAGATCAGTGAAAAAAACTGTTTCAGACATATTCAAATGGTTTTCCGTGAGCGTGCACATTGAGATTCTGTATCGACATAGATTCTTAGGTTCATAGATTGTAGGTTAGTCTTCCGGCAAACGTCACTTTTTCGCCATTATTAATATTAAACTTTTTCAGACAGATGTCACATTCTAGTGACTTTTTATTGGTTCAAGTGATATGAAATTATTCTCCTACTTGTGTTTCGGCTTTCAACTAATGTGAATCACAAGATGTAGACCCAGTGGATCATCCCGATAAAACTTGTCTTTCCACTCGTTTTTAAGGTTTGAACGTTTCGTAAGGATTGTCTTTATGGATGGTAAGAGTTGCTTGTCTGTGATCCAGAAGATTCCTGACGCCAGGCTGTATTCATTTGGATCTGTGAAAGAATTGCTATAATAATAGTCATGAATAAATGTACAGAAGGGAATAGCTCACTAAAAAAAGTTCCCGCATAACGCAGGGATGCCTAGACAGTACCTCGAGTTCATAGCATTTTATTTTCGATATCTTCCATTTCATGATATTTTTTCACGTTGAACGCGAAAACTAATAGAAATATTGGGTCCAGTGTGAAAAAAAGAACGCATCAATAAGTTTGTAGTATGTTTGATAACATTCATCTGAATCAACAATTTTCACATTCGCAATTTACAAAAACTGTGCAAAGCTGTAACACGAGTGGTACTAGAGGTACTAGCAACCATCAACTCAGAAGAGGATGACCTAATAAAGATGAGATGAACAATGTAACAACCGCATTAGTAACCAGATTTGAAATTAAAATACAACAAAAGTACTAAAATCGGTTGGTGAATAAATCGTCCCATGAAGTTTATTGAGTTATGATCTATAGAAAATACATCAGTGGAGTGAAGTAACGGGATCACGCAGGCCATTCAATGGTATCGGCAATAAACCAGTAATCGAGGTATAAGCATGAAAAGTAATGAAAATAGAGTACAAATGAAATGTTCAAGTGAGACTAGACAAACACTTTGATACCCAACATTCTCAATTCAAATATGACAAGTCGTTTGTGAGACAGGGTGTGAGGTAAATTACAAATTCCAAGAATAACTATATTCGATTTGGAAACTTCCTTGGGATGAAGAATTGTGAAAGATAAAAGCAACACCTTGAAGAAGTTACACCCATTCACGTTCCAGTTTATCAGTGATTATCAATTATATATTATTATTTATATTATGTGCAAAAAATAAAGAGGGTGATCAGCATGATAAAGTAAGAAATTCATTTCATTTGTACTACGGTACGGAAATGCATTGTTTTCAACTGTGTGTTGAAGTTAAAAAAAAATCGTTTTTTATGATTATCTCAAATATCCTTCCCCCGATTATCTTGAAATTTGGCATTATTTTTTGAAATGAGGGGCTGACTTAGCCATAACTGAATCGGAATTATGAAATCCAGTGGCGTCACGGGGGCACCGTACCGAATCTTATTGTCAATAAAATGCGAGCCACTGATTTTTTTTCATTTTTCATCTTCAAATTCTATTGTACAACTAAAAATACATTTTGGTCTCTTGAATTGTTTTGATATTTTGCTTCGTTTCCGTGGAGAAAAATTATTTCAAATTCATTACATAAATTTGTGCCAAGAATTTCTTCAAAAACTTGGGTGACATAAAATGAGAATAAAGATTCATTTTCTTTAGATATTTTATGATACATGTTAGACACACTTTGTATTATTGAAAACTACGCCTTCCTGGACAGATACAAATTAAATTTTTTTCTGCTCAATTTCCGGTCACCCTTTATGTAAAGTTGCAGTAAATAAACTGTATGTCACAATCTATGTTTTAGTCACCAATGAAACTAAATCAAAATAGGATCATAACTTATTCATAATAATTTTATTGTCAACTTTGATGGTATAAAATTGAAGAACATATGGAAATATTTGATGTATAGACCCTGTATAGATCATATGAATTTCATAGTGACTTCCCAAATTATAACTCTTCTCTTTTCAATCGATTTGTATGAACAGCGAAGCCTTCATTCAGATTTAGGAACTTACTATGGAAATATTTGATGTATAGACCCTGTATAGATCATATGAATTTCATAGTGACTTCCCAAATCATAACTCTTCTCTTTTCAATCAATTTGTATGAACAGCGAAGCCTTCATTCAGATTTAGGAATTTACTATCTATCAAAGACTGCAAAAAAAGTGAATTTCATCTCATGATAAGTCTTTTTCAAAATATCAACACTTTTATTGGAAGGAACTTTCAGATTTCTAGAATTTGGCGGTATATTTACCCATTCAATATACTTAGAATATTTCGTGAAAGCATTTCTCAGGTATTACAAATTTTCCGTATGGTCCCAAAATTGAATTGATATGATTGATTGTGATGACTTTTTGACATCTTGATCATAGATGTGAAAATCAATTATGTTTTTCAATATGCAGAAGATGCAGAAAAAAAACTATAGTGTATTACGATGAATTTCACCGCAGACTGCAACTGCGTTGAAGGTAGGTAATATTGATAATTCCTTAAAATGGAAGTACCACACTGAACGTGAAATTCCAAAACTTAATGAAATACTTTTCGCCATAAGAACTATAAGTATCATGAATGAGCATGATATTTTGAGAAATTATTATATATATATATATATATATATATATACACAGGGTGTCCTTGAAAGGTCTTTACAAAAAGCTACCACATATTCTTCAGACCAAAACAATTCGATACAAGCAATGTAGTGAATGAGTTGAATAATTTAGATTTCATATTGAAACTAATTTTTTTCCATTGGCGTAGGAGTTTTAGATGTTTATTTACTGAAAAAATCAAGTTCTACGCCCATGGAATGATATTCATTATGATTATGATATGAGTTTCATTGCCCGATGAGTCTATGCCAACGTACCAAATTTGAAAAAAATCTCATGAGCCGTTCAAAAGTTATGAAGCAAAATCGATTTGAAAATTTCAACTTCAGAGCCGTCTAGCGCCCAAACTAAGCAACTTTTTACTGAGGTAAGTTTGCTTGTATCGAATTGTTTTGGTCTGAAGAATATGTGGTAGCTTTTTGTAAAGACCTTTTAAGGACACCCTGTATATATATATATATATTATTATATTATAAGATGAAGTATTCACAGCGCAAAAACGTGTTGGGAATCATTAATGCCTAATTGTTGCAGACATTGTAATAAGTTTGTCATTCACCATGAAATGAACTGAGATGTATTCTTGCCAAAAAATCGACAGAGTATTATACAAATACATTATAAATCCAAAGTTATACTTTATAGGTGCTCTCAAAATATGAATTCATGTTCAATTTTCAAGTGATTACATATTCTCATCTTCATTATTTTTGATTGGGACTTCTCTTCTCCATACCTATAACTTCAATTGATTCCACTAGAACTGTATTTGAGACATTCTGATTGGAATATTTCAGGTGAAAACACCACTTACTAGTCTCTAGGTATATTTAATGCCAACAATATGCATAACCTTCAGCAAGCACAGTATCTTAGAAGGTATCTATTTATCTTGGAAATCTACCTTTCAAGTAGAAACTTGAGTGGGTACTCACAACTGTTTCGTCTGGTAGCTTCATTCTATGACAGAAGATTGCCTAGATTATTGTTCGATAATTACAGTCAACTAGTATATTACTGAAATGAAACATCCCTATTTTCTTATTATTGATAACAAATAGGAATTTGATTGAGGTTATTTTTCTTCTTCTTTTCTTGAATGTTTTATTTCGTGGATGTTCCGTCTTCTCTATCTTAGGATGGTGCCAAAAGGAATTTCGACTGGAATGTTTATTCGAGGGATTTTCGAAAAATAATAATACATAAAGATTGTTCTAACTCTCGAATTTCAACTACGCATTCAACGAATAAACGAGATGACTTGACTATACAGTAATGCTAAATTAGATAGCTCTACTGATTTGCTATGCAAGATAGAACAAAAACTATAATTACAATTGTTCATCAAATAATAATATTAATCAGATAGATATCTTTCATCGTTCTATCTCTGCGATCGAGTTTTTATCTTTGTTAGGTTTATATGATTGTAAGTAATTTGAAAAATATATTCAGCCATTGTAAAAATGAGTTTATTGATAGAATTAATCAATTTTGAGTTCCCGATGAATTGCTCATATAAATGTAACACAATGAAAAGTACTTCTGGGACATATCGTTTCATGTCCTCAGTTGAACCTTGAGCTACAAAAAAAGATCGCATATGATCCTATATCCGACCATCCCTGCATAAATGTAAACAAACAATCTTTAATGAATAATTAATATTCAGAACAGATTCTGTGGCGAAATAGTTGAGGACTTATTTAGGTGTGTCGAATCTCTTCATGTAATTTGATTACAGATTTGATTTGATTCTTCCCAATATCCAATATTCATATTCAATAGTGGAAGTGTTTACTTTTGTTACACAATTGTTGCTGCTGGAATAATATAGGATATTCCTATTGAGATGAATCCTTCTGCGGCCATCACACATCAGTGATCTATTCCGAAGTAGGACGACCAAATGTCTGATGAACCACTGTCAATGTAGTGCAATGTTTGGTTTTTCAACCTAGGAAACCTAGAATCAAAAATTCAAGAATCTGTATCTTCTTTCTCAATCTTCAGGATATGTCCATGTGTGTCTACTTCATGGTGTTCGATTTCTACTTTCAAATCAATTTCTGCCGATTCGTTTTGCAGTAATTGTTCTACTTTTACGATGGCTTTGATTTCATCATGATTCCAGCAAGTTTCTTCTTTTGTCCCAAAATTGTTGCTGCACGAATCGTCTTCAGAGGAAAAATCCGTCCGATCTAAACCACAGTCTATGGGTTTCATATCAATTGATGCTCTTTTGAGATTAGTCGATTCCATAAAGCCCAAGGAACCATTATCGTGGTTGTGCAATTTCTGGTGATTTTTAGAAGCATTTTCTATTTTGAACTCAATTTTGACTATCGGTACATTGTCAGAGTGAACTGATTGATGTTTGGTCAAGTTTCTTTTCCTGAGGCAAATCCCACATTCGAAATATTGTTCATTGCTATGCGATTTCATGTGTTCGGTTAGAGACTGTTTCCGGGGATATGTTTTCTGGCAAAACTCACATTGGAAAGGTTTTTCACCAGTGTGTATTTTGAGGTGTTCGATTAAAGAATGTTTACGTGCGAACTTCCTCTGACAAATGTCACATTCGACGAATTCTTCGCCGGTGTGTAATTTACGGTGATGGATCAAAATGCCTTTACGTGAGAACTTCTTCTGACAAATGTCGCATTCGAAAGGTTTATCGCCGGTGTGCACTACATGGTGTTGCTTCAAACTTTCTTCGAGTAGAAACTTCCTCTGACATACGTCACATTCGAGAGGTTCATCGACTGTGTGGAGTTTATGGTGTTTCATTAAAGTTTGTCTGCGTGCGAACTTCCTATGACAAACTTCACAATCGAAAGGTTTTTCTGCGGTGTGTACTTTATAATGACGCATCAAAACTTGTTTTTGTATGAACTTCTTCAGACAAATATCACATTCGAAACGCTTTGTCTCACTATGCACTATCATGTGCGTGGTCAGAGAGTCTTTTCGGAAGTATTTCTTTTGGCAAACGTCACATTCGAATGGCTGTTCGCCCGTGTGCATCACGTAGTGTCGAGTCAATTGGCCCTTTTGGGCGAACTTCTTCATGCAAATGTCACATTCGAAAGGTTTTTCGACAGCGTGCACCACTTTATGGTGTCGTATCAAAGTCTGGTTGCGTGCGAACTCCTTCTGACAAATATCACATTCGAAAGGTTTTTGGCCGGTATGTACCGATTGGTGTTGCGTCAGATGTCTCCTGGAAGCGAACCTCTTGAGACATATTTCACATTCAAAAGGTTTTTCCTCGGTGTGCGTTACGCAGTGTCGATCCAACTGGCTTTTATAGGCGAACTTCCGCTGACAAATATCGCATTCGAAAGGCAGTTCCCCACTATGCATTTTCATGTGTTCGGTTACCAAGAATTTGTAAAGGAACGTCTTTCGGCATATATCACATCTGAATGGTTTTTCGACAGTGTGTACGTTACGGTGGCGCAACAAGTTACTTCTACTCGAAAGTTTTCTCGAACAAATATCACATTCGAAGAATGCCTCCATGTTTTCCGCTCCGTGATTTTGAAATAGCGTTTCGTCAGAATTTTGCCATAGAATATTTCTCCTTTTCTTTTCACACTAGATTGAATCGATTCTAATAATATGTCACGTCCGAATTGTTCTTTCCATTTTCTTAGAATCAGAAATTTGATAGGGAAAGATGATTTCTATGGAACTTTCACAATTCAGATTCAGAGACCAAAACGGATCTTGTTCGTCTCTACCTCGGAATCTAAAACAATATGAAAATGATAAATTTTCAACTGGAACAACGAAAATATTATTATATCGATCATGACTGATGATTTAACAATATAACTCACTTTTAAAATACATACGTACATACATACATACATACATACATACATAAATACATACATACACACATAGATACATGCATGAAGCTGGATAAATGTATAGATGAAGAATGGTAGACAATGATTCTCAAAATTACCAAGTAAAATTGATGGAATAATAACGAACATATTGAAAGGACGGTAAATCAATTGAGATTTCAGACATAGGCATACCAACTGATGATACCAAAAGAATAGAATGGATTTTCAGTCAGACATGTTATGGTTATTTTTTTGAAGCTGTACATATTCACGTTTTTGATTTCTGCGGATAGAATATTATAATAATAATAATATTCATTCACTTCATAACCTTACATAATATTACATTCATGTAGGTATTTAAGTTATCAGAAGTTAGCAGATAAACAATAACAAAAGAAGCCCCATTAAGACCATAAAGGTTGAGCATGGGTATTGCTTTTTTTGTTTGATCTAATATACATTCATCGTGAGGCATGTGGAGAGTTAAATTTGATGTATAAATATTATTCACTTATACGTGGTGCAGCGAGTGCAAAAAATCAACATGGAATACAATAATGCCATTAATGATAGTATCAATCATAGAGCCAATTATGATCACTATGCCGATTAAGGATAGTGATAACAAAATAATAAATATTCAGAGATTAACTCAATATATATATATATATATATATATATATATATATATATATAAAGAGAAAACAATTATAAAAATTACAATAATTTGATGACATAATATAGAAAACTATTAAATGAATAGATTGCCTTCTTTAAATTTTGACTAACATCTATAATTCTGCGAATGCTTTGCCTTTCCTGATTTTTTACATATTTTTTTTAAAATCTTCTTCATCATTGTATGAGAGTTAAGTTGTTTCAGATGTAATTTATATTTATCGGAGTGAGTTGAAAATTCGTCCAGCGAGGTAAGTGGAACAGCGTTGACCGATTGATTTCTTAGTTGTTTGTAACTGGACAAGATATTTGCTTTTTTTGTCTGGTAGAATAACAGTGATCAATCTGATCCAAGCAGTTTTTATTCTTATGTAAGTGAACTAGAACACTGAAAAAATATAATTGTCTGATGTCCATGACTTGTGATTCTTTGAATAAAGCATCTGTCGGATACAAATATTTTTTATAGTGGATTATTTTCAGATTTTTTTTTTGTAGAATGTCCAATTTTTTCAGGTGACTGTACACTACATTTCCCCAGCTGAGGATACCGTACTGCAAGCGAGATTCTACCAGGGCATAGTAAATAGTTTTGTGGTAGCCTATATCCAGCATTTTTCTGACATTTGAACTTACACAGCATACATCTGAGTCTTTGTTACTTCATTGACATGTGAATCCCATCTCAGATGGGAGTCTATTTTTGACTCCTAAATAAAGAATTTCATTGACTGCATGTATTGATAAGGTGTGTTGATTATTGTGTATGGTCAATTCTTGAAAGTCGGGTAAAGTTGTTCTGTAGCTACCAAAGGGAACGTAAAATGTTTTCTCGAAGTTGATTGTCAGTGACTTATGGTTAAACCAATCAATAATGTTTGCCATATCAGTTTCTATACTTGTTTTTAGGTCATCCCAGCTTTCTGCATTATAGAGAATCGCAGTGTCATCCGCCAAACTGATTATCTTACCTGAAGTTTCTATAGTTGGTAGGTTATTAATATAAATTGAGAATAGCATGGGTCCCAAGACGAAGTTGTAATTCAATGAATTGTTCTTGGATTTAGTTAGCCTGTGTCTGGGTACTCTTATCATATTTATCATATGTTATCAACAACAATGCTGATCATAAAAAGTAACGGAAGAATTATTATTTTAATTTTTATTGGATTGGTCGACACGTTCCTCTATATTTGGCATTGCTGTGGATTCTGATGGCAATTTTATGTTGCCGAAAGTCAGTAGAAGCTGCCAAAGAGTTACCGCAGAGTGAAATTCCGTATATCAGGTGATGAATGGAGTAACAAATGAGGAGACGCGACCGTTATAAGGTTTTCGGTTTTGAGTGTCACTTTTCAGTGTCACCGTCCACCGATACAAGTAGAGGTTTTATTCTTATTAAATATATTTGTATTTCCAAATTTTTCAAAAACAAGGTGTCACTGACCAATAGAGAATTTCTTTTTTAGGTATCTAAAGGTTTAATTTCAAGCGCAGTGACATTTTGGGGCAGATCACAAAATCTGTCCTTACTACAAATATATTGAAATAATTCTTAATAACTTCTACTCTATTTTTTAGAAACGAGGAGAGAAAATCCAACGAAAAGCTGGAAAATGAACCTATAATTAGGGTGTTATGAGCTATGAGGGTCCCTCATGTTGCCATTAATATACTATGCATTTCTATCGTTGTTTGATGATATTACCTGGCAACAATATTGCTTCTCTCATCCCTTTTGTTACAGAATCGAAAAAAAAATATATGTTTTGATAAGTCAAAATATCGACTGTCAGTATCAGAAAGCTCGATAAAGTGAAATCTCATGCAAATTAGTGAAATCATGCATCAGCTTACTCGAGTGAAGTTTTTTTTACCTCTATGAAGTTAGCAGAACCATTTGATGGAAAATCGATGAGACCAAGTTTATTAATTGTCGAATAATCGTCGAGAATTTGTCGTGGAAGAAAAAAAATTGTCGCGCCCTTAGTTTTTTTTTATATGGGGTGGCATTGCTAACTTAATATCAAGTTAGCAGAGCCACTACGATAAATCGACAATTGAACTTCAAATTGGATCGCCCTTGTGACCAAAACTTGTCGAGTAATTGTCGAAGTCCAGTAGAAGTGGAAAAATTGTAATAACAAATTTTTTGACGCAGATATTAGTAATTGTCGCGCCCTTAGTTTTTGCTTTGCTAACTTAACGCGCGACAAATTATTTTATTGACGACAAATATTTTTTGGTCAGTCGACAAATGTTTAGTGAATTTCAAAGCAAACGAAACAATATCAACCAAGTCACACGAATGTGTATCTTGAATCATATTTATATATTACGCATTATGTTAAATTTTTTTATAATTTATAGAGAATTGGTATAAAATATCGAAAAATTCATCACCTCTATGAAACTTCTCGTGGAAGAAGAAATATTGATGCCCTGTTGCCAAATACTCGAAATTTTTGCAAATTCGAGGATATCCAATGAAAATTACATAATTATAATGTAATGAATATTAAAATTTCTACTTATATCATTGTTGTGGACGTTTCGGGAACGAATTTTCTCCCGTTTTCAGAATATTAAAATAATATTTCCTCTGTAATATTTTTGCACTGGTAGTCTTTGACACTGATCAGACACAACTTGTCCCTGTGTTGACAATAATTAGAACCATTCTTCAATGAAGAAATATCAATGAAAGTCCTGTATGATTCCATTTGACTAGTTCTGTGAAAACTACAAGCCAGCCAAGTTGAAGTGAGCTGTAGTAGTGAGCCATAGTATTTTTTTTTCGTAAAAAAATCCCTTTATTCAATAGAACCCCTTCTCGTATGTCTTCTAGTTGTTAATAGTTCCTGTGAAAACTACAATTACAGTCAAGTATTGAACTAGATAGCCAGTTGAAGGAAATAGACAAGGAAACGTGTAATGTGTTGATTGGTGACTGTGTTCATTGTATTATAAATAAAATATGTTATTTTCAATTTCATTGTTCCTGGTGAAAGTAACCTCAAATCGTCAACGTTACCTCAAATTCTTTGTTTCTGGAGGATTAATATTTGTGGAGTCACACTTTCCTCTAGACAAATTCAATTGATTCAATTAATGAATAGCAAGTGAATAGATAATGAAAAAGAAACTCCACAGGCGCTTCTAAAAACTGAACTCAGAAGATAATTTAATCGTATTCTTCTTTTCCGCCTACTCTTTCAACAATATCAATAGAACCTTGTGTGTGATATAGTATCATTATTTACGGAAAAAAGTGTATAGGTTGGAAATTTAAATGAGTGCGAAGCATCAAATATGTTCCATTTCAAAGAGTATCTGACATACAAATTCTATTCGGAACATTCCAAGCAAACACACTACATACTAGTTATATGTATCTTCAACAATGTGCAAAACATTATGCAAGCACATTGGCAAGCATGTTTACATAGAAAAAACACCATTCAACTCACTTTTCAAAAAATTCACATGAGTACTCATTACTGTTTCGTCTGACTTCATACTATTTTTCTCGATAATTTCTTAGTTCAATGGTAGATGGAAATAAAACTCAACGCCATTTTTTCCTCACGTTTGATGTTTTACAATAACAAACATGAACTTGGAATCCCGAGTGATTGAGGTCATGAAGTTGACGCCTTATCTTCTTCTAATTTCCGTCGGACAGTTTTGAAATATTTCTTCTTCTCTATTTGATAGTTGGCATGTGCTGAAATTCCTTTCGATTGAATTTGTTTTATTGAATGAATTTTTCATTGTTAATTATAATACATAGTTGGAACGTTGTCGAACAATAGTTCATTTTCATCAAAAATCGTTGATCCAACCGATTTTCCACACGAGTACTCCTATTCAGGAAATCGTCCAGGTAACCTTGTTTTGTCAAAAAATATTGAACGATATCTGTCATTTCGCAGTTTTGAGATGTGAACCATAGGCACAAATTATATAGTTAAGGTGATCTGTGCCATAGGGGCTAGTCCGTTTATGACTTCTGAGCAAAAAAACTGGCTCCTGCATGAAAGCTCATCGAAGGAATACGTTTGTTTAGTCAATCAGTCAATCACCAAAATGTGGATAATTTAGAATATTCACCATGGAAGTTATTAAAGAAAAACATTTTTTATTTTGTAACTTCGAGGGCCCGTAATTTAGTAACGAAGGATACATTACCGAGAAAGTATTACTTTTTTTCATTTTTGGACCTACGCAGTAAATGTATTAATAACTGTTAGTTTGTATCCTATAATTACCTATGTTTATATGTACAAGGTTTGTCAGAGTTGAATGTATGGACACACTTTGGTGATTAAAACTCAGCCTTCGATGATGCATTTTGGTGCCTTTTGTTGCTTGGTAAGATACAGGGCGTATATGAAGAATTTTCGATATTGTTGTAATCAATGTGGATTTGATTTTTCTTTCTTGAATGGAACTGACCGTTAATGCAAGATTGCTAGCAATCAGTTTTAGATAATATAATTGTATGAATTTGATATTACTTGTCGTAGATTCGAGTCAGTATCGATTCAGACTCGTAATTGCAGTTTTTGGAAACAAGAGTTTTTAAAAATACTTCTCGGAAAGTCCCATATCCAAAATCCACTATTACTGAGTAAATTATTCCACAGAGTAGTAGTGGAATTGAACAGTTTGAATCAATTGGCTGAGATAAAGAAGAACCGCCAGAAGGAACGTCCTCAACTTTTGATGACGTCATATCGGCGATGAAAAATGTAAAACGTTTTGAGATAGTGAACTCAATTTAAGAGATCGTATATTGAGCGCATCTCTAGAAATACAAATATATTTACAGTCAAATATGAACTTTAGATATAACATAAGTAGTAATTTTCAACTTACCCTATAGTACGAGCATAACCGAGCATTACTGTAATTTCAAAATCTGATCGTATCCATAGTTCTGTTATTTGATTGGAGTAAAAGTAGGTTGGATAGATATTTGTTGGAAAATTCATAACGTAAAAAAACGAAGATATGATATTATATAATCTCTATTAGATGCATCCTTGACCCATCGACTTATAAAGAGCATTGAAACGAACATAAGAAAAAGAAGGAGCTATCGAGTCAGCTGATCACTGCTGGTTGCCTTTATCTCGTTTGCTGTTTTCATTGATTGGATTCTTCCGCCATTTTCTAGGCGCGAACTAGGGACTATTCGAAAATTTCAACTTGTTAGTTTGATATTATTGCATAAACGTCTGAAAAAACGTTAAAATGAAGTGATCTTCATGAACATTTCATTTTCAGGATAAGAAAGCCACATTTAAGTGTGTATTAAACATTTTCATTTCAATATAATGCCAACAACACCATATTGTATTTCTCAATTTAATACCATGACACATCAAAATGTTTTGTCAAAATGTGTTTGATCGCTGCGTCTCATTCTTATGGTCGTCTCAATTCCTCTCTCTCTCTCTTTATCTCTCTCTCTCTGGGCTTGATCCAGTAGAGATTGATATCATATCTTTGATGAAAATTTCTCTACTAATAATTCAATAAGGGATATCTTCAGTCTTGACTCCATGATATTCGATTTCCACTTTGATTTCGCTTTTCAACAATTCATTTTGGTGTGTTTCTTCTACTTTCACTTTGGATTCTATTCCTCCATGGTCCCAGCAAGTTTCTACCTCTGTTGCAGATTTGTTGCTGCTGAAATCGTCTTCAACTGAAAAATCATTCTGACCCAAATCACTGTCCAAAGGTTTCACATAGGTTTGTGGTCTTTTGAAATCGTCTGATGAACCACTTTCTTGATTGCGTGATTTTTGGTGATTTTTGAACTTTTTCAAGCAGATATTGCATTCATAAGGTTTGTCATCGGATGGTATTGTTCGATGTTGTAACAAATTATAACCACGCAAAAACTTCTTCACATAAGCGTCGCATTCCGAAGGTTTTTCGCAGGTGTGCACTCTATGGTGTCGCAACAAACTCTGTTTATGTACGAACTTTTGCTGACAAATTTCACATTCGAAAGGCAATTCCTGACTATGCCACACCATATGTGCGATCAAAGAGTCCTTCCGGCAAAATTTCTTCTGACAAACCTCACATTCGAACGGTTTTTCGGCAGTGTGCACCCGGTAATGATTAGTCAAATGGGCCGTGAGCGAGAACTTTCTCCAACAAATGTCACATTCGTAAGGTTTCTCTCCATTGTGCACTCTATGGTGTCGCATCAAATGTTGTTTATGCAGGAACTTTCTTCGGCAAATGTCACATTCGAAAGGCAGATTCCCACTGTGCAATTTTAGATGTACGATCAGCGTTTGTTTTTGGAGAAATTTTTTTTGGCAAATGTCACATTCGAACTTTTTTTCGCCTATATGCCCTACATGGTGTTGCATCAATGTGTGTTTATGAGTGAATTTCTTCTGGCAAATTTCACATTCGAAAGCTTTCTCGCCAGTATGTACTATATTGTGTTTCATCAAATAGCGTTTGAACAGGAACTTCTTTTGACAAATGTCACATTCGAATTTTTTTTCGTCGGTGTGCATTTTACCGTGTCGCATCAAAGTTTGTTTATGTAGAAACTTTCTATGACATATGTCACATTCAAAAGACAATTTCCCACTATGCAATTTCATATGCGCGGTCAAAAGATATTTCTCGAAAAATTTCTTTCCGCAAATGTCACATTCGAATGTTTTTTCGCCATTGTGAATTTTACGATGTCGCATCAAACTTTTTTTTCTTGAAAGCTTCTTCAAACAAATGTCACATTCGAACAGTTCATTCATGCTGTTAGTTTTGAAATGTAGTTTTGTTTTAGTTTCTTATATGCACTTTGCGAGCTTGGCACAGTTCATGATGTTTGGGAGCTGGACCAGATTTATATCAACTGTATCTCGAAATCTGAAACAACAAATAATTAACATTCATCTGCGACTTTTGTATATATAAAAAGTGATCTACCTAAGAATGCAGAGAAATATTATGGCATCAGTGAAAGTGACTACAAAATCTTAGAGCGATCTGAGTGAATCAATGGAATTTATTAAAGTAAAAACCGCAAGATAAGCCAACGGATAGCGATCAGTTTCTCTTTCAAAACATATAGATGCATTACAAAATAGCAAAGTAGACCCAAAAAACTAATGTAAATCAGAATTCGATATTTTTTAACCGTGAACAATTGTCATGTACGTGTCCGCAGTATTTTGTTTGAGGTCATGTTATGCAGAATGAAGTGGATTCATTCAGTTTTCTGAAATCAATCTAAATATATGATAAGTATCACATTTTATCAGCAGTAAAATTTCTATGTGATATATCATTACATTCATCCATAACGGCAAGCGAGCATTTGAAATATTACAATACATGTCCGTTTCACTTTCTTGTCACCATATTGCATTGGGCTACTTTCTAAATAAAAACAGTATGATTTTTGCTGTCGTAAAAAAAAAGTTGGTAATTCACGCATGAGCACCAAGAGTAGAAAATCAAATGAAAAGAAAACAAACTATTCAAAAAGTTCACTTATAGACTATATGCTACACATCGTCCTGTGGTTTCACTTGAAATATCATTAATAATAATCTCGATAATAATCATATACCTTATTATTATAGTTGAGAATACCTTGATACTGGAAGTCCTGTATTATTTTAAATCTGTATGGATGTTGCCAACTTGTGTAGTGATGTACACCCAGTGCCAACCACCCTGTACACGGTCTGTCAGTTTTAGTGAAAATTCCACACATGTGATTTTTAACCAATCAGAACGTGTATTTCTGTCAGATCACCATAGCAACGGATGAATTTTATCGGAATTTTTTTCCTGGTGGGTACCCACTAGCGAATTATACGAAATTTTTTGAAGTCTATAACGACACAATATTTTTTTGACATTTTTTTTCGCATGTTGAAGGCATAGTCTTCAAGAATGAGCTCCAGTTCTTCCACAGGTATATCCGTTCTGTCGAAATCATACGCTTTTTCTGTGCAAAAGTTTATAAACTGCTTCCATACACTTGCCTTCCATTTCCTAGTATTCGCTGGTGTCAACTGCTTAATATTCTGGCCAATATTTTATTTACTTTCTTGACCGAAGCGAGACATTTTTCTACGTCGTGCTGTTGACAAATTTTTGACAGAAATAATTTTTTGTTTAGAGTTTCACTGAGTTGCCATGGTAACTGGATAATCAAGTTGACAAAACCTGTTTTGCAAGAACTTGATAAGGACGAAAATTGACGAAAACACATTTGGTGTGGAATTTTCTCACCGAATACCACACGAGGTCAAATTAAATTCGGAAATTTTTTCGAGCTCATGATAATTTTCTGAAAATATTCATGAGCGATATAATTTGACCTCTATTGGTATTACTAGTGAAAATTTGAATGCTTCGTTGCTGCAGTCAAGTCGGCAGGTATTGCCATGAAACAGACTAATTCGAAGATATTCTCGAGGATATTCTTCAGGGAGAGACAAAAACATCAGTTGATTAACCGAAAGCGACATTTCGTATAGAGTGTATCAATTCCAAAACTAGGATTGGTTCTAACTCGGAAGATTGAATTTTGTTGCAGAAAACGAAAAAAACGTTTTGGAAGAATCTGGCTAAGAATGGAGTTAGTAGTGGCAATTGTAACCTCAGCAAGATATCTACTTGAAAACCAAAATTTAAAATGAATACACCCATAGGTAGAGCAAATCCAACTTTTTGAATTTGCTATACTATAAATAATAAATAACTTAATAGGTGCTGTCAGACATTCTCAAGAACTGGATTAAAAGGAACCTATTCATTCTTTCTCTGATTTTATGTTTTTTCATGAAATAACTACAATTATCATTGATCAAGACTGATTTTCTCCACATAAGATTGAAGAATATCACCACAACCTTGTGTATGAGTATTATTATCATTCGTAGGAAGGAATTATTTAAGGTTTATTCCAAGGGGTTGAAACGTTAGTGCAAGAATACAATATTAGGTTATATTTCCTACCAAATACGTTCTAATCATTTCAGGCAAACAAAATACGAATTAGAAATGGCCAAATATGTGCAAAACTTTCTATAAGCACAGTGTGTGCTATTGTTCATCCTATAGAGATATACATTCCAAATAATAATTCAAGTAAGTACTTACAATTCTCATCTGGTAGCTTGATATGACACAACGGCACACGATTATTGTTGAGTGAAATTGTTGACTAAAATAAAACTCATCACCATTTTCCATTGACGTTTACAATAACATAAGTGAAGTTGGTGGCTCAAGACTGTAAATCGCCGATTTTTACCGAACTATTGACTCAGTGGCGTACAATTTATGTTGCAGAATTGAAGACGTCAATAATGAAATTGACGATGACCTCAAGACTTGAAGAATTGACAATTAAGTAAGAAAGTGGTACGATCAAGGAATTGCGAGAATCAGACAGCTGAACAAGTCATTAGCTACATAATACACCACAGAATATAATATTCTATGATATATTCTAAAGACCGGAAAAACTGATTTCTGTTTCTTTCACATTTTAGCAAGGAAGGGAGAAGGAAGACGTGGAATATCATCATGTCTGAAATGTTGGGAGAAAAAGACAGTATATTGGAATTTTTCTTGAAAATTTAGAGATCGCAAAAGCATCAGCAAAGTCTTCACTACGCAAATAATTCCACAACTTTACCGTTCTACTGATAAGTGATACTTGGTAGAGCAAAGTTTGGCAGGTCTTGAACAAGACAATGTGTGACCAGCCTGAGATCGTCTAATTTATCTACCTGCAAACGCTCGTGTGGTTACATAATAGACGAGATTTTAGTTCAGCACCGACTATGGAACTATCTATAAAAAATAACTGAAGAGATCGCCCACCTTTCTATGATGTTCTTGAGAGGTCAATATTCTCGTGAGTGTAGTATAATACCGACTAGGCGAAAAGCTTTCTCTATGGATAGAATCGAAGAGCTTCAGCGTATGACTGAAATCCAAACATGTGTACATTACTCCCAGGACAGACCGAATTCGCAGTTTGTAGATAGTGAGCAGTTGCTGGGGCGTAAAGAACTTCTTCGCGGAACAGGAAGCCGAGTCTTTGTGAAATAGTTCATACAATAGACCTGACATGATCGTCCCGTGAGAGAGCGCTGTTGGTGGTGATACCGAGCATAGACATTGACTTCATGGGATAAGTTGTACCTGATATCATCATATTGGGCATTGTATGGTCTGCCTTCTTGGTGAAGATACAAGCTTGAGTTTTTGTGCCACTGAACTCTACGATAGATTTTCAGATCCTCATTGCAGTATTCTTGCTAGATCATCATATGAAGTATCGACCTGTCTCCTTCTTGCACCCTTGTCTCATTGGATGATATATAGTGGCTCTAAAGGAGAAGACTGTCTAGACTAGTTCATCAGCCGCAAAGCTATAAACTGGGCAGGATGTCACGTCCAACAGAGATCGTTGATGTGGAGCAAAAAAAAAGTTGGAGCCAAGACAGATCCTTGTGTATCATTGATAGCCATTTGTCACCACATAGAGTGTGATCTATCTGCGAGGAAACCCGAAAGTAAACGTCATAGATGGGACGGCGAACCATTCTACAGAAGTTTTGCTATAAGCCTTGGTGCCAGACTCGATCAAATGCTTTGGGGATATTCAATACTACCACTATCTTTCTCGATTGACACCTGCTACTTTTGAGTCATGTAGGCGAGCAGGTGAGAGCTATATTGCAGGTCGTCAGCTTCATGTTGATTGCTTTTTACATTATTTCAGAAATAACAATACATAGTAATGCAATCGGTCTATGTTGTAAGAAGGGGTTTTCTTGCTCTTTTTTGGAATAGGTTGGACTTCTAGAGATAGTATGAATATTCCCCAAAGTTGGCAGAGTGACTTGAAGTTGAAAAATTCAGTGGCGACTAGATTCAACAAAAAAATTGATTACTCTATTCAACATAAATATTTACATAAATAGAGTAATCCTCAAATTCGTCATAGCAAGTTCAAGGTGATGGGAAACCTGTAGAAGAAATGGTCAGATATCTGTTCATATAACTGTTTCAGAGAATTATTATTGCTGCTGCGGTAGTCGTCAACAAAAATATCCTCTCGACATAAATAACTGTCGAGATTGAATATTTATTTACCTTTGATTGAATATTGATGATGCTAATCATTTGTTTCTTTCTGTCGAATTCTTGTATTATGTATACCCGGTATACATTCATCATCACTGAGAAAAAATATTAGAACTAACTACTTACCCATTCCTCTTATGATGATGGGTATAATGAGCATCTTTTGGAAATGACAATGAGTATAACACACAAGAATAGATAGACTCAGGACACAACCTTCGAAGAGCGGTTGAACCCTATGCTAAAACCATATGCAATGAATTGTGGAAATGCGACAAACATATATTTTTCTCAGACATCCAACTTTAATGATGATTTCCCAATAATAACAATAATATGTAGATGAATGCTGTGAAACTCGATCCCACTTTTCCAGTGGAAACGTAATTTCCAGCCTTTCCAGTAATTTATGATAATTTAGTGGTGATTAGTAGTAGTAGTGAGAACGATTCGTCAATCCAGTGAACAGTATCTTGATTTTTAATTTTAACGAATTGTTCATGGTTGTCGAATCTATTTCTTTATTAATTGTATAAGCTTCGACTTTGTTGGTTGCTGCTGAATTCATCTTCAGCAGGAAAGTTTATGTTATATGAATCTTTCATTGAATCAGACTTTTCTACTTTCACTTTGACTTCAATTTCATCATGATTCCAGCAAGTTTCTACTTTTGTTTCAGAGTTGCTAGAGTTGAGATGAGTTCAGTCGGGAAATCGTTTTGACATAAATTCCTTGCTGATGGACCTTCAGAGCTAGGTCTTTTTTAACACTTTTCAAAGCATTTTTTATCTTGAACTTCTCAAAGCAAATGTTGCATTTATACGATATCTCGTGAGTATGGTGTCTTGTCAGAGCACTTTCACGAGTGAACCTTCCCAGACAAATGTCACATTCGAAAAGTTACTCCCAATTCAATTGCCACCAATTGACTTTGTTGTATTTTTTCTACTCCCCCATTTCCAGCTATTCGATCGACAATTATAGAAGTGTTTACTTTCTTCTCGGAGTTGTCAAAGTGTATATTTTTATGCACTGTCGTGTGTTGGGTCAGAAAACGTTTTTGAGAAAATTTCTTCTGGCAAACATTACATTCGAATGGTTTCTCACCGGTGTGCACTCCATGGTGTCGCATCAAACTTTGTTTGAGTAGGAACTTTCTCTGACAAATGTCACACTCAAAAGGCAGTTTTCCACTATGCAATTTCATGTGAGCAATCAGAGTATGTTTTCGACCAAATTTCTTCTGGCAAACCCCACATTCGATTAGTTCCTCACCGGTGTGTGTATTTTATGGTGCTGCATCAAAGTTTGTTTATGAGAAAACTTCATCTGACAAATGTCACATTCGAAAAGTTTTTCGCCTGTGTGTAGTTTATGATGTATCAAGGTATGTTTATATTGGAACTCCGTTTGACAGATGTCAAATCCGAAATGTTCTTCGTCGGTGTGTACTTTTTGGTGTTTGATCAAGTATTGTTCCATAGAGGTTCCATATATATATGATATATGCGTGTTGCATCGTCTGCTAAGTCAAAACCAGTGGAAATCCAAAACCAGTGAGAAAAATTTGTTGATTCTGAATCTTCTCAAAATCTATTTGATTGAAACCATGGCTTTCTTCTACTCCCCCGCATCTTATGTAAGCTGACTGAGTCTGCCCATTCATTCAAATATTTATATATCCTGCCTCTAGTTCATCTTTTATGAAATTCGCTTATCTGCTTCCTATCAAAGCTGCTTATAATTCCAATCTGAGGATCGACGGAGCTTTATTGGAAGCCGCACGAGCTCTAGCAATTATCAGTGATATCGGTACTAAAACTCTTTTCTGATAAGACTATAGGAGATGAACGAGCATCATGCATGAGATTGCATGATGATTCAGTTTTGTTTATCTCATTTCTCAATTTCAACAGAGTCAACATAACTGTCGAATCAAACTTCGTGATATTCAATTTTGAATTTGAAATCAATTTCCCTCAATTCGTTTCACTGTGATTCTTTTACTTCAATTTGGATTCGATTCAAGTTTCTACTTGTATTTCAGAATTAGTGCTGCTGCTTTGCTCGGCACCAAAGAAAAACTCCCCCGACTCAAAATCACAGTCCAAAGGTTGGATCCTTCGAACATTTCAGACCACTTTTTTGGTATGAGTTTTTTTCAACCTCTCGCCAGGTTGGGGATAATAAATTATCCTAAAATTAGCTCTACAATTTCACAAAATTGATTCTTGAAAAATTTACGTTTTTCAGAATTGATATTGCTGATTTCGGCCGAAGATGGCAATCCCATAATGATGGAGAAGAACAGAAAACACGGAAATCAGTTAGAAACTTCGACCATAAAACATGTTTTGTGGTCGAAGGTTAGAAAATTATCCCAAAAAGAGCATAAGTTTAAGCGACCTAATTGGAATTCGCGTGTGGCTTCCTAGCTTATTTTGTATAAGGTTTCCTCTATCTGCAGGTAGAGTATGTACATCTAGAACCAAAATACACTGTGTAATGTTATCTCAAATATCATATTTTTAAGTAATTGAAAGATATAACGCGAATAATCTTTAAAAAACTTTCAAATTATGGGAATGAGGAAGCTCTGAACCATTTTAACATTCACCGATGATAAACCTCCTTCTGTCTTAATTGAACATCAGTATAGGTATCACAATTGATAGGAAATATATTCAAGTGCCCAATAAGATATCGGCCAAGGACAGCTCATTCACCACATGAATGATAAATAAATACATATAAAACATTCTGTGTAATTCAAAAGTAAAACATGAATATAAATAGGTGAAAGTTGAATTACTGAAACCACGGTACTAAAATACATGTTTCATGTTGAAATGACAACAAAATCAAAAAAAAGCAGCGTATCAGAATTTAAAAAAAATTATTCAGAAGTGTATAGGAAAATATTTGTCTCAAATATTCGAAGTAAATTTTGTAGCAAGAATTAAATTGCGGACTAGTTACTTACATCAAATGATGTACCACTGGCATCCAAAGAATCATTTGTTGAGCGAACAATACCTGCTTCTACTTTTTTCCACTTTCAATGTTGTATTAATGCCACATCAAATAACAAGTACGTTATAATAAAATTTTAATTATAATATGATTAACAAAAGTAAATCCCTGTACCGGATAGGATATGTGTTCATGCAATACGTTAGTACATTTTCATTACATTTCTGCCTACTTGATTTATATATATATATATATATATATATATATATATATATATATATATATATATATATATATATATATATATATATATCACACAAGAAGTTGAAGTCCCATCAGTTCTTCTGGAGTGCAAACTGTTTTTGAATGCTTTGTTAAGTTATACGTTAGGTTTTTTTTATTCTGAAATTATATACTAGTGAGAATTGAAAGACGAAAATACAAGAAATAGGTACCTATCTATCACAGATGAATGTCAAATCGATATTAATGTGAATAGACAGTTTTTCATAGTGATAATGTAATCATGAAAAAAATTAAGAAATTAATTAACTTTGGATAACCCAGCCTTACTTTTCAACAAATAATTCAAGAACTTAAAACTCTTTTGTCTGATGGCGAGTTGTAACATAACTGCAGAGGATTGACTGAACTGATATATTGAAATTGAATTGACACACATAACACATCATAATAATAAGGTAGTAACCTTCGATCATTGAGTGGGTTTGTTGTTCGGAGGTAGTAACTTAGGTTGAGATATTGACACTTCTGCCAAAGAGGACACTGCCTTAGATCACCTATAGCCTAACGGGACGATGTACAGAAGACTGGTGCAGTCACTGATGGCAAAAAAGTTATGAAACTCCCCAGAAGATGAAGACATTTTTGCAGATTTCTGTACACATAGTTGACGTTTTGAGATAGTGATTATGTAGTTTGATCATCAATTGAGGAGTAACCTAAATTATTGATAATGATAATAATAATAAGTCTCTATTCATTATTTACTTACATATTGATATTACCGGACAAATAATGAATAATACATGAAATTTTAATTCAATCAACGTTTATGCTTTTATGATAGGTGAGCTGAGATCGGTTTCATAAAAAATGAAAAAAAATAATAATATATCATCACCATGAAGAATATCAAGTCGAACATTGTCACTGCTGCCTTGCCAGAAAGAGAGCCTTTAATCGTTTTTCAAAATTTTTCAGGGAAAGTTCTTCGAATTTAACAAGGATCGTCTTTTTTTTATAACACTGATAGTGCAATTATCGACAATACTGATTTTTTTTGTCGTACCGCCATTATAATGTATATTTCACTGAACGGGACAGATAGCTTGATAAATTGATAACTTTATTTATATATTATTCATAATATATGATGAAAAATTTTCTTGAAAGTGTATAATTGCAGTATTAATGCATGAATGTGATAATTCATCAATTCAATAACCCATATCTTCTTTCTCAATCTTGACGAATTCGTCATAGTGTTGACATCCCGCTTCTTGATATTCGTTTTCCACTTTGATTTCACTTCTAACCGTTTCGTTTTGTTGCGATTCTTCACTTTTAACTTCAGCTTCGACTTCTTTATGATTCCAGTAAGGTTCTATCTTTGTTCCGAAGATGTTTGGGCTGCGATTATCGTCAACAGAAAAATCCTTCAATATCAATTCACTGTCTGAAGGTTTTACGTCAGTATGTGCATTTCTAAGATTCATCGAGTCTACATTGTCTAAAGACCAACTATCTTGCTTGTGCGATTTTTGGTGATTTTTCAAATCATTCTTCCTTTTCAACTTCTTCAAGCAAATCGTGCATTCGAAATCTTTTTTGACGTTATGTACTTTAAGGTGTTTTATCAAATTTCCTTTACGTGTAAACTTCCTCTGACAAATGTCACATTGGAAAGGTTTTTCGCCGGTGTGTGATTTACGGTGTTGTATCAAAGTTTGTTTGCGTAAGAACTTTCTCTGACAAATTTCACATTCTATAAGTTTTTCGCCAATGTGCACGATATGGTGTCGCATGAAACTTTGTTTATGAAGGAACTTTTTCTGACAAACGTCACATTGGAAAGATTTTTCGTCGGTGTGTACTTTACGGTGTTGATTCAATTTGTGTTTAACAGAGAACTTCTTTTGACAAATGTCACATTCTAAAGGTTTTTCGCCAGTGTGCACTACACGGTGTCGCGTGAAATTTTGTTTAAGTATAAACTTTTTCTGACAAATGTCACATTCGAAAGGTTTTTCGCCAGTGTGTATCTTAAAGTGTGGAATCAACTTGTCTTTACGTGAGAGCTTCCTTTGACAAATGTAACATTCGAACAGTTTCTCCTTGTTTAACGATGCGTGAATTTGAAATGGCATTTTATCAGAAATTTGGACCCGAATGTTTCTTCTTTCATGCACTACACGAGGTTGGCACATTGAGTATACTTTTCATTGAATTGTTCCTGATGTAACATGGAACTTTCCACAATTCAGATGATTCTTAGTGGCCAAACTGGATCTTTTTCATCTGCAGCTCAAAATCTGTAACAATATGAAACTAATTATTATTCATCTGTGACGATTATTGTAGGTGCTGTTGGAAACAATATCAGGGATGGAACAACTAATATTCTCATAATGTCATGATGGCTTTACTAATATACATAATAACTATGGGCGATAACTATTATAATATCTTCATTCCAAAAGTACACCCTTAGTACGATTATACGAAATTATAAGGTTGCCAGTTAGAATGTAGCACCATATCCTTTGTCATTACGAAGATAATCATGATTAACATTCCAACTGTTTTTGAGTGTATAACTGAACACCTTGGAATTGGTTATTACACAAGAAACGTCATCAACTTTTGATGATGATTCTTAGAGAGTCGAAGCAATACAGCAGCATATTATTATATGTTACGCATACCCATGCATACTAAAATTTATTCACAGCAAACTATTATAAGCCGATAAAAGTTGTTGCTTACAAAATCAACAAACTATGTAAATTTTAATAGGACGTGCCAAATCTTTGTCTAATCGTCCGATGACATGTATAGTTCTATTTCATCTTAAGAATTGTAGATTGTTATTGTTACACATCTTGTTTTCTGAGGCATCCCTCAGAATACCTTGAAGGAATGTGCGAGTCGAAGAGACGGGGATCTACGGTTTACGAGTTACAAGTGGAATCCAAACCACTGCCACTGTGCTAAGTTCCTAGTAAGTTCCAACTTCATAACGTGATTGCCTGTTTTTACTCTCATAATAGTTGAATTTTGTTGAAATGATAATATAGACTTGTCAAGAGAATGTCAATGAATCTTTTTAGACAAAAAAGGGAAATAATTATTGGCCAGGCAATTATTTGATGAGAGAAATAACATTCGATGACCAAGACGTGTATACGACACTGTAGTATTATAGTAGTACTATCAGAGTACTCGACGAAAAATGCTGGTGTGACCGAAATCTATTATCAAACTTCATGTGGTCAGAAAAGTTGGACACTTTCGAACCCTTTGTGATCTGTAAGTGGAAGCCATACGTCCGTTTGAAGCAGTCCCACCGACAAAGAAAACTCCAGGACGTGAAGTTGAAGCAACTCCATCGACGGAGATAACACCATATTCCAATCATTTGAGATGAAGCTGAGTAAAGCAGTTTGAGCATTGGGTTGGACAGTTGAAAGTCGTCTATTGCTGAAGCAGAATGGTTATTTATGTAGTAACTGGAAATTCTCTTCAAATAAGAGTTGGTAAGAGTCCAAACATAGAACACAATTTTGCCAACTGTGGTGAATGGTGGTGAAAACAAACATACCAAAAATTGTCCTTCTTATCATCTCAAGATGGTATGTGCTATAAGTGCATTTGATAGATAGTTACAACTAAGAATTAACTGATCATTTGAACAAACACTAGAAATGACCGTACAGTACTTACTATTCGACATAAAGTAGAACATTATAATAATAATTATTCAATACATTATAGTCAGATTGAACGTTCATTGAAAAATGCATAACTCTGTCTAAAAACTCTTCATTAACTCACTAATCGACCTCTCTCTCAATCTTGACGATTTCTTCACAGTTGGGAAATCCTACTTCATGATGTTCAATTTCCACTTTGATTTCACTTCTCACTAATTCGTATTGCTGTGATTCTTCTTCCTTCACTATGGTTTCGATTTCATTGTGAATCGAGCGAATTTCGACATTTGTTTTGGAGTTGTTGATGCTGCGATCTAGAACAGCAAAATCATTTCGACCAAAATCACCGTCTGAAGGTTTCACATCAGTTTGTTCACTCCTGCCGTTGATTGACTTCATGTTGTCTAACGAACCATTTTCTTGGTGCAATTTTTGGTGATTCTTCAAAACTTTTTCCATTTTGAACTCCTTCAAACAAATCTTGCATTCATAATGTGCTTTGTGAGAGTGAATTGATTGGTGTTTGGTCAATTTTCTTTCACTTGTCAACTTCGTGAGGCAAATTTCACATTCAGAAGATTGTTCCTCGTTATGCAATATTAGGTGGTTGGTCAGAGTTTGTTTTCGGCGAAATTTCCTCTGGCAAACCTCACATTGGAAAGGTGTTTCACCAGTGTGCATTCTATGGTGTCGCATCAAATTTTGTTTACGTGGGAACTTCTTATGACAAATGTCGCACTCGTAACGTTTCTCGTCGGTGTGTGATTTATGGTGTTGAAGCAAAGTTTGTTTACGTGGGAACTTCTTCAGACAAATTTCGCATTCAAAAGGTTTTTCGCCGGTGTGCACTCTATAGTGATGCTTCAAACTTTCTGCTAGTATGAACTTCCTCTGACATATGTCACATTCGAACGGTTTTTCGCCGGTGTGTACTTTGTTGTGTCGAATCAAAGTTTGTTTCCGTGGGAACTTTTTCTGGCAAATTTGACATTCGAAAAGTTTTTCATCGCCGGTGTGAAGTTTATGGTGTTGTATCAAACTGTGCTTCTGCCGGAACTTCTTCTGACAAAGGTCGCATTCGAAAGGTTTTTCGTCGGTGTGTACTTTATTATGTTGAATCAAAGTGTATTTGCGTGGGAACTTCTTCTGACAAATGTCACATTCGAAAAGTTCTTTGCCGGTGTGTAATTTATTGTGTAGCTTCAAACTGACTTCAAGTAGAAACTTCCTTTGACAAATGTCACATTCAAAAGGTTTTTCACCAGTGTGCACTTTATGGTGTTGCTTCAAACTCTCTTCAAGTAAGAACTTCCTCTGACAAATGTCACATTCGAACAGTTTTTCGCCGGTGTGTAATTTATGGTGTTGAATCAAAATGTCATTACGTGTAAACTTCTTCGAACAAATATCACAGTCGAATGATTTTTCGCCAGTGTGCACTACGTAGTGTCGAGTCAAACTTGTCTTGAGAGCGAACTTTCTCATACAAATGTTACATTCGAAAGGCATCCCCTACTATGCAATTTCATGTGTGCAGTCAGGAGATATTTTTTGGACAAATTTCGCATCAAATTATTTATACTTGTAAGGTTTCTTGAATAAGGAGAGTATCTTAATGCGTTTTTTCCTAAATTGGGGCCTCGAATGTTTCATTCATGCATGAACTACATCAACTTGGCGCAGTTCATCATTTTATAGTTTCTCATGTCACCCGAATTGTACTTTGCATGAGAATTTGATAACGAAAGATGAGTTCTACCAAACTTTTCACAAGTCAGATGGTTTTTGGAGGCCAACCGGATCTGTTTCATCTGTACCTCGAAATCTGCAACAATATGAAACTAATTAATATAAATCTACTAGGTTTATTATTGCTGATTTTGGAAAATAACGTCACGAGAATAATATTATACCTCGATTCCAAATGGCTTCAAAAATGAAAACTACTCGCACACTAAGAAACCTAGGGTTATAACATACTTAATGAAAAATCTCGGCCATGAATGCCAATTTGACAATTTGCAAGCTGCCATAACTTTTTTCAAAGTCTAGCGATTTTCATTCAGATCAAAGTATTCGGAAGCTGCATTCTTTCTGCTGAATCACTTCTTAAAACTCATCGAGTTCATACACCAGCTGTTCAAATGAAGTATTCCTGGAAAAGGAAAAGTTTGGATGGTCCCATATTCCTCAGGAATTTTTATTATTTTAGCCTTATCTCATACAGGATGTGAAATTTCGATTTTTTTTTATTTTCTCTATTTTTATGCATCTCTGGTGATTTGATAAAATTATAGAGGATAATCATAATGCACTGTTAAACAATGAAAAACGTCTCAGAGAAGAGACTTCGGCATCCTTCGGGGAACAGCAGTAACTCAATCAGAGGGGACGCAAAGAGATATTTGCCGAGACTGTCGATCCGAATAGAAGATTCAGAATTTCAATGGTATGTGTTTGTAGCAACACTAATCTGAATATACGATTTCGCCCAAATTTCGTTTTTTTTTTGTATACGATTTTTGTTTTTGTGGAAGTTACTGTTGTTCCCCAAGGGATGCCAGTTTCTTACCTGAAAAGTTTTTCATTGTTTTACAGTGCATTATGATTTGAATGTCCTCTATATTTTTTTCAAATCATCAGAGATGCGTGGAAATACAGAAAATTTGGAAAACCGAAATTCCACATCCTGTATGAGATAAGGCGAAAATTATAAAATAGTTTCAAAATACTGGCTTGAAGATCTGAAAGAAGTGATTCTCAAAAAATGCAAAAAATCCTGAGGAATATAGGACCATCCAAACTTTTTCTTTTTAGCAATACTTTTTTGAACAACTGGTGTATCAGGAATCGGTAGAAATCGATGAGTTTTGAGCAATGCATCTTCAACGGCTTCCGAATGCTTCGATCCGATTGAAAATCGGTAGATTTTCTAAAAAGTTATGGCAACTTGGAAATTTCCGAAATAATTTGTGGTCCACTCAATTCTTCGAGTACTTTAGTTTCGTTCATTGTCGCCAACTACCACGCAACCTGAAATACAGGATTCAGGAACGAGAATAAGAGGGCGGTCGTTACATAGTTTAATAGACAATAGACAAGACAAAATAGGCAAAACTGCTGGTAGACGGAGGAATTCTGGTTACAAGATGTTTTCATTGAATAACCAAATTGTCACTTTTCATTGTCAAAACCGACAGCATATTGGAAAGATTTTGCAAAGAGAAAAATATTTCAATTGTGTTGAGAACGGGAGCAGATTCGTTCCCGACACGTCCACCAAGATAAGTAGAGGTTTCATTCTTAATTAATATATTTGTTTTCCACATTTTTCGAAAACAAGTTATCACTGACAAATATAAAGTTTCTCTTCTAGGTATCTGAAGGTTTAATTTCAAGCGCAGATTGATTGGGACAGATCACAAAATCTGTCCTCACTACAAATATATTGAAATCATTTTTAATAACTTCTACTTTATTTCTTACGAGGAGAGAAAATCATACAAGAAGCTGGAAAATGAATGTACCACCTCCTCGAAAAACTTACAGACAGTATCATTGCCTTTCTCCTACTCCCTAGGCTGGCGGTATTTTGAATTCATTTCTTAATGCCACTGACCTAACTGTATCATAGTCTGAGTGTACTTAGTATTTTTTTTACTATCGATGCCTCAAGAATCTGTTTTGAATTTTTTCTAAACTATTTTTGTGTACGAGATGAGAAGGATGCCAGACTACAGCACCATATTCAAGTTTAGGTCTGATCAGAGTATTGTATAGTATGATAACCGCTTTGGTGTCATTTTAATGTGCACTTTGTCTCATTACAAATCCCATAGTTTGTAGTGCCTGTGATGCTATGTGATCCAAATGTGGTTCAAACGAGAGTGTGGAGTTATAGTATATACCCAAATCTTTAAATGCATCTACCCTGAATAATGAGATATCGTTCATCGAGTAATTGTATATTGTCTTAGTAATTTTTCGGGTACACGACAGAACAATACACCTGGATGCATTGAATGGGAGTTCGTTTTTCACACTCCATCGATGGACACTATCGATGTCTTTCTGTAATTTGACATAATCTTGTACGGTTTCGACTTCTCTATTGAATTTCACTCAGAATACTTTATATCCTGTGTTACGTCATTTATGAGTGTGAGAAAAATCAGTGGGCCCAGGTTTGAACCTTGAGGGACCCTAGAGTTTTCGCGAAATTTTCCCGAACAATTACTACCATATTTGACTCTGAAGTGTCGATCATTCTAATACAAGGATAACAATTCAAGTGCTTGGGTATCAGCGCCACTTTTATGGAACTTTTCTAGTATCACATCATGATTAACTTCATCGAATGCCTTCTGGAATTCTGTGTAGATAACATCGAACTACCCCTTAGACGGCCTGCAAATAATTAATCTCTTGACACCGTATTCCAAACCTGTTTAATAATGCCCCGAATCTCAACTTGGCTGAACTTTTCTGAATGGTGTTTTAAAATTTTTCAAAACTTAGGAAGGTGAAAACTACCTCTTAGACGGCCTGCAAATAATTCATCTTTCGACACAGTATTCCAGACCTGTTCAATAAAACCTCTAATGAATCTCAACCTGGCTGAACTTTTCTTAATGGTGTTCTCGAATTCTCCAAAACTTAGACGGTCTGCAGATAATTCATCTCGTGCCATGGTATTATGGATATAGTATTCTATCAGCCAATTCATGTACCAAACTTCAGTTTTGTGAGTTTTTTCTGAGTGGCGTTTTTTCTTTTCATCATTACTCATGTTGTCAACAACTCATGATTCATGGTTTTCATGAGCTCTATTTGTGAATTGCGATCATAATTCTTCTATAGCTAGATAAAACATTGTTTTCGCAATAAAATTATTTTCCGACGCCACTGGTAAAATTGCTGCTGGAAAAAAAAGGCCGCTAGAAAGTGGCTGCTAAGTTCACACCGGTAAGAAAAATCTTTTCAAAATAACCTATTGATCAATCAATAACCACTTCAAGGTAAACTCACATGCAAAATTGAAATTCAATTATTCCAAAGTTGATTCAGTTTCACATTGATTCATTGCCTTTAAAAATAATGCCAATAATAATTTTAACATTTTGAGCTCATGACTTTTAAAACATTGATATGAACTAGTTTATAACATCAATATTGAAATGATAATCGAAGCATTCAAGATATGATGAAAGAATTTTATCGAAATCGATTAATTTTTTCAGAGGCTAATAATCTCACAAAGTTGGAATGTAAAATAGAATTCCATACGAATCATAAGAAAGGGCACTTTCCATACCATCCAGTATTATTTTTTGTCTAATAACATTGCAATAAAAAACCGAGTATTTTTCTATTCTACTTGTCTATATAGACTGTTATAACAAAACTATATTCAAAGACAGTTCTGTTTATTATGGCACTGGCACTGATACAGGAAATATGTGTATATTGGAAACTCGCTTGGAAAGCTACTTTTTCTTAAAAATATCGAGTACTCACAACTGCTACGCCTGATAGCTACATGAAACACAACTGCATATGATTATTGTTCGATAATATCATCATTTTCACTCCTTTACAACTTTAAACACTGTAAACAATGATTATTGAGGTTGACACTTTTTCTTCTTCTCTTCTTATAACTTCATATCATGTAGGAAGGCGTATATAAACGATGGAACGATCGACAAGAATGCGAAATTGGTGAAAGCATAGACAAAGAAGCATAAGCAAGGAGTATATATACTATATTTATTATTCTATTAGATAACTATACCGTCAAAACGTCAATTGAAATTTCAAATTGAAAGAATTGCAGTAGGCTACGACATTTTGTGTAATCTTGATTTTGACTTCAATAATAATTTATAATTCATGAACAATTTAGCATTCGACATAATGAACAGAACGTCAAATTTCAAATTATTAGAATTGTAGTAGAACTGGAAGAATTAATAATTCTTAAATGAAAACTTTAGTGTGCCATGAAAACATTTGAATACATTTGTTTGTAACTTTGATAGTTAATAATTCTCAATAGTTGTGTGCGTGTCAGAGAAACTAACATTCAAGTATGAATAACCGTGAAAATGATGATAGCTTCACTAATCAAGAGTAATTGGATATGATACTGATTTATGGAGAATGCGTTAATAATCGTCGGGCTGCCCTACGTGCATACAGAGAGAAATACGAATGCCAAGCGCTATGTATTTCACACGCTTGGCTTCGAATTTGGCAACAAGTGGATCATTTTATAGAAAGCGTACTGTCTTTAAAAGAAAAAATGCTACGGACGATGAGCATACCGTTGCAGTTTTAGGAAGAGTGGTTGTTGATCCCCATATCTCTATTAAAAACATAGAACAGGAGAGCGGTATTTCTCGTTCATCAATTCAGCGCATTCTCAAAATTGCCAAACTCAATCCATTTAAAATTCATCTGCATCAAGGATTACTACCCACAGATTAAGAGAGGAGACTTGCGTTTCTTGCTTAGTACGCTACGGCACGTGTTATTGTGGTCAGATGAGAGTCGTTTCCATAATAATGCAACTGTAAATCGACATAATTGTCATTATTGGTCGCAAAATAATCCACACTGGCTAATTTTCAAGTTATCTGGAGAGGCAATGCATGGTGCGGCATGATTGATGGATTCATTTTAGGACCAAAATTTTACGATGGTACGTTAACTGGTCCAATGTACCTAGAATTCCTTCGGGATGAACATCCTCATTTTCTTGAAAACATTCCTTTACATATGTGTAGAAACATTCATTCTCAACAGGATGGTGCACCCCCCACAATGCTATAGCGGTAAGGAATCATTTAAATGAAACATTTGGAGATAGATGGATCGGCACACACGGACCGATAAGATGGCCTGCAAGATCTCCAGATTTAACACCACTGGATTTCTTCCTTTGGAGGTATTTGAAGATCGTGTGTACCAGCCTCCTCCTATTGATTTAGAAGATCTAAAAAACAAAATGAGGAATGAATGTACAGCCCTTAATGCTGAGGTGTTGAGAAGTGTTACTTCGCGTGCACTACTCCACCAAGCTGAAAGATGTGTAGAAGCAGTTGGTCAACATTTCGAACATATGCTTTAGTTATTATATTCTCGAGCCCCCTTTCGTTGTAATTTTCAAGATTAAACAAAATATCGTAGCCTACTGCGATTCTTTCAATTTGAAATTTCAATTGACGTTTTCTCCATCAAATCAAATGTAGAATACAAAGTGTGATACATCGTTGGAAAAGTGATTTTGAGTAGAAAGCAAAAATTGCGAAAAATATGTCACGTCCATATGATATAGTTTATTTGGTTTTTATTATATATCAGATCAGATTCAAGGTAGCAATGAGATTTGAATTAAGTTGTTCTCAGTTAACGATTATTGGCACAAGGATTGTAAGTACGCCACTGGGTGCTCAAATACAAAACGGGATTCGTAATAAAATATGATTATTTTCCTAAGGCTGGTGCCTTATTGTAGTTTCCTCCTTTTTGGTCAGTTCTGGCATGTTCTCAATAGGTGTCGGTATACTAGTATCGCATCGAAGTAGAAGTTTTATATTATTTGGTTGCTGTTACTGTCCGCGCAAGATAATTATATGTATGTTGTTTTTATAGGTCTGGAGCTCCGAACAACAAACCCACTAGAAGGATCACAAAACAAATATTCTGATGCTAACATGAATTCCCAGAATTATCATAATATTAGTACCCAATCGTCGCCAGTGTTGTCATATCCAATCATCAAAAAGTGATGAATAGTCCATAATATTTAAATTCCTTTATAAATTCATGTAGTTCAATGCACAAATATAATAATAAATTTGGGTCATGACGATTATGAATCAGTTCTGATAGATAGAAGATTGCTACTTAGCAATTTTACTTTCTTGGGGGCTTGAGGACCAGCATGGGTATCGTGAATACTTTTTGCTCAACGTTGCAACACCGCCATTTGATATTGACAGTCAACGGCGATTATTGCTTTGTTTGGTATCTGTCATTATTTACGTTTTGATTTATCGATATTATTCAACTTGTGTTCAGTTTTGTGTACCCAGAATTCATCAGAAACTCAGTTTATTTCCCGTTTTGGTGATTTGATATAATGGTGAGACGTTGTGAGGTGTGTTAAAGACAATTTGAACCGGCGATCAAAACACGTCATTTCATAGGTGAGTTACCATTGTCGTGTCATTCGAGATTTTGAAGCATTTTCCCAAATGGAACGGATAAAAATGGATTTGAATTGAATTGAAGAAATGCTGAAAAGTACCACTGAAATTGTTACGGATTTCCAATTCGGTTTCATCATGAATTAATAATAAATTTGACCCCCTCTGACAACACGGCACTGGTGCTGGGAGAATCAGCTCCTGCTATCCTTGTTCAGACAAAGATATATACTATAGATGTTGCTTCCAAACAAACTGTATTGCCAGGGCTGTGGATTACTTATCTAGTCTGTTCAATGATCGAAGGTCTGGAGTCTCGATCCAGACAATGTGAGTATTTATTTATGTCGAGGGTCGCGCAGCGTGGTAGAACCGAGCCGACTACTTTGACGATATTTATCTTTCTCAGAGATAAATCTTGATGGCTTTGGCAGAACGCGGGTATTTCGCACTGAATTTTCATCTATAAGAATATGAGGGGTATTCCCGATCTCTCGTATTCCACCTCGTATGTTTACGAATTTGACGTTTCGTATACAATCCAGACAGGTGATTGGTTGACATACTTACGAAACGTCAATTTCGTAAGTATAAGAAGAAAAATACGAAGATCAGGAATCCCTAATATCGAAATAAAAATACAAGCTCTCATTTAGTTTCATCAAATCTTGCAAGTTGAATTTGACCCACTTCTAATCGTCCGAATGATTAGGAATTTGGCAGGTGGACATAATTTTTACGACAAGGCATTAAATGCAGAAATGCAAGGCAGAAATGAGAAAAATTGCGGACGAGTTTTGTGGTTATCGTCAGATTTTACTCAAAATCGATGTCTGGTGGTCTTTGGAGTCGGAAATTAGAAGTTTTTGTCAAAAATAGAAAATTCAACATGGCGGCTCCAAAATGGCGGAACACTTATTTTGGTCTGATTCTATTAAAGATTTGTATTTTGAGATTTTCGGGGTCATATCGATATTATGATTATTTGTCAAAATCCCGAAATTCAACATTGCGGCCCCGAAATGACCATTTTTTTTTCATAATGATCCCAGTCTATTCGGTATCTGGGGTATTCGGAGGAGATTATAATTTTTCGTCAAAATTAAGAATTCAACATCACTGCTCCAAAATATCGGAACAGTTTTGTGATTATATCTAGTCAGATTCTTTTCGAAATTTTCATTTGGGGGTTTTTAGGGTCGGACATTATGAATATTCGTCAAAAATCAAAAATTCAACATGACTTCAAAATGCCGGAACCGAGGGCGAAACAGTTTTGTGATTTTGGTCAGATTCGATTAGGAATTTTCGTTGTGGGGTTTTCGAGGTCGGAGATTGTGATTTTATGTCAAAATTCAAAACTTCAACATGGCGGCTCCAAAATGGCAGATATTTTTTTGATTTTGGTCTAATTCTAAACTAAATTGCTTAGTATGGAGGTTTTTGGGCCCAGTGTCTGTCTGTCTGATATCATATATCATGCAAGTTAAATGAATGAACAAAATAACAAAAATTAAACAAGCTTTCATTTAAATACTGTCTGTAAGTTCTTCGAGGAGGTGGTACATTCGTTTTTCAGCTTTTTATGGGATTTTCTCTCCTCGTTTCTGAAAAATAGAGTAGAAGTTATTGAAAATTATTGCAATATATTTGTAGTAAGGACAGATTTAGGATCTGTCCCAAAATGTCACTGCGTTTGAAATTAAACCTTTAGATACCTAAAAGAGAAATTCTCTATTGGTCAGTGACACCTTGTTTTTGAAAAAAATTGGAAATACAAATATATTTAATAATAATAAAACCTCTACTTATCTTGGTGGACGTTTCGGGAACGAATCTGCTCCCGTTCTCAACACAATTGAAATATTTTTCTCTTCGTAAACTTTTTTCAATGTTTCCGATTCTGACACTTAAAAGTGACTAAAAAAAAAAAGGTTTCATTTGTTGTAACAAGATGAAGAACTGGAAACTGGCACCCCGACCGGCCGCTGTTTATACATGGTGTTTTATTATTGTTGCACGAAACTTCGAGGTCAGATTTGTTGGGTCAAAATATGAAAAAAAGTCAGAATGAAAACCAAACTTATGCATAGCTGTTGGAAGAAAATCTGTGATACTCGAGATAGCTATTTAGCTACAGCCGATCGATCAGCAAACTAATCGGATAACTAGGTATACTTACAAAAATCGGATATCTTATCGGATAACTAGGTATACCTAACAAAAATCCACTTGAAACATTTCTGAAACGAATCGATCTTGAATTTTCGTGCAACATTTTGATGACACACCCTGTATAGGCATTGCAGAACCGAACAGATTGAAGGGTAGGTATGTTTTTCAATCGTTTCTACTGGCCTGTCGAACTATATGTATATAATATATCGCGACGGCTCTGATCGAATTCGACGGAACAAAAGAATTGAATATCTTTATTCGCATATTTATTTTGTATTGGCTCTCAACCCATTCTGAATTACTTCATCGATATCGATATCTGCTTCCAGGATGATGGTTGCAACGATCACCTTTGTGTACCTACCACAGTAAACACCAAATTTGTGTCAGGCATTTGAAGAGTTTGAAATGTAGTATTTTTGAATAGTACAATATTATAACAGGTATTTGATCTCTCTTCGTCGGGTGTTTGACAGATGCTTTGTTCAGAACCAAGCCGCGAACACGTGTTCTTGTGACAAAGTCGCTGTAGGTAGGGAGGTGATAATAATAATGATAATGATATTATTGATAATTTACTCACCTAAATGAGAAAAAACACAATGGGTAACTAACAAGTGTATACATAAATAACAAGCGAATAAAAAATAATATAATATAATATGCGCGGTAAGCAAAATGAACATTCTATCGATAAACAAAAAAAGTAATGTTTTTGTTATGTCATTTCGAACTATGGCAACAAGAAAATGTAAAGTAAAACGCACTAGTATGAAAATTTTTCACAAACGCACATTCGCATCAATGATCGATGCGATGATGAATGTAATGATATTTCAATTGAGAATTTAACTGATGATATGATCACATATACATAAATGCCTATGCCCCCACTTATCATATATCTAGATTCATTCCGCATCCCGATCTCTCAAAATATGAATCCACTACAATTCAAGAAGATCAAGTTTATCGACTTTATCGTTTCATATCGATGATACCAATAATATCGATAACAACGATAATAGCGATAACATCGATAATTTTGTTAGTGTGAATTTTTATCGACATCATCGAGAATTATCGATGAATTTGACAATCCCTAGACATAACACAGTTGAGTCATTTCGATACGATGAACTTGAATTAATTTATCTGCGCACAGATCTATTATCATGAAATTGACATAGGTATTTTCATCAGATCGGTTACTCTAACGGGTCACCGCTTGGGTATTCTCGTTCCAGACTGCTATATTTTGGATAGCCGTCGACAATGAGCGGAACTGACTAGAAACATGTCTCATAAACACTCCTAATGCTCATAATTGAAATATTCTTGGTCGTTGGAACTCGTTGGAAAGTGTATTTCAAGCACTCGTTACATTTCCGCACTTGTCGCTACACGGCTCGTACTGAATATCTTCTCGATGGCCTATTAGAAGTATCTAGAGAACGGAGCAGAATATATTTTTGAAATTTTGGGTACGGAAATGGGATGTCAAAATCTAGCTCTTGAAAATATTTTCACATGTGCAATGTTGCCAGATCTAGTGTTACTAAGAGCAACTTTTGAATTTCAAATGGAACACCCTATATATCATTAGATTCTCGAATTCTGAGACATTTGAATTGATTGTTGATTTTCGACGGCGAAAACTGCGACATTTTTCTTGCCAGTTACGACAGAAAGCTGAAATTTCTACAGCGGCTTCCCAACACACAGGTATCTGAATCTTATGAATTCTCGTGCATATTGAATCAATATTATACAGGGTGTGAAAAAAGGTGCGTCAAACTTGGGTACAAATAAACTCCAAAAATTCGATTTTTTCAATAATTTCTATCATACATTACCTTCCGAATGATATAATATGTCCCTTCGCCTATCTTCAACAGTTTTTGAATTATAGGATTGAAAAGGTGAAGTTCGAGTAATGGGAATGGCATATTTATATACGAGAGGAAAGATTTAGAAACCATTCTCCATTCATGGTCAGTTTAACATGATAATACCAAGGGCATTCAGAAAATTGATGAAGATATTTTATGAGATATTTCGGAAGAAAAATAAAATTTGTTCAAATTTGATTGTAGTGGGCCACATGACTCAAATTTATCAGACACAAATGATGATTAACCTAACGATGACAATTTTATCCTGGTTTATATCGATATAACATTTGAAAAGAATCGACTTTTCGATCTTATTCGTGCCCGAGTTTGACGCACCTTTTTTCATACCCCGTAGTCAAAATTTTAAAAATATATTTCTCATATATTTTTTTGATCTGATTATAAGTCTCGCCTTTCCCAATGCTAATGCTAGACCTTGTTTATACTGCTATGCCACGACCATGCTAATTGTGAAGGCAAAAGGCAAAGCAGTTCGCACGATGACTGAGTCATTTACGTACGGCAAAAAATACGCCAATTGAGCGTTGACTCTGGGCACCGACCTGTATCCGAATGCACCCGAGAGGTATGAGAGGAGCGGGGTAGGTAACGATTCAAGTGAGCCAGAGACCAGCAAAAACGATCTGCAAACTCTGTACCAACCAGTGTTGCCAAGAGTATAAAATAATTCACTGCAAAACAGTAGTTGTAAATAATTATTGACTTCCATCTTATTGACAATTGTTGCCCTATTGCTGAACCCCAGCATCAAATATTTTACCCCGATAGTATGTACAAGGATTATCACTATATTCTGACTCATAGTTACCACGCACGTGGGCGTGGCTAGTGTGACGTCAGCTTGTGAGAAATTTCGCCATATTGGTGTTATTGGGCTATATTTTGCGTGTGTTTACTGTCGCAAATCAAGAAAATATCTCTTCGAAATAATCAACTTAGAAGTTTTAATTTGATTGAAGATGAGCTGCCCAGTGTATGGTTGTAATGTTGACAATAAGTGCAAGGGCTTTGTGTCTGGTACAAACTTTTATAGCTTTCCTAAAGACAAGGAAATGCAAAGTGATAGGAAAGAACTGTGTGGACGACAGGACAGACAGACATTGTCGAAGTCCAGTAGAAGTGAAAAAATTGGTATAGCAATTTTTTTGACGCAAATATCATTTAATTTTCATTGGATATCCTCGAACTTGCGAAAATTCCGAGTATTTGGCAACACGGCATCAATATTTATACTTCCACGAGTAGTTTCATAGAGGTGATGAAACTTACGATATTTTATACCAATTCTTGCTCCATAACAAATTAGAAAAGAATTATACATAATGAGTAATATATAAATATGATTCAAGAATCGAACACATTCGTGTAACTTGTAACCTTTCGTATCATTGAAAACGCGGGTCGACGTGAATGCCATCAGCTGGTTGTTTACGGAAACAACATCTCACGAAATCACAGTTGGTAGCATTGGATTGCGAGGTACGTGTGTACCGCCGTCTATTAGGTAGGGTACGAACCGGTACGAACCGGCCCGAACTCGCAAATTAATGTTTTCTACTTCATCTTTGAACGAAATTCCTTCAGAATCTAACATAATAAACCATAAATAGCGTCCTTGTGTCAAATTTCAGATTCAAACATGCTTTTAGTTCGAAGGAAGGCGTTTCAGATGCTGATATTTTGGTGAAGCATTCCTCAATTTTGGTTCCATAGGATGAGGTAATTTCATTTGAATCTGAGACACAAATTTTACAATGTTTACATTTTTCAATCATATTTTTTTCAAATGGAAGAGTTTTGGCTCCAAAAAATACTCATTCCCTAATTTGAACTTTCCTCTTTACAATAATTCAATTACTTTTGGGTTTGAATCCATGACAAGGCCGGAAAGCATGCTGAAAAAAGGGTCTGTCAAACCATTTTAGTGAAACGCCCGTCTTAAAGGAAAAAAAACTGAAGCATGTTTTCGTTGAAAACGAACAAAAACAAGAGGTGAGCGGGGACTCGCGTTCTCGTATGACCAGGGACCGGACGGAATAGGCATCCACATATATTTTTTCGCAATAAAAAATTTTTCCCAAAACTTGTGTCAAGTGCGTCGGAGGCAAATTAATCGCTCGTTTAGAAAAAGAAGTCCTAGCTATGCAGAAGAACATTCGCAACAAGAAGAGCAAGAAATCCAGTGCACATGGTGAGTGGCATTTCTATCTACCTTTCTTGTGCCAAATTTACCTACATACAGTCCATTGCATAAGTCTCGCCCGATACATTTGGTCCAAACGAACCGGATACTCAGTATCAGTGGCACATTGAGTATTAATAAATAATAAATTTATTCACCACAGAATTATTTTTTACAATAATGCTTTCAATACAACAGCAATCCAACAAAAGGGTAAATAAATACAAAAACCCAAAAAGGTAAACCTGCGCATGGGTACTTTGAAAATGTTTATCATCCTATGTGATCTTTCTATTGTTTGTACTCCAAAATATAAATAATAACTATGGTAATAATATAATAATAATAAATAATAATTACGACTGTTTTTACACACAGACACTGACACAATTTCTATCACACACACAAACACACCCAGAAATCTAAGCTAAGGTATAAACAAGTTAGTGAGATAAGTTTTTATAATGAATGACTATCAAGAAACCACAATGCGATTGATATTTCTAGTTATTTTTCATATCGATTTGTTTCTCAATTGTATATCTAGGTGTTTGCAGAATCCAGGTCTTAAGTTTAGACTTGAAAAGAGTGATGGAGTTTAAATTTTTGAGGAGAGGAGGTAAGTTATTGTATAGCCTAGGAGCAAGAAATGCGTGGCACCTTTGACCAATAGTTTTGTACGTTCTTGGGACTGTCACGGCTCCTATTTTGAATCGTGTGTTATGAGGATGGCATACTTTTTGACTAAGCATTAGATTTTTTCGCTGATAAATCATAAGGGCGAGAAAAAAAATTTGACGAATGTCCATTATTCCACTTTCGATGTACAGATCATCGCTTGGATGAGTGTAACCTCTCCGTAAAATGATTTTCAATATCCACTTCTGTATTACTGCGAGATTTTTCAGATGACAGTTCATAACACCACCCCAAGCAATGATGCCATACATCAAATGGGTATGTATCAGGGCAAAATACATAATTTTGAGGTGTTGTATATCGAAGTACTTTCTAAGATACTTAAATTTTGCCAGGAAGTAGCGGAGTTTTCTTACGAGTATATTAATATGCTCATTCCACTTCAAGTGTCTATCTAGTACGATTCCTAAGTATTTAACTGTCCGAGCACTGTTCAACGTTAATATTTGATCGTTGTATGGAATATCAATGCTACTGAAATCCGGTAAGTTTGGCTCGTAGCTAGTAAAAGGTAGGTACACTGTTTTTTTCAAATTAATAGTCAACAATTTACTATCGAAGAATTTCTGTATTATAATGAATGACTTGCTCACTTTTCGTTTCAGATTGTCCCAGTTTTGATCTTCAAAAAATATGGCTGTATCGTCTGCAAACGCTGTTATTTCACCATGAATTGGTAAGTTGAAGAGCGAGTTTACATATAAAATGAACAGAATTGGCCCTAGCACCGTTCCTTGCGGTACTCCATATGATACTTCCCTTTTTTGACTAATTACTTCTTCGATTTTAACACACTGGGTACGATCAGTCAAATAACTTTTCATCAGGTCATATGCAATGCCTCTGAACCCTATATTTTCCAGATTTTCTAATAGATCTGGATGGCTAACGGTATCAAAAGCCTTGGCGAGGTCAACGAAGATGCAAATTGCCGATAGCTTCGAGTCCATTGCAGTATATATTTTTTTAGTTAGGTTGGCAATTGCATCCTGCGTCGACCTGCCTTCCATGAAACCAAACTGGTTATCTGATATAAGTCCGTATTTCTTTATGAATAATACGAATCTCTCTTTCAATACTTTTTCAATGATTTTACTTAGTGTGGATAATAAAGAAATAGGCCTATAGTTTGATAGTTCTGTTTTTTTTCCGGATTTGTATAGGGGTTTTATTACAGCAACTTTTAGAACGTTTGGGAAGATACCAGTTCGTATTATTTTATTAACAAGATAGGTGAGGGGCTCTGCAATGAAATCAATGTTTTTTTTTAAAGTTTCAGCTCCTATATTATCTAGTCCTGGTGCTTTGTTAGGCTTCAGTTCACTTATAATTTTTTCTATCTCTTTCTTATTTGTTTCTTCTAGGTATATTGAATTCTGGAGTCTCGTACTTCGATATGTTTCTTGCGGCTTGTTTATTTTTTGTGCTAGTTTTGTTCCTACTTGACTAAAATATTCGTTAAACATTTCTGCGATCGTTAGTTTGTCGGATGTAACTACGTCTTCTGATTCAATTTGCTTAATGTCATTGCTAGCTTTCTCATTTTGTTGTAGTTCCCTGAGACATCGCCACATATTTTTTGGGCAATTTTTATTTTTATTTATTTCCGTTTTGTAATATTTTGTCTTTGCCTTATCAGTTAATTCTCTAAGATTATTGCGGTATTGTCTAAATTCGTTCCGTAGATCATCGTTTCTTGGATTATTTTGCATTCTTTGATACAATTTATTTTTTCGATTTATAGACGTGACTAAACCAGTTGTTATCCATGGCTTCCGTTTCAAATTTTTTCTTCCTAACTTTATTTTAACCGTGCCTGCTCCTACGTTATCTTTTATCTTTTTTATAAATAATTCCATTGCTTTATTTGTGCTAGTTTCTGAGTAAACATCCATCCAGTTTTCTTTAGCTAATCTCTCTCTCAATATATCGAATTTTATGTATGTTTTGAAGGAATCACCGTGTTGGTGATTTTCATTATTTTCAGTTGTAAAATCATATTGAAGAATTTGGGCATAATGATCCGTAAGTGCACTTTTGAAAATAATTGGCGAGAATAAGTCATGTTTTTGATCGGTTTTAAGAAAGATATGGTCTATACAACTTTTGGAGTCTCCCTGTATCCTGGTATATTCATTAATAAGTGAAGTATAGTTGTATTCGTTCATTATATTGAGATACTCATTGGCTGATTCAGTTTCGCTTAAAATATTGATATTTATGTCCCCTATTATAAGGTTGATTGTTTTATTAGTGTCCTTATTATTTTTCAGGTATTCATTCAATGCTGAATTGAAGCTCAATGGGCACGTAGAAGGTGACCTATATATTGCTAAGAGTTCAAAACATTTGCCATTTTTCTTACTATTAATTTTTAATGCTGTTACGTCATTGAATATAACAGTTTCATTTCCTGACAACAGTTTTTTTTTTATATATATAATAACTCCATCACACTTGTTCAGGTTGCCATTTGAATATACCAAATCATAACCATTCAAAGAGAAAATATCAGTGTCATAAATTTTCCACGTTTCCGTAAGTACAATTATATCAAACTCAATCTTGAACCCTTGCAACATTACCTGTAGTTCATCAAAATTTTTTGCAAGACTACTTATATTGTTATGAAATATCCTCAATGTATCACAGTTATTCCTTTCTAGAATATCATCGCATTCTGCTATGGAATTTAATTCGACTGTTTTTATTTCAGTTATTTCATAATCTCTCACATAATTGTCCATTTTCTAATTTCTAATTTTGATCTGATATATCGCATCTATAGATAATTTAAAATATTCAGTTGCCTGAAAATTGAATACAGGGTGCTATTATTCTTCTCAGTTGAAGATTTCTTGGACGAATTGGAGATCATGAAATTTTCAAATTTTTATCTTTCGAAATAGCTGAGATAATCCATTGGAACAGGTATACTGTGACACCCGGTATAGTATATAATATAAACCTACTATAAGTTGTATCATGATGTATAGGGCAAAGATTATACAATTATTCTATGTATAAAATTTGGTATAATCAAGCAGGAAGACGTTTACATTTTCTAGCGGCTGGAGATAAGGAGTTAGAACACCTCTATCTACAAAGATGTAGTTGCTACTTCTGTATTTACCTATCCAACTTCTTCAACCAAAACGTACAGCCAACTTTATAGCAGCATTTTATTCAATATAGCGGAAAATCAGATATGTTAGTTGTTAGATAAGTGAAACGTTGATTCAGAAGTAGTAATTTAGGTTACTTTCCAATTAATGATCAAACTACATAATCACAATCTCATAACATCAACTATATGTACAGAAATCTGCAAAAATGTTGTCATCTTCAGGAGAACAAAACACTATCAGTGACTGAACCAGTCTTCTGTACATTGTTCTATCTACATAATTCATCGAACTGTCCAACTTATAATAATAATACCAATAAATTTATTACCCCTTCAGACAATATATTACAATTGTATAGGACATTAGTCAGACATCAGCTTAAAAGAGTGAGAAAAACCATCTAATATAAAATTTAAATTGAAAATCTTAGGTGAAAGAGTGGACAAATACTTATTTAACTGTAGTAGTTACATATTATAAAACTCCTGCACATGTAATAGATTTTTCTACTAAAAGCAGTTCAAGTTATCTCTTAATGCTCTTGACGTTTTCAATTCCGTAGAAAATACACTGAAAAATCGAAGGGCTGTTGAGTTAGATAAATATAATATATGACAGCATATTTCTACAAAAGGTAATGCGAAATCAATTTTTCTCTGTGTTATTTACAGAATGAATATTTCCATTTTTCAAATCTTTGTTTTGGTTTGCAGATGCAAGCACACATAATTCTAAAATAAATGAACCAGGGTATGTTAATATTGATTTTTCTTCAAAATGTCTCTACAGGTTATAGTACGTGACACGCCAGCAATGGTGTTCGAATTAATTACTTCCAGACGATATAAACATATTTGGATGAAGAAGATCCACCCCAGATGACGACTCTACATAACGTAAGCGTAACACTTCTTGAGCATAATATAACATTATCAATTGTTTTTCATTCAAAATTGACCGAATATTTTTGAACATATGATTTAAGGAGTTCAATTTAGAAACAAACGGTCTCACATTGAGTAACGATAGCTGATTTAGGTGAATTTATCCAATTACCACACACACACACACTGTCGATCTTCTGACAACTTCTGACGAAGGGCCCTTCGGGTGTTCCAAAACTTTCATGTAGCGTGTTGATGAAGAAGCGGAGGGTTAAAGTGCTCAAAAGAGCACTGTGTGATCAAAGTAAAATGGCACTACTACGAGCTTAACATGCGGTCGTGCGGCTTATTGCGTAGTACTGACTGGATGTCCATAGTCGGTATTTAACACAGAAATATATAGCACAATAAGGACATGCATCGTTTTCCAGTCGTCTTGAGGCTCAGTATTTAGCGATAAGTATGAAAATAATTATAGATGTAAAAAATAAGATTTATGACAAAGCCATTCCGCAACAATGTTAAATATTCGTCGATATGAATACCTAGAAATTCCATAGTTGTACGAGATGTAATTATATCATCATTATTACTAGAATTTATATCTGTCTGTTACGGAAGCGTATGGTGGGTTTTCTAAGAATTTAGGTACAATGGATTCTCCATAAACCAAAAGCATCATTACATTTGTTCACCAAAAATTCTTCAGATTTATCAGATATAATGAGCGAAGTATCATGGGAGAAATTGATTCAATATTATTCACATATACTTAGAACAAGATTGGTCCTAGAACTGACCCCTGAGGAACACCCGCATCAATATCTACAAGCTCAGGGGCATAGTTCCTTGTACAAATTCCGGAGGTTTTCTTGATACTTACATATTGCTTCATCACAAATGTGATTGTTTTCAGCCCATTGAGGTACTGTCATGTAATTCATTTGAATTAAAGAAGTTGATAGCATTTCCGGTTGAACCGGAAGTATATTATTAACAAGAAAATTAACATCAGATGCATTTCGTTCCATTGCACTTACCTGCAAATTTTCATAAATATCGTTCTTTTCGTTTGAAAGATATTTACTTGGTTACATACTTTATCCCAACCCTGTATATGCTTCTGCAACGGAGGCAGGTTTCCATTCACAGTTTTGTACGAAAAATGATGTTAGTATTGGTGTATGGAATTGGTGTTCTCATGGCACATTCGAGAGAAAATTAACACTCTCATGTCCCGTTGAAAAAACACTCATTTTACTAACTTGATACAAAAATAACGATTTCAAATTTTCTTTATGCAGCACGCGTGAGCTTTGGTACTTTTATTTTTAATGCAACCCCTTGTTTTATATGTATTCGTCAAGGTGATGACTGACTTTGATATCGGCTTTTTGTATATCTCTTACAGATCCATTGTTATCATCATTTTTTAGAACAGCTTCAGCTTTAAATATGAATGAATCCATTTTTTGCTTCGATTAGGAATAATATTAGTTTTAGATAAATAATAATATTTTCTCATGTAAATAAAGTTCTTGTATCTTGTTTGAGAAATAAATAAATAAATATACCTAATATATAGTAGGTGAATGTATATCATGAGACATAAAGAAATGTTCTGCAATGGTTGTTATTATTTGGATTTGACAGATCGATTGATTCATCTTATTATTGAATCGAACTGTCGCCATAATTCAATTCATTCGAAATAAATTCCATCGGTAACAGGTTGAAATTGAGTACCTTTGTTATGTAAACATATTAGTGATGTGACTAGGGTTTCATACTATCTCTGTTTTAGCTTCTTTTGATGCAAAAATATCAGTTATGGAATTTGAAAGTTGATATAGCGACGACGGATATAGTTTTGTTTTTGGTGTTTTAAGTTTCAATTCTCGAAAAATTTTATATCTATAATATATTTGTGAATATTTATAAATCAATACTTTTGATTGGGCTATAAAAACAAACCAAAAATAGTGCGTTAATGGAGCTCATTATGACTTACAACGTGTTATTATATTTTATTGATAGTTACAATTAGTTGTATATAAATGTTGATTCAGGATTAGTGAAGGTTCTCAAATAATGATCAAACTATGTACATAATAACGATTCCAAACTCAAAATACCAAATATTTGTACAGGAATCTGCAAGAATGTAGCCATCTTCTGGGTAGTTTCATAATTATTATGCCAATATTGTGAAAAATGCTGTTAGCGTTTCGACAAAACAACATTTCACTATGTTCTCTACAACGTGATCTATTCAATAACCGACATATTCTCTTTTAACTTCATGGTATTCGATTTCCGATTTAAATTCAACTTCCATCAATTCGTTTTGCTGTGATTCTTCTACTTCCACTTTGGCTTTGACTCTTTCATCATCCCAGCAAGTTTCTACTTTTATTCCAGAGTTTTTGCAACTTCGATTGTCTTCAAAAAAAAAATCATTCAGAGTAAGATCACCGTCCAAAGGTTTCACATCAGTTGGTGCACTACTGAGATTTCTTGACTTTATATCGTCAAAAGAACCACACTCTTGGTTGTGCGATTTTTCGTGATGTTTCAAACTATTTTTCCTCTTGAACTTCTTCAAGCAAATCCTGCATTCATATGGTGTCTCATCAGAATGAACTAATTGGTGTTTGATCAGGTATTTTTTGATAGGAAATTTCCTGGGACAAATCTCACATTCGAAAGACTTTTCCCCGATAGTATGTAATTTCATATGTTCGATCAAATATTTTTTTCTGGAAATTTTTGTGTGACAAATGTCACATTCGAACGGTTTGTCATCGATGTGTACTTTATGGTGTTCAATCAAAGTGTCTTTACGTAAGAACTTCTTCTGACATACGTCACATTCGAAAGGTTTCTGGCCAGAGTGCACTTTGAGGTGTTGAATCAACGTTGTTTTACGTGGGAATTTTTTCTGACAAACGTCACATTCAAACCGTTTTTCGCCGGTGTGTATTACTAGGTGTTCGATCAAATTTTGTTTACGTAGGAATTTCTTCTGACAAGTGTCACATTCGAACGGTTTTTCGCCGGTGTGTATTTTGAGGTGTTTAATTAAAGTATATTTACGAAAGAATTTCTTCTGGCAAATGTCACACTTGAATAGTTTCGAAAGGTCGTCACTGTGTAATCTGAGGTGTCCAACCAAATTTTGTTTATAATTGAATTTTTTATGACAAGTGTCGCAGTGGAAAGGTTTTTCACCGCTATGTATTAGGAGGTGTTGTGTCAAATTAGATTTACGTAGAAATTTTCTCTGACAAATGTCACATTTGAAAGATTTTTCGCCTGTATGCACTTTGAAGTGTTTGATTAGAGTACCTTCACGTGGGAATTTCTTCTGACAAATTTCACATTCGAAAGGTTTCTCAGTCGTGAGAGTTTTACTATGTGGCATCAAAATTCCTTTTTGTCGCAACTTCCTATGACGAATGACACCTTCCAAAGTCTGTACTCCACTATATGATTCCATGTGTGTCGTCAAACGATATCCATGTAGAAATTTCTTGCGGCAAATGTCACATTGAAAGAGTTCTTTGGTGTGTATTTTACGGTATCGCATCAAATTATTTCTTTCTACTTGAACGAATGTCACATTCGAACAGTTCATTCATGATGTTCTATGCGTTGATGGGAATATGAAATAACATATTGACCGAGTTTGGGTCTCGAATGTTTTTTTTTTGTGAATTACACGAGCTTGGCATAATCCTTATTGAATCGTTTCTGAAATGTCACCACAGAATTCTACTCTCCAGAGTTCCTCGATAATAAAACTATGGCAACGGAAGATGTATTCTATGGAACTTTTCAGATTTTAAGAAATCAATCCGTGTCTGTTTCATCTATCACTGGGAATCTGTAACAAAATGAAAACTATTAATATTTATCTGCCACTTTTTTGTTGTTATCAAATTGGCGGATCGAATAGACTTTATTGGTGAATACACACTGTGTACAAACTCGTGTGGAAGCAATCGTTCATGACGGTCGTCGATTCCCATTCATATGTATTATATTCTGTGAAAAAGAGAGCGCAAATGATACCATCCTCAAAGAGTTTCATCTATCGAGCTTGATAAAATTATCCAAAGACTTGCCCTTCCAACCCCCACTACTGCTGATGTCTCCGAACAACAAACCCACTAGAAGGATCACAAAACAAATATTCTGAAGCTAACATGAATTCCCAGAATTATCATAATATTAGTACCCAATCGTCGCCAGTGTTGTCATATCCCATCATCAAATAGTGATAAACAGTCCAAAATATTTAGTCCTTTATGAATTCATGTAGTTCAATGCACAAATATAATAATAAATTTGGGTCATGACGATTATGAATCAGTTCTGATTAATAGAAGATTGCTACATCATTCTGAGACTCAGCAATTTTACTTTCTTGGGGGCTCGAGGACCAGCATGGGTATCATGAATACTTTTTGCTCAACGTTGCAACACCGCCATTTGATATTGACAGTCAACGGCGATTATTGCTTTGTTTGGTATCTGTCATTATTTACGTTTTGATTTATCGATATTATTCAACTTGTGTTTAGTTTTGTGTACTCAGAATTCCTCAGAAACTCAGTTTATTTCCTGTTTTGGTGATATGATATAATGGTGAGACGTTGTGAGGTGTGTTAAAGACAATTTGAACCGGCGATCAAAACACGTCATTTCATAGGTGAGTTACCATTGTCGTATCATTCGAGATTTTGAAGCATTTTCCCAAATGGAATGGATAAAAATGAATTTAAATTGAATTAATTAGATTATATTGATTATACCCATAGGACAGCTGCGACAGTGTCTCGTCATTGTTCATTTTCCCACCAAGAAATGCTGAAAAGTACTACTGAAATTGTTACGGATTTTCAATTTGGTTTCATCATGAATTAATAATAAATTCGACCCCTCTGCCAACACGGCACAGGTGCTGGGAGAATCAGCTCCTGCTATCCATGTTTAGACAAAGATAGATACTATAGATGTTGCTTCCAAACAAACTGTATTGCCAGGGCTGTGGATTACTTATCTAGTCTGTTCAATGATCGAAGGCTGATGTGGTCCTTACGTCATGTTTTTTGAAACCTTTAACGCGGTGGACCTATATGTGGGAGCAGAGCTTTTCGACCTTCACGGTCGCGCTTTCTGCTACTAATGCGCTCAGCCTGAGGGGCTTCTAGAGCATCATGTCGTTTGTGTAGAGTGAATGTTTTCAAAACAAGCAATAATTCTAACCAGTTATTTTCTGTCTGTGTAGTCGCACTATGTGATACATAAGTAGCCTTGGATATCTCCGAAGCATTTGACCGAGTTTGGCAGCAATGCCTCCTAGCAAAACTTCCGTCATATGGTTTGCCGCTCCAACTGTGTCTTTTACTGTCGAGTTTTCTTGCAGATAGATCACTCTACGTGTTGGTAGAAGGGGTCTCGTCTGAAAAAATGACGATCAATGCTGGTGTTCCACAAGGCTCTGTCTTGGCACCAACTTTGTTCTTGGTCCACATCAATGATTTGTTGGATGTGACCTCCAGCCCAGTTCATAGCTTTGCGGATGATAGTACACTTCATTACGCCTTCTCCTCTAGAGCCCCTATATCATCTAACTTATGTTTGCCTAGTGAAGTCTTTCCTGATGCTCACAACCTCAAAACTTTCAAGAAAAATTACAACACCTTCCTTCTCTCCCAAAATTCCCCCGCTGGCTAGCACGATGATCCTCGAACATTATAGGTTTCCCTTTCGTGTTTTCAACAGATGAAGAAAAACTATGTCTTTTATGGGTCGTACCTGGTTTCCCAGGATTACCACTAGTAGAATATAGTGCTGACGTGTGTAGGTGTCAGTGTGGGGCAGTGACATGTGACAATAACGAATTAACTCTTAGTTTGGATGTAGTTGGAATGTAATTTTCGAAAAACTCCAGAAACTAGTACTTCAAATCGAAGCCACTACGAGGCCCCTCAACACTATGACTATCAATGCTGTTATGCCACAATGATCTGTCTCAGCTGTCTCATCTGTCAGAATAAACTCTTATTGCAGTTAGCGAATCTGACTTGAATACAGCTATCAATATCATGATATATTGACTAGGCTTCCTGAATTTCTCAACATGAACAAACTCAAACTGAACACTGGAATGAAAAAAAAACTGAGATAAAACCAACGCAATTATCATCACAACACATGAACTCAGTTCAATTGAAAAAAAAAACTTCAATACACATTAATATTTATAGTGAGAAAATTGAAATTGTGGAGAAATTCGAATTAGGGTTTATTGTAGATCAAACATTGAACACGAAGAAACATTTTCAATATAACAGTTTTTAGATCAATCATCTAGCCCCGTTTCGATTGCTGTGCTAGTTTACTGTCACGGATTGATGCAAATTCTATGTCCTCATTACAAAAGCTACAGAATGGAGGTATGCGTTTGATTTTGAAATGTAAGAGAAATAAACCAACAAGAAAAATGCTTGAAGCACTAAACTAGCTAAGTGAGAAGGATCACTTGTTTTATTTCTCGATGATACTTATTTTCAAAATTATTATCTGATTAGGCTCCCATATACCTTGATCAATTCATCGTATTCCAACAACAAATACGTACGAGACGTACATCTTAATTATACGAATTTAATGAACTCGATATTTCATATAGGATTGCTGGACTACAATTGCCTTCCTAACTAGAACGATGTTCTTTCGAACATTATAGGATTTCTTTTCCTGTTTCCACGAAACAAGATGTCACTGACAAATAGAGAATTTCTGTTTTAGGTCTATAGAGGTTTAATTCCAAGCGTAGTAATACAGTGTTGAAAAGCCAAACGGAAATTATCATTTCGGGTACTATACATATTCATAAAAGATCCCGAAACATTAGTTAGAAATTGACATTCTTCAACGTCAAAATGCGATCCCTACTTCAAGTATATTTATATATTTATTTTGAAAGATATTTCAATTTCTCTTTTATTTTTCAGAACCGACGAGAATATCCCAGAAAATCTTAAAGAAAACTGATTAGCAACCAGTTTTCAAAGCAATACACAACTAATTGAAGTTGCTCTCCTTAGACTGTGGTGGACATGGGTCGAAGATGGTGCACAATGAGTAACACAGCAAACGAGATCGCGAAGAATCTCTACTATTTGCCGTTCTCTATCATCATTAAATACTCATTCCAACTTCCTTAATTGAGAGATATCCGTTTTCGACTTATAAAATAGTGAATTTCAAGTTTCCACAAATACATAATGACAGGTAAAAATCAGCGTGTGGACAAGCACAAACAGCACCTGGTCCTGCTATAGTTGCTGCAGTAAGGGAAGTTCTCCGCTCCACCGAGTTTTCTCAGATGCTTTCAACCATCATCAAGGATGCAGTGACTACCAAGTTTGAGGAATATACGGAAAAACACGATATAGTAATCAACAATTTGATGAGTGGAAATAAGTTATTGAGGTTAGAAAACCAATCACTAACTAAAGTTATCGATAGAACAGAGAAGTACTCAAGAACAACGTACGTATATCTGGAATTGAGGAAAAAATTAAAGAAGATTTGGAAAGTGGCGTCCTCAACACATTCTCTACGGAAATGGAACTTGATATCTCCATTAACGAAAAAGTTAATGCATATAAAGGCATGATATTGGCATAATATGTAAAGGCATATTATGATTGAAGAAGACCTCACCCATATTAGTTAGTATGCACCAAAAGGCCTGTCAAGCCTTTAACTTCCGGAGCGTCTGGACTTCAGACGGGTTAATTTTCATCAAAGATCCTCAAATTCGATGACCCCAAGAAGCTGGACGAATTTATCGAAAAAAGATAAAAATAGGAATTGATTTCCTCAACCAAGAAGAAACACGGAATGTTCTGGTTCTTCTATTTTTTCCGTTTTGGTATTCAGTGCCACTACTAAACTTATTGTGATACGAATACAATTACTGATTTATCTGAATACGTCAATCCAATATGAATAGGTACATACTACTTTTTGTCACGAAAGAAATGAACTATTAAAACTGATCATCACTTCGAAATTTTTTGTTATCTTTTTTTTCGCTTTTTTCTGTTCCACTTGCTCTTCACATAAAGTTCACTGGCCTACTGATAGTTTCATTCTATTTGTTTATTTTCCAAATACACATTATCCATGAAATGGCATACTTCAAATTATGTAATCTCAATGTAGGTACGCTCTTTGTTCACTGGATTTCAAGAATTTTGTGATATTGTATCTCAAAATAATTACTCAGGTATTGAGATAAACCAAACGTAGTTAGATGCGATAGACCCCAGGGGTGGTGGTGGGGCGATTTATGTTCACAATTTTTTTTTGTTTTTTCATCTGTTGACAACACGAATAATTCATGAACATCCTAGAATGAATACCGCGGATTCTCTCAATTGCCTTGAGAATTATGCAGAATAATGGACTCACTGGGATCATCGCAAATAATAAATGAGCCTGCTAGGATAACCAATATTGGATCATCAATAATTGATCAGATATTTGTGACCTGTGATGGCCCTATTATCTCTTCAGGAAAAATGAATGCTGAGAAGGTCTCGGATCACTTGCTGACCTATAGGGTGTTCAACTTTGAATCAACACTTAAAATTCCTAAATTTACTGTAAGCTGTAAATTTACTGTAAGTTACTGTATAGCTGTGGTAACACTACAACATTTTTTTTTTTCAATCGCTTCTTCTACGTCGGAATCCAACGTCCCATAAGCCGAAGCTTGAGCGGGTTGAGAAGAGCGGGAGGAGTTTTTATAGTGGACTCCGCCAACCACTCCTGGGGGACCGTGTATCGACACTACCAGATCGATGTATTGGTATAATAGTTGGCATTCATATGCGCACATGCGCAGACAAGGTTTCCGGCATATTCACATAAGTGATGAAGATTATTCACTCTGCAATATGTCCTCTATCATTGTACTTGTACTGATACATGTTATTCCTACGACTGTTTCATCAATAAAGTATAGCTGTCATCAAATTGGTTTTACTCTCAATCAGTGTACAGAACTGTTACGTTTGGAGAACTCAAATATTTGTCGAATGAGAATTTCACAAATGATTTATTCTCAGTCGACTGAATTTATTATATCAAATCGATTCTATCGAACACAAATTTAACTTTATCTAACAAAATGTATCAAAACTATTTGACAAGCATGCTACAGTGAGAACTGTTAGAGTGACTAAACGTAAATCCCCATGGCTAACTGATGTAGTCAAATTGATGATGGCAGATAGAGACGAAGCTCTTAGAAAATACAAACAATCGAAGTTAGGTGTAGACTGTACAAATTATAAGATGCTGCGTAATCTGACATTGAGTGCTATTTGACGAGAAAATAAAAGCATATTCAAATTTGTCCATTAGCAGATGATGATCAACAAATTTTGTGAAGTGTGGAAAACACTCAAAGATATGAGAGTTACGCCTAACAAATCCAAAGAAATTCCGCAACACATTGCTGAGGATGTAGACGGAATCAATGGTTATTTTGCATTTATAGCAGCAAATTGAATTGAAGTTTTCGATATCACGATTTTTTTTGTGATATCAAAAGTGATGCAATTGGTAACGATAGAATATCTCGTATTATAATATCATACTGTATGCCAGCGCTTCTATTACCAATCATACATATCATCAACCTCTGTTTAGAAAAAGGTTACTTTCCATCACGTTGGAAAGTAGTAGTAAAAATTCCATCATTCCTACTCAGCAGTCAGCATTAGGTTCAGGGAGGGATACAGCACTGCCACGGCAATGTTAAATATCTGAGATGATATTATCAGAGAATGGGACACAAATGACCACAATCTGGTAGAAGCTAAACTCTATCAGATAGGAGTCAGAGGCCATGTTCGGAATGGACAATTTCATACATATCAAGTAGAAAGCAGCAGGTTGAGATCAATGGTGTTAGATCGGAGCTGATCAAAATCCGAACAGTTACACCACAAGGATCATGCCTGTCACCAACATTATTTAATATTTTTATAACTGATCTACCCAAAGAACTCAGTAAAACAGGCAATCCAATACAAATCCAATGAATCTATTGAAAGCATATCCCAATGGTGCAGTAATGATAAAATCTTTTTGAATTTAGACAAGAAAATCCTTGAAAAACTCAGCTTGTACAAAATTTTTTGGAGTTTATCTAGATCAAATCTCACATGGAATGAGCATGTTGATCATACAGCCTCACAACTGAGTTCATATTGTTTCATTATCAGGAAATTGTGGAATACAGTATCGATCGCCGTGCTCAAACAATTATACTATGGCCTTATTCAGTGGTCCTTTTCACATGGTCTAGTTTTCTGTGGAAAAACCCATAACTCTGGTCAACCATTTATTATTATTAAAAAAAAATTATAAGATGCATGATGAACCTGCCTAATAGAGAACTATGTAAAAACCACTTTGTTGTAATAGAGAACTATGTAAAAACCACTTTGTTGAATTGGGTATCATTTATTTATTTATTTATTTAATACATAGGTTACCCAGCAGAGTATTGAAACTCCAATTATAGGGTTACACATTTTACATAATATAGAGTGTACATCTGATATCAGTGATCGAGATAACCAAACAAAAAATTGTAAAAGAAAAAAGAAAATAATCCTAGGTTTGATACTCTCAATGAAACAGTAATGAGAGTAACTATAATAGTGAATATAGTAATAATGCTAATATAAAAAAAGAAAACTTCAAGCTGAGAAAAAGAGAAAAAAATACATATTTCAATTTTGATCAATGCAGAACAAAAGCATTGGTAGCTTCTTTTCTGATTTTGTGAATGGTGCTATTGAATAGGTCAATGTGACTAAAGTATAAATTATATGAATTTGGAATCATATAGAGGGGTGAATTTCTGGCATAGTTAGTTGTATGAGACGCTAAGTAAAATAAATTAGGCGCACGAGTAATATGAGTAGGAGAATTGAATGACAGCTTGTTCGTTATATAATTACTATCGATTTGATTGTTAAAAATTTTGAAAAGGAACAGTGCATAGCTAATTATCGAGAAGAAAGTTTCGAGAGACTGTAGTGCTCTAGACGATTTTCGTATGTCAAGTGGATTAGAGGTCTTTTGAATCTAAAAAACACTAAATGCATGAATCTTATCTGAACTTTTTCTATTCGTTGAACGTATTTATGGTAAAAAGGGTTCCAGACTATTGAGGCAAATTCAAGATGGCTCCTTACTAGGGAGTTGTACAATAGAATTAATGTTTTTGGATTCATGAATGTCTTAGATATTCTAGTAATAAATCCCAGGTTTCTCAGAGCCTTCTTCACTATTTTCTCAATGTGAGCTTCAAATGTGAGTTTTGAATCCACTATCACCCCCAGGTCTTTGATGGCTTTTACTTTGTTCAGTGCAATGTTGTCAATTTTGTAGGAGAAATGTATGTCCGTATTCAGACGGGAAAATGTGATATGACAATTACTTATATTCAAATATAAATTGTGATTGACACAGTAGCTTTGCAGATTATTTATATCATTTTGAAGTAGTTGACCATCTATCGGATCGGATATAGACTTAAAAACCTTCAAGTCGTCAGCATAAAGTAAGAAGTGTGAGTTTCTAAAGCATATACCAATATCATAAATAAAAAGATTGAATAGCAAGGGACCCAGATGGGAACTCTGCGGAACTCCTGATGTAACCTTGACGAGCGATGATGAGAAATTATTGATTTTGACAAGCTGGGATCTATTACTGATATATGATTCAATCCACTGAAGAAGATTGCCGCGTATACCGATGTTCTCAAACTTAACTAGAAGAGAGGCATGGTGTACTTTATCAAAAGCTTTCGAGAAATTAGTCATGTTTACACATGTATTATGTTCACATTATTGATGAACACTACAAAGACGAGAAGGTAGTACACAGTCATAATATACGATAGAGTATGTTGTCTAAACAGTTGTCACATAAATTTCGAAATGTTACTTGCCAGACGCCATTATTCAATTTGCATTATATGCTAGATTACACCGTACAGAATATGATCTGTTATTTCAATTAGTAAATGATGAATTATTTTTGAAAATGTGCCATTGTAAGTCTGTATTTTATTTTATTTTACATTATTTTACCATACCAAACAGGTTCCTATTGTACCAAAGCTTATCTGTTTGTGACGTGTCCCATAATGTATAGTACTTGCTTGCATTGTGACATTCAGTGGACAAAATGAATTTATTATTGTTATTATTTGTTTCAGGTTTGATCATGTCATTTGGAGTGTTCGTAATTAAAACCAGTCAATCAATAGAAACTAATTTATTTGAACTTTGGAAGCAGAACTTCAAAAATGTTATCATAGACAGATGTTGCAAATGAAACATGTAGGATATATCTACATTGTTATATGCTTCTCTTAACAACACAAATTGAATGATATATTTCTTTGTAATCTTTGTGATGTTTGTCATTTTTGGCACTAAACTGTGACAAGTTGTCAGACAGAAACATTTTTGGTTGCTAAGTATTTCTTGATTGATTGATCTTGAATTCACCATTTTCATATCTAGTTTCGAAGTAATATTGTTTTCTCCATTCTACAGATTCCAAAATCAGTGACATTTTGGGACAGATCATAATCATATATTGAAATAATTATTATCATTGCCATTTTCATTCGAGGAGTTTGGACTGTTTCAACATTCATGAGTGAGTGAAATAAAACATAAAATGAAATATTTCAGAAATTATATGGAGTTGTTAACATGGAAATTTTTATAAAAAAGATTTCATGAATCATTGAACCAAAATATTTCAAGGTCAGCCTAGGACGAAGCCCCCACTGAATCCATATTTCTGCTTTTCTTATTCAAAATATCCGCAATGGTATACATGGGAACCTTAGATGAGGGAAAGGTGATCTAAGATGGTAACTCACCAATTGTCAGGCAATCAGGATAAGAAAATGGTGCTTTTCGACAGAAGTACATACTCTCTCAAGTTTACAATTCTTTTAAAAATAAAATTTAACCATTTCAACATGGACAGTTTTCTTCTTCTTATTTTATGGCCTCTTGCCTCATCGTCTCATTCTCGAAATTTTTTCTTGTCAACTACAGTAGCTTTAATACCACGGTTTATATAAACCGTGGCTTCATACACGATTCTTATAGTAGCTTCGTCTATGCAATTTTATGTGTGCAGTCAACTAAACATAGAGATGTTTTCTATATCTCTCTATGGTGGAAAATCTCACGGCAAAACGCGTAGCTATACAGTGTGTTTCAAATTAAGGTGGCCCTGTCGCTAGGATACGGAGAACACTGCAAAATAAGTTATTAGGTTTGAACAGTAAAGACTTGAAAAAAATATTCTCATTTTTTACCATTATGTCGAAGCTTTGTTTTCATGTCTGACTCTCATAGTGGGCGCTAGTTACACGGTTCGTATCGAGTAAATTTAAACAACACTTTCTTGAGGTGAGATTTTCTAGTATATTTTATGCGAATGTGAGCATCATTCTATTTCACGGCAAAAAAACTCTGGTAGAACTCGATAATGTGTACTTTTTTCGAAATATTTTGATTTGAAAAAGATGAAGTAAATAATATTGGTGATCAAAAAGTATAAGTGTAAGTTTTATGCAATGCATCAACTTTTATCAAGAACAAAATTTTCTAACGAATAGATGATATAAATGTTGACCATATGGCGCGAACTTTTTGACATTCACTGTATTTATGGTCGTAGAAAACGTATAATATACAGCGCGAGTTGTTAAGCAATTACGCACTCATGGGCTAACTTCGTGCGTAATATGCAATTCAAAATAATATTATTCAATCTGAGGTGTTTGATAGATATAGTCAAAGAGACCTATCAATGGAATGAACAACTATGTTCTGTTGGTTTCATTAGTGCTTCCAGAGATAATCTCTTGCTGAACGGATATCGATGTAGACATTGGATTGAGGTTTTTCACTATTCAATATTTCTATAATGAAAGAATACAATTTGAGTCCCTTTCCTGGGGCTGTTGTTAGCCGGCTTCTTCTATCTTTATATTCGATGAGTAGTCTTCTGAATCTTTGACCAACAGTTCATTCAATTCCATTTTCATTTCGCTCTCCATTTTCATTCGTCCTGTTTCCACATTATTTTCCGGTGCCTCCAAAATGTCTTTCTTGTATTCCTGGGAGCTTGAGCTTCCATCAAGCTCAACTTTTATTTCAATGTCAATTTCTTCCACTGGATCACTCCCCACAACAGTTGCAAGAAGGGACTGGTTATGTTCGAACGTTTCGGAATGTATTTTACTGTGAGATATCAACTCGTTTTCCTCTCTAAATATCTTATGGCACACATCACATTCGAATCTATTCGGCATAGTGTGCAGCTTCAAGTGCTGTTTTAAATACCATTCGATTGTGAATTTTGTATTACAAATTTCACATTCCAATGGTTTTTCTTCATTGTGTGATGTTTTGTGAGCAGACAAATTTTCTTCACTTGTGAATTGTTCGAAACAAATAGTACATTTGAATGGTTTCTTTCTAGCATGTGCTGTTTTGTGAAATGACAAACTTTCTGCAGTCGTGAATCTTACAAAACAAACAGTACATTCGAAAGGTTTTGCTTCAGGGTGGAGTTCCATAATATGCATAGCCAAACATCTTTTGCTTGTAATTTTTTCCTGACAAACAGGACATGTGTATGGTTCATTCGAACATTTTTGTGCAACTTTCAAATCATCCTCTCTACTAAGTTTCTGATGGAAGATATCACATTCACTGTTCAATTTCAAATGCATTTCAAAATCAGATTTTGTTGAGTATGTTTTTTCACAAACAATACATTCAATTGGTTTGTGTACTTTCTTCATGTGATCAGACAATTTGTTCCCAACAGAAAAAGATATATGACAAACAGTACATTCAAATGACTTTTCTGTGGTTTGCAATCTCATGTGACTCTCCCTAGTGTGCAATTTCAAGTGACTTTTGAAATTCTTCGAAGAGATATTTTTTTGACAAATATTACATTCCATTGGCTTCCTTCCACTGTGCAGTATTTTCACATGCTGATTCAAACTGGTCTTCTGAGAAAATGATCTTTGGCACACACTACATTTGAATGGTTTTTCTCCAGTGTGCTTTCTATTGTGATTGATCAACACATCCTTTCTACAAAATTTCGCATGACATATGTCACATTCAAATGGTTTCTTCTTCCCACCATGCAATTTCAAGTGCATTTTTAAATCACTTTCATCCATAAATGTTCTCCGACATATATAACATCGTAGCAGTTCCTTCCCAGTATGTATCGTGTTGTGTGTGTTCAAATACTTTTCACTGGTGAACTTTTTATGACAAATAGTACATTCGAATGGTTTCTCTTCGGTGTGCACTCTTTTCCAATGTTCATTCAATTTGATTCTGAGAGAGAATGTTTCAAGGCATTCAGAACATTCAAATGTCTTCTCCATTATATTTTCAGCAGTCCTTTTTGTTCTTTGTCTTTCTCAAAATAGGATGGGATGATACCTGGAAATATTAAAATTATGTATATTATATATATATATATTATGTATATGATACTTCTTCGAATTAGCGAGATATTCAAGCATAAGTCAATTGAGTTATTCAAGCGAAGTCACATGCAAAATACACCCCTCAAGGTTTCCAGAATACTACACGTCTATGAAAGTCACAATAAATCAAGACAATTTCAAATAAGCTTTGAAACGAGAGACATGACCTAATGGAGCCCTGGTCTCTCGGTTTTTCATGAAGAGGGTGCCACCAGCACTATAAATACAACAGAAGAAATACTGGACAGAACTAGCAAGAAAACAATAAAATCTTTTTTTTTATCTTAATATCCAATGTTCAAAAAATAAAACAACAATATTGAACCATTTTCTCACAGCAAATGATTATGATATTCTATGCTTTACTGAAATATATAACAGAAACAAATTCACTTCATTAATCTAGAAAATTATATATTGGCAGCATACTATACAACACAGCACATGTATGGGGGCACAGCAATCTTTATTAAGGAAGGCATCGAATATCAAACAATCAATCAATCAAACATTTATTGAATAAGTTTTCTTTCACGATCACAATTGACAAAAAACATATCATTATCGTAAAATATCAGCTAGTTCAACAGGTCAGATAAACATCAGAAAGTCAAAAAGATACAATATATAGGTACACAATATACATAGGTTCTACACAATTCATATATAAGCAGACAATTATATTCAATGATCAACGAATGAGGACAGAACATTTTGAAAATAAAATTATGAAACTGTATAATCCCATTAGGATTCAAGAAGAAACTCTTCAACAGAGTAGTATGCTTTTTGCAATAAAAAAAATTGAGTTTCCTCTCGAAGAGGATTTGAGGATTTAATGTCGCTTATTATATAGCTTAACCCAATAGCACATGAGATGATTCTGTGATACTATCAATCTACTATAAGGGTGATGTAGTTGGTAATTATTTCTATTGAAATGTTCATGGATTTGTTCATTTTAAGGAATAATTGAAATATTTGTTTTCAATATATATCAGAGTTTGGTGAATATACAAACTTGGCTTTGTTTGTAAAGGATAATGAATGAATAAAGGCCTACATCACTTGAAGATGCACAGGCCAAAAATTCTAACTGCCTTTTTTTGAATAGCAAAAGCTTCATTAGCTATAGTAGATGAATCCCATTGTTTAAAACCCTATGAAATAACAGATTGAAATAGAAGTTTGAGAAGATCAAGAGAGACTGTTTGATTTAACCGACGAAGTAAATATATATGTTTACTGAGCTTGAGTATAACACTATCAACATAGTACTTCCAGGTAAGTTTATTATCGATATCGTCCCCTGAGAATTTAGTGCAATTAACTTGATTTCATTTATTGATTTTCATTATTTGATCCAACCAAATAGCTTTTATCAATTGTTGTATTTTTTGTAAGTTGAGAATTTGAGATTTAGCAGTATTCAACAAAATGCCATAATGTTTATCGGGCGTCCACTATATTTAATAAAGAATTAGATTTTGCGGTGAGCTCTATAACCTTCGACCATAAAACAAATAGACCCGCTTATTTACATCCTTTCATGATCCAAGACCTAGAGCTACAAGACTGAACTGGTCGATTGTGATAGGGCCGACTGATGTACTTGGTGCTGATGTGCCACTTGTTCCCTTTTGATGCCCAATTTTATTTGTTTTCAACAATAATTCGTGTTGAATTTTGTATTGATATCAAAGTTCGCCATGAAGAAAGCTTAGAACTTGGAGATTCCAACTCAATTTTTAGTTTTTTTTGTTTTTCTCCACGATTATTAGTCTACGAGTAACAACGACAACGCAGCATTTCATTGATGATTATCCGTCTCTTGTCAGTCACTTCATCAGCGTACTATTGCAGCGAACGCGTTGTTGCCAAGAATTTTGTTGTGTTTTCAAGTATTTATATTTCGATTTTAAACTGTTTTGATCAGTTAACAGACATTTTGCATTTAACATCTTGCAAAGATAAGTAAAACATATTACACTAGACTTGACCATCTTTTCAGTAACATTTACCCATACTTAGCTATGGTACAGGTGACTGAACCGTATCTATCAGATCATCGAGCAATAAGTCTAAAATATAAAATAGAACAAGAATTATTCAGGGTATGTCACGACGACCTTACACTACCTTTGCATCGAGAATCAGTCGGGAGAAATCCATGAAAATGTGCATACCTATATTTGAGATTACGCTCTCTTCATTTAAAATATTTTCGACAATGCAGTATTGACGCTTCTACTAGAAAGTAGAAGCAACATTGATATTTCGGATGGAACACCCGGTATATGATATGATTTTCAGAATCCTCATCAAATTCTTGATATGCCTACCTTGTACTTATCTCTGACCGTTTTTGAGATATTGAATATTTTCATTTTTTTTGCGGAAGGTACTGGGACTTTAAAATTTGGTTTGTGGTTAGATAATAGCTGGGAACTACCAACACAATAGCCAAATGTGAAATACTTCAATACAGGATGGTCAAAAAATATCGTCATTTTGTTCACATGATTTTGTCAAATGGAATACCTGTATATGATTACTGATTTTTAATGCTGATGAAATTTGCTATTCATTTATGCATAGCTATACCTAACTGGTCAAGATCTTGATTAATAATAGAAGCATTCATTTGTAAATGTCCTATAAAATATCATCACTCGATGATATACAGAACTATAGGGAATATCTGCTAAATATCAGTTGGAAGACATTTGATAACAGAAATCCAAATAATTTGTCCAATATACTGCTTAATCATATTGTATGCAGCTATGAAAAATATTTTTCATTGAAGAAAAGAAGAAACAAGAAGACGAAAAAATTATTATTTGATGAAAATCTGAAAAACCTACATAATTCAACTTGCTTTATGATCTGAGTAGAATGGAGGAAGGATATACATCAGTGGCCACATTCCTTGACCTGAGTAAATCCTTCGATTGTGTTATCTCACAACCTGTTGATGCATAAGTTGGAATGCTAAATTAAATTATATCTCACTGGTAGAAGACAGTATGTACAGAAAGGCAATGATGTGTCATCAGTTAGATTACTAGCTTTTGGAGTACCTCAAGAGTCCGTCTTAGGACCGATTTTATTCATTATTCACGTGAACAATTCACCAAATCATATTGTGCATAGAGCAGTGATCTTTGCGGATGACACAACTTCATTAGCACCATGCAAAACTGGCTCAGACACAACTAAACTATCAGATTCCCGAGCTAGAAAACTATTTCAACTCAATTCACCTCTGCTTGAATGAAGAAAACAACATTAAATTTCAGTTTGAATCCAATAATTACATTTCTGAATAGCTCTGTGAAATACCTAGGAATTCACATGGACAATAGATTAACTTGGTCAATGATAGTTTGTCAAATATAAACAAACTATCTAGCAAACTCGCGAGTATCATATTTGTCCTAAAAAATTTAACCAGCATGATAGACAAAGAACACATAGTGACGGCCTATCATTCTTTGTTCCACAGTGTAATGTCCGATGTACACCGGACTGCCATTCATACTCGGACTGCCCGGACTGCCACCGGACTGCCACGGACTGCCACCGGACAGCCCGGACTGCCACCGGACTGCCCCATCACTCAATCATGAAATCCAATAATATAAAGCTGTGTTTTGGGATATCCAATTCACCACAAGAACGACTGAAGAACATAAAGTACTAGAAATGCATTCCCGATGATGTCGAACATAGAAGACATAAATTATCAACTATGACCTGCGATATGAAGATCTCACTGAAAATTTATCGCATAAGAAACTGATTCGGAATCATACATACATATACATACAGGGTGGACCAATAGTGTGGCAAAGTGAGTTAACGGCTTCGCAGTTTGAGATAGATGAACAAAAATTCTTGAGACGGTGTAGGTTCATAAACAGCACATTTCTAGAATATTTTTCGCTACACAGGGTAATTTAAAAAATGCGTGTCGTATGAAAGTTATACTTCGAACACCATGTATTCCATCGCATTTGCAGATTTTCCCTTGTGAGCTGATTTCATTGACCGATCACACTTGGGGTCTATCGGGAATGATTACAGAGATATAGGGTGTTGAAAATGGAGATTTTTCAGCTTTATGAATTTTTCCGACGATTCGCTTGAAAATGGTCAACACAAGATTTGAATATTACGAATTTCGAGTGAAAATTTGATAGTAAGGATATCATATATTTATATTTATTTGAGTGACATATTGGTGGGCTGGTGGGCTCCTTAATACGCAATTATATCCCAATTATTCAACTTTAAATATCTCACAGTTGTCCCATGCAATGGCGAGAAATGAATTTGTTACACCCGAAGATAAATTTTGTTGTTCATTAAATATAAATGAAAGTTCAACATAGACAGAACGTAATTTTGATGATATATCAGTTTTTTTTTTTGGTTTATAGATATATTTATCTGATGTGTAGGGTGGGGATCAATAAAATATGTCAAACCCAGGGCGCCAATGAAAGACCTATAATGCAGTTGACGGGGCACTGCGAGAACTGAGTAAAGACCCCGGTAAAGACAAATATTTTTGGACTCTCTTCTTGAAGGACTTCAAATTGTAATCATATGGAAATAATTCATTGACCTCTCTGGAACATCGGGGAAAGGTGGGCGATCTCTCTCATAGATATTTCCACGGTCGGTGCTCAACGGAAATCTTTTCTATCATGCCACCACGGGCGATTCCAAGTAGACAAACTAGACGAGTTGGTAATCCATACATTGTCAGGCTCGAGACATGCCGAACTTCTCATTACCAAGCATCATAGAACGGCAAAGTTATGGACTTCTTTGCCCAGTGAAGTCTTTCCTGATGCCTACGACCTCCAAACTTTCAAGAAAAATTACAATACTTTCCTTTTCCCCCAAAATTCCACTGCTGGCTAACACGATGTTCCCCGAACATTATAGGATTTCCACTCGTGTTGTCGAAAATAATAATAAAAAATATATATATATATATATCCTCGGTTAGTGAATTCCGAAGTGACGATGTCCTACAAAAGAAGGAATTCTCATGAAACGATGTACTTACTGGGTGTTTCGAATTTGACTGCGTAAGGGTGTGCAACTTCAGCCAGCCGAGTTCGTCGGGCGAATGTAATTCCTGAAGGGACAATCGCTGATGATTCATTAGAGCACCTTTCATGATAGTACCGATAAAATCAAGATATGCCCTCAACGTTTCTTCCATGTTGTAAAACCAATTTTCGTATCTTCAGCTTAATATAAAGAGAGAATAAAATAGAAAAACCATGTTTTTCAAGGCGGAGGGGTGTAATATTTCCGAGAAGAGATTTCTAAAAAACTATATATCAAACCCTCCTTTATTTTCATCACAGAATCACCCCTCACATTGTATATTGAAGATTGATACACAATATTCGTGAGTATTGATTCTCGAGAACCTAAAGTGATCATTGTTTTAAGGCGATTCGAACAATGAATGATAGAGTCGTTCGTCACCTTGCAGACGCCATCTTGAATTTCAAAATCATATTTATGACAACTCGGAGAATAACTGAAGTCGTTTGCCCGAGCATCCGCCACACTGCAGAAGTCATCTTGAATTTTCAAATTTGGACTCGAAATTAGGAATTTGCCGACCTCGAGAACCACTATACCTGTACACTTTGAGGCGAATCAAAGAATAAATAACTATATGCCGCCTGGCACCCTGCAAACGCCATCTTGCATTTTCAAATTCAGACTAGTTTGTAATTCTCGCCTTCGGAATACGATATACCACCAAACTACCCCAGACCGAAACTCGGACTGCCATCGGACTACAACTGGACTGCCACAGGATTACAACCGGACTGCCATGGATTGCCACCGGACTACAACCGGACTGCCATGGACTGCCACCGGACTGCCACGGACTGCCACCGGACTGCCATGGACTGCCACTGGACTGCCATGGACTGCCACCGGACTGCCATAAGAATGTACACTGGACTGCCCCAGTGATTTACCCCTCGGTAATGTCATATGGCATTTTACAGAGGGTAATTCATCACAGGCAAGTCAAATTCTATTATTGTAAAAACGAGCTGTCATAACAAAATCAAATGATAGACAACCTTTCAGACCCTTGTTCGGGGAACTTTGTATTTTAACCTCCACAAATGAATCTATTCTGAAAGTTCTAAAATATGCTGTACAAAAACAATCATGATTACAGAGACAAGACAGATATGAAACAAGACATAGACTTTATGAAATGCTACTTTTTAAACTGAACAAAAACCCCAAATCCTAGGAATAGAGAATTGAAGTTGGAAAAGTTCATAAATCATTGTGAAAATTTTCAGAGACAATGTATTTTACAATATTGAAGAATTTTACAAAAATTTCAAACCACGTTTTTAGAAAATGTCTTGTTAGATTTTACCTTTGATGTGTGGTGTACTTTGTATCGTATGTTGTATTGTCTGACACAGAATGAACTAAACCGAAAACTAAACTAAACTTATGTACCACAGGAGAAATTTATCTTTCCATATTGGTAATAAGACAAATCATGAGTAAGCTCACTCAACTGAAGAATATATTAAATTAAAGTTTTTGGAAAATAAACTCTTGTGTGCACCAGGAGCATTACTATATTACAGTCAGAATGCAACAATAATGCATGTGATTATGAATGAATAATGCACATAGGTAAGTGCCAACAAAAATTTATTGTCTATAAATATAAAATAGTTATGCTCACCTGGACACGTGGTAGAACGAATATGAAACTAAAAACTCATCTTGGGATTATGCTGAAGATAATGGAAGATAGAAGGCCATTGATGGGAAAGCCACAGGAACCTGAGGTTAGTACGGGGTTATAAGCTTGAATCTAAATTCTTCTTCAGCAAATTTGCAAAAGCAAAAACAAGTCGAATGGTCACAACATGTAATAAATATAATTAAAAGCTGTAAAATTTCAACCTATGATTGTAACATAAACAAAACATCTATTCATTTGATCATGCAAAGTTATTGTACTGATGTGAAGTCCGCTGGCAAAGATAGCAGCTGAAGCTCCCAAGGTCAACCACATGGTCATAGGCGTCGCAAGATAAATAACTAATTCTGATCGTATTAAAGAAATATTATAAGAATGGAGATTTAGTAACTTGCCAGTAACGAAAAAAGAGAATGATACCAGTACTTTGAGGGTTTCTAAAGAAATGTTTTGTATGATTTTGATCTAGATTTCATCACAGCCTGCTGCGTTCTTGATTTTGATGTTCGTTAATACTTTTATTAGTTCGTGAATGTATTCATCATACCAATTGAGGCTTTCTTCAATCGTGTATTGTTAAAGTTTTTTTTAGGGGATCATATGTGTTCTAATTTTCTCACTTAAGTCTATAGCAATAGAACAGTAGAAATAATTTATTGTGATGGGGTTTAGTATGGTGTACCATTAATTCCAAGTTGGAAATTGAATACCACGAGGTGGAATGTCACAATGACTATAAAGAGCTCATTAAAATCGAAAGAGAAGATTTTGATGATCGATAATTAGTTTAGTGAGCAGAAAAACTTCAAGTTCATATCTGAACTTGTGACTAGGTGTACTGAAAATCGGTTGAAATAAAGTCTATCGCAAATAATATTATTCTTATTCCAATTGAAGTTCTCATCACTTCTTGCTGATTTGTTCACGAATGCAATGAATGACGAGAACTATTGGGCAACTCAGATTATGTAATAAGTTCATAATAAGATTTACCTACGGTGGCTCAACCTACCGTATAAACCCACAAGAAATATGTTCAGTATGTAATTATGAGCTGGAAACTATCAATCACCTCTTATTCGACTGTCCTATTTATACATCAATGCGACCTCGAAATACTCCTTCTCGTACTCCTTGCTTGGAAAATGTGAATCACTTGATCGACATGCTCAATATTACACCCTCGGCAGCAAAATCAATCTCTTCACACATCTGCGATATTTTGGAACTGAGATCTTTCATGATGAACGAATAGTCTGTATATTACACTATCCCAATGTTGTTATGTTTTGCATTTTATCTACCGATAACTTTTTTTTCTCCCATATGCTTCGTTAAACTTCTCATTATTCTTGTGTATAACATTTGGGTCAAATTTATATTGACTATATTGTGTTTTTCTCTATTAAATCTGTACTATTTTACATGGAACGTATGATGATTTTTTTTCCCATGCGTCTTCTAGGGAACTTTTCATTATTTTTGTACATAATATGGAACATTTTTGTCAACTTGTTCATTAACACACATTTGTAGGTATCTGTGTATGGTATATTATCTCATTTTCAGGTTTAGGTCTAACTTTGTTTCTGAATGCATATTTATGTTCATTGAGTAATTTCTGTAATTCTACCAAATTTCTTGTTCATAAAACTGTATGTTTTGCATGATACATGAATAAATAATAAAAATGATAATAATAACATTCAATAAATAAAAATATCCGATGGTGGAGTTGTGTTTGATACCTATGTCAGATGGAACTATTAATTGTAATGAGAATTGGAAATATCAATAGATATAGGCGGGTCTCGTTGATTCGTCCAATATTTTTTGAATATTTTTTTTTATTATTTATTGTACACCACCCAACAGAAATCCATTCACAGGGTGGGAAAATTATAGGTACAAACATATTCTAAGAGTAATCGAATGAATATAAATTAAAAGCGTGAAGATATGAAACATATTGCATAGTGAATAATATTAAAAACTGATTTTTTTCAATGAAGCAATGCTGCAAGAGAATATGTCGTATTTTTAATTGATATTATCGTAATTATTGCAAATTCTGTATAAAGGTGAGTTTTTCTGTACATTTGTTCGAGGTTCTTCGAGATGAAATAGATTGGATTGTCTAGAATTCACTCTGGGAACATGAAAACTGAGCATTCTCAAAACAGCATAACAGTCGATTAGGCCATGGATCACCTTATACAGAAATATTAGAGCGGATATGTTCCTCCTATTTTCAAGAGAAATAAAGTTGTGTCTCTCTAATAAAGCAGTATTAGACGTTCCTATAGCGGGGTAGACACCATCTTCCTTGAATGATAAATATTTCATGAACATTATAATATGGACACCATATGACAGATGCATACTCCATTTTAGATCGGACATAAGAGTTATACAAAAGGAGCATTGTATCTGATTTCATGAAATCACGAGTATTTCTGACAATAAAACCTAAAGCCCTAGAATATTCATTGGTAATTTTATTAATGTGGGTTGAAAAAGATAATTTATGATCGAATGTAATACCTAGGTAACGAACAGAGTTGGATCGAGGAAGCACCTCATTGCCTATTGAGTAATTGAAAGTGAATTCATTCTGCTTACGTGAAAAAGTTACAATTGAACACTTATTGGCGTTCAACAGCAGATGATTATTCATGCACCAGGTATGTACACTATCTAGGGCGATTTGTAAAGCAGCACAATCACTCATGTACTCTATTCTTTTATATAATTTCAAATCATCTGCATATAATAAACAGTTGACTCCAAGATTCCCAATAATGTCATTTATAGAAAGATTGAAAAAAAGTGGTCCCAAGACAGAGCCTTGTGGAACACCTGATGTTGTTTCAAATCTCACGGAACTCTGACCAAGACACTCTACATAAAGAGAGCGGTTTTTCAAATAGGAATTGAAGGAATTATTCAAGTTACCTGAGACTCCGAAGACATTTAATTTACTGAGTAATATATCATGGTCAAGCTTATCGAAGGCTTTGGAGAAGTCTGTATAAATAACATCAACTTGAACATTATCATCGAATGCGTCAGTTATGTACTGAGTGATACAGAAGAGATTGGTAGTAGTTGATCTCCCTTTGAAGAAGCCATGTTGAAACTCAGTGATTTGATTTTTGACATGATTAAATAGTTGTTTATTAAGTAGGATTTCAAAGGATTTCGAGAAATTATTCACAATTGTAATCGGTCGATAGTTCTCTACGTCGTGTTTATCGCCTTTTTTATAAACTGGTATCAATTTAAACTGTCTCAATACAACTGGGAACTGTTGATATTTCAATGAGAGGTTGAAAAGAAATGTTAAAGGATCAGCAAATACGGTGACACAGTCATGAATCAGAAAAGCAGGTATTTTATCAGGCCCCATCGTATTTTTAGGCTTAATCTTCTTATTGAGAGCTTCAAAAACTTCACTTTCGGTAAACTCGGTGAAAATTAAAGCATCGTTCGTTAAGTTGACAGTGGGATCATTTCGATTAGTTTGACCAGGTATAGCGAAAGAATTTCGAAAATATTCAGCAAAAGCATTAGCAATGCTTATTGGATCATTATGTTCAATACCATTGTAGACCACTGTCAAAGTTAAAGACGACGAATGTTTCTTTTTTTAATGAATTGCCAGAAATTTTTAGGGTCTGTTTTGATTTGCTGTTCGATATTTCGGCACTAGAGTTTATAGTTGAATTTAATTTCTGACTTCATTTCACTTCTGATAGTTTGGAATTTTATCAAAGAAAGCTGATCATTGAATTTTTTGTATCTGCTCCATGCTTTGTGCTTACATTTGAGTTTCTTGATGATGCTCGAATTATACCAATGCGGATAGTTTCTTCTACAAGCAGTAACTTGGGGCACTACAGAGTCAATTATACCATTCAATTTGAGATAGAACTGATCGAATCCTTCATTTAAATCAGAAACATTTTTCAAAAACTCTCAATCAGTAGCAGCAAGTTTTTCATAGAGCTCAAGAAGATTTGCTTTTTTGTATAATAAACCGAGCTGATTTTATTTTTATTATTACGACGCTTACCGATTAAATCATATGTAACTAGAAGGGAAGGATGATGATAGTCTCCTTCAATTAATATTTCAGGAGCAGACTCAACAGCACATATGAAGTTTGCTAAAACCAAATCTAACATTTTGTTATTGGTAATACCATTGTATTGATCTAGCTCGAAAAAATTCATGAAATTGAATAATGATGCGACTCGAGGTGACGGTTCACAACCATCAAGAATAGCTGAATATCCACTTAGATTGAAATCACCAATGAACAATATGTTGTTATTGTACAAGAAATCCAACGAGCTCAGTGTGTCAAAAAGAGTGTTATAAGATTCTAATGTGTTATTTGGAGGAATATATAGAAGAATAATGTAACAAGAGTGATGCTCTACTTTTATTTTCGCACATAGTATGTCGATCATGTATAAATCATTGAATGATGGAAGTGAATTCAAATTTAGATTTTCAACAGTACAGATGCTATTGTCGATTGCGATCGCCACACCCCCACCACGAGTGACATTCATATTTCCAAAATCACGATCACATCTAAGAACAGTGTATCTGTCGAGTCAAGAAGTTCATCATTTTCTACACCAGGGCCTAACCACGTTTCTGTTATTGAAATAATAGAATAATCGCTACATGTTGATGCATGCAGCAATTTGGTTGTCTTCGAATTGAGTCCACGCATGTTTTGATAGTGAACAGACAATTTTAAACTAGAAGTTGTAGCAGTTGATTGACAAAAACTTGAATTCCGGGAAGATGGCACTCCTAGTTGCTATTTATTGGGCGGCCCAAATAAATCACGCTTCATTTTCTCTACAGCTCTTTTGTAAGCTACACAGTTTGGATAATCCCAGACAGCATGATCGATGTTGATATCAGGTTTTTCTGTACGTTTAATATGAAAAACAGTTGATGCATTTTTTTTTACTGTTGGGTTTACACCCTTCAAGACCGTGAGCCTCCGAACAAATGGGACAAGTTAACTCACCTTTGCATGTTGACTTTGAGTGGAAAAAACTATTACACTTGAAACAACGAGGAACAAATATGGCTTCATATACAGAACAGCTATCAAATCCGATGAGTAAATTACCTTGCGGCATAATTTTTTTATAAATCAACATATCTACTTGCAGCACATCTTGGGAAATGTTCTTCTTTTTTTTGGTTGCCCAAAATCTAATAATTTTGCAGTCAGCAGCTTCATTGAAAATAGCATCATTCTGAACACGAATGTACTGTAGTAGAGTATCCTCATCCAGTTTTTCACTGATACCAACCACCCTGACGTGAGGTTTCAGAGTCTTCAGAATATGGACATCATAGTCAGTAGACATTTTTTCATCGGCAATTTTCTTTATCTTTTTCGCATTGTCGGCATTGTTGCATCCCAGCAATATACCTCCATGTTTCAGATTTCTAACATTATTGAATTCCGTATTCATGGGGTTGATATAATGCAATAAATCAGATTTCGTACGTTGATTTTCTTGTTCGGGATCTTTCGGTTTGAAAACGATTTTCTGTAATGGTGGCCCAGCTAATTTTTCTGCATATGTAATTTTATCGGCAGGAATTTGGCTAGGTGATGACGGTAAGGCAGCGCTGGTGAGATCGGCAATCTTTTCTAAGGCAGATTGGATAAAATCACTCTTCATGATTTCAAGTTTGGAGTTGAATTCTTTGAAAAGAGTAGAGCAGTACTTTTCAAAAATTTCATGAAGTTTTTTGTCATCTAGCTTGTTTTCCAGTAGCTTGCAGGCAGAACATTTCCACTGCAGACCAGGCACAGACGACAGATAGGGAACTAGATCACCCGGTACATTCGCACAATCCAGATGATATAGGTTTTTGCAAGGCCCGTTGCAAAAAACAGCTTGTTGTTTTCTGCCAACAGACAGATCACAAAAACAGCAGCGAGACATTTCGCTTGATTCAATCAGTTCGATGAACTATTAAAATGTTGAATAATCACTTCACTTACATATTTCCACAAATGAAACCGTTATACTGGAAACCAACAGGTTTTCCCCAGTTCAAAAATGAAATTTGTGGGGCTAAGGAATCCTTTGTAGAAGTAAGTAACTCTGGAGCACTCGAAATAACACGATCTCTACTCAGAGCTATATATGCAACAATCCGTCTTGGAAACACAGACGACATGATCTTGCGGGCTGGTTTCTAAGAATCATCGCAGCACCTAGAAAAGTTTATGCCGAAAATATTTTTCTGAAAAAACTATTGCAATAGATTTCTTTGAGAAAGTTATTTCTTTGAGAAAGTTTGGCGGCAAATATAAACTTCCCTACTGTTTTCCATATAATTTTGAAATTTACTGAAAACTTTTTGTAAATACTTGACGAGTGTCACAATACTGATGATGTCTTGACAGCGAAAAGCATTTGCGCTGAAATTAAATATTTTTACTCGAAATACAACTCTCTTCATTTCATTGAACAATCACGTGTACCTAGCCAACGCAAATTACAAATTACACATCTGAATAGTGAGTTATGGGAAGCCATACATCTACCCCCACCAATGGAATAGCTAGCTGTCGACTCAGCGCATTTATTTAATAAAACTAATTGTATCGCTCATTCTCATGATTTCGTTCTATTGCAAACCAATCTGAATAAAGTCCACAGTAGTAACTTGTGCTTTTTAAAAAATCGCGTTCCGCTTACGAATCCAAAATTGGCGCAGTCGGTAGGATTTGCCCAACGGTACTAACGACAAAAATCGCGTTTTACCGGTCTGTATCAACAGTTTGACGGCAAAAGTTAGTGGTTCGCGGAAAGACAAAAATCGCAAGAAGCTACACTTGAGCGGAGGACAAACATCGCCGAAACCTCAAGAACCCTGCTGAAAGACAAGCATCGCTGACACCAGCCTGAATTAGAGGACAACATCGCCGAAGATTCAGAAACCTGGCAGAGGACAACATCGCCGAATCCAGTTAGGATTAAGAAGAAACAGAAAGAAACAAGAAGAAAGAAGCAACAAACGAGCCAAAGCAGAACATGAGAACAAGAAATTTCATGTAAGTGATTTTGCTCAAACACATCCTCAAACCCTCACATACCCGACACCCTCAACAAATTGTAAATTCTTCATCTTCGATTTTCATGACTTATCAATTTGTTCATGGTAGATAACGTAGAAATAGATCAGTTAATGGAGTTACTAAATAAATCATTTGATTCACTAAGACCAATACAAGAAGAGATACACGAGATGGCAACCCCATCAGGTGTAAATTATACTCTTTTAAGACTTTTTGTAGATGCTATTCCAAATTTTGATGGTAATCCCCATACATTGGGAATTTTCTTAGAAAGTTGCAATAACTTAATTGAAAATTTCAGAAGTGATACCAACCCTCAACTCAATACATATATTCTACGAGCACTTCTTGGAAAATTAACAGGTAGAGCTCTTAGCCTAATAGGTTCTCGCACCGAATTGAAAACTTGGACAGAAATTAAAAATGCATTAAAATTAACTTTTCAAGATCAACGTAACATCGATTGTTTGATTCAAGACTTAATTGCCTTGATACCGTACAAAAATGAAACTCCATATAATTTTGGTATGCGATGCCAAGATTCTAGAAGCCTTTTGATCTCAAAAGTAAATTCTGAAACATTAACAGCAACAGAGAGAAGTATACAAATAAAAAGTTATAACGATTTAGCACTCAAAACCTTTATTAGAGGACTTCCAAGTCAATTGCAAAATAATATAAGACTACGAAATCCAGACAGTTTAGAAAAAGCTATGTCCTTGTTAGTCGAAGAAGAGAATTTTTTGTACAGCACTTCGAAAAGTAATACGATTAATTCACAAACAATGTTTAGACCAGCACAAAGACTCACACCAACAAATACTAGACAAAATCCGAGAAATCTAATGAATTTCCAGAGACCAACACAATACTCTCCAAATCAATCATTTCAAAATAACTTTTAGAGACCATTCCAAAATTATCCCCAGAGACCGATATTTCAAAATAATTCTCAACCATCTCATCAGCCTCAGAATAATTTTCAGAGACCACAATTTCAAAATAATTTTCAACGACAACCATTTCAAAACAATCAAACGCAATTCAGACCCAGCAATAATCAATTTAATCGAAATCGAGTAAATCAAGCCCGAAGTCAATTAACACGAAGAACTTTTCAACCTGAACCTATGGATACATTATCCGGAAATACTCGTCATCCTCAAAATCCCCAAACTCATACACAATTATATTTACAAGACATTGACGAATTCGAAAATCCGTTTGAAAATCTAAATGCATCAGAAGAATATGATAATTACTACGAATACGATCAAAACGACTACCCAAATGACCAATATGATTATGATTATTCCGATTTTTCGAATGAAGAAATCAATCAACAGTCACTAAGTCAACCTATATCATCAAATCAAGAATCTCAAAATTTTCAGATAGATCGCAATTCAAAAAATCAGACGTGATGAACATTAATCTTGTCAAAGCAAATTTACCATACATCTTTATTCCTGAACTGAATGCAAATTTTCTAATTGATACTGGTAGTACAAGAAGTTTAATGAAGCCTGATTTAGCATATAAATTCTATGATAATTTCATTTTCAATGAAGACTTCAATATACAAACAGCTCATAGTATCAGTTATCATAATGAAGTAATGACGATTCCTGTTTTCAAAATTTTTAAAGTGAATGAAACGCATAAATTTTATCTATTTGATTTCAGTCAAAAGTATGACGGTTTGATAGGCATTGATCTATTGAAACAACTACATGCTTCAGTGAATATCCAAACAAAATTGATCACTGCACCATATGTTAAAATACCTATTATTTACGAATCAGAAGAATTCACGAAATTGAAAAATGAACTTCAAGCTAATAACTATGTTCTGAACATTCCTGCAAGAACATCTAAAATTGTTAAAATACCAGTAAATCAAGAAAAAGGCATAGGATATCTTGATTATATTTATTTTACTCAAAATATAGAATCACCCCGTGCATCAGTTGTTAACATTGAAAACTATTTTGCGACAACATCAATAACGAATTCAAGTACTGAATCAGTCAAAATTCGAGTCAATAAACCATTCGATTTAGAAATTCTGAACATAAGCGAACTAAATTTTATAGAGAAAATGGAAATTGACGATAATTTGGATCAGCAACATGATAATATTCTTAAATCCAATTTAAAAACACTTCGTCTTGAACATTGTAATAAAGAAGAAAAACAAGCCATTCGAAATTTATGTTTACAATATCGTGATATATTTTCGGACAAAGTACCTTTGACTTTCACGAATGAAATTCAACATAAAAAAAATTTGACAGATGAATCACCAATATATACGAAAACATATAGATACCCCGAAATCCATAAACCTGAAGTCAAGCAACAAATTAACAAGATGTTAGATCAAGGAATAATTCAAAATTCTATATCTCTTTGGTCAAGTCCAATATGGATTGTACCCAAAAAACTGGACGCTTCCGGAAAAAGAAAATGGCGACTAGTGATCGATTATCGTAAATTAAACGAAAAAACAATAGATGATAAATACCTCTTGCCGAATATATCGGACATTTTAGACAAACTCGGAAAAAGTCAATATTTCACCACACTAGACTTAGCAAATGGGTTTCATCAAATCGAAATGCACCCGAACGATATTCAAAAAACAGCCTTTCCAATCGAAAATGGACATGATGAATTCAAAAGAATGCCTTTTGGACTCAAAAATGCTCCAAGTACATTTCAACGCGTAATGGACAACATTCTTAGAGGACTACAAAATGAAACATGCCTCGTATATCTAGACGATATAGTAATATTCAGTACATCACTTCAAGAACATATTCAAAGATTAAAACAAATTTTCGATAGACTGAGACAATCAAATTTCAAAATACAACTCGACAAATCAGAATTCCTTCGAAAAGAAGTTAATTATTTGGGACATGTCATAACACCAGATGGCGTCAAACCAAACCCTGATAAAATATCCGTAATCAAACAATTCCCAATTCCCTCAACACCTAAAGAAATAAAAAGCTTTTTAGGACTAGTAGGTTACTATCGTAAATTTATCAAAGATTTCGCTAAAATCACGAAACCTCTCACTCAGTGTTTAAAAAAGATTCATAAAGTTGTTCATGATCAAAATTTCATCTCTGCATTCAATACATGTAAAAACCTGATAACAAATTCACCAATTTTATAATATCCAGACTTTTCAAAAAAATTCATTCTAACAACAGATTCATCCAATATTGCTCTAGGAGCAGTACTTTCGCAAGGAACAATTGGATCTGATAAACCTATAGCATTCGCTTCAAGAACGTTAAATGAAACCGAACAACGATATAGTACAATAGAAAAAGAACTCCTCGCTATTGTATGGACCTGCAAATATTTCAGACCATATCTATTTGGTAGAAAATTTACAATTTACACAGATCACCGACCATTAGTTTGGATTTTCAATCTTAAAGAACCAAATTCAAAATTAATCCGATGGAGACTTAAATTAGAAGAATTCGATTATGACATTATATACAAACAAGGAAAACAAAATACTAATGCAGATTCTCTCTCTAGAATTACTATCAATGCTCTAGAAAATGAATCAGTAGTGAATAACCCTGGTGACATAGTTTCAGAAACACTCGAATATCTTAGAAACCTATCCGAATACTTTGTACCCCCTGAAAACAAACCTCCAGAATCCAAAAATCCTAATATTTCACAAAAAATTCAAGTAATATCTGACGTACAAATAAAACCACCTGAAAAACCCTCTGACAAAAAAATAGACGACTACACTGGTACATCAACTCAACATTCAAACTTTAATGAAACTACTAATAACGGAATTAAAATTTTGGACGAAACAATAAATAATAAAGTTAACCAAATACTAGTTTTTCATCATGTATACCCTAAATTGAAAACTTCTCAAGAAAACTATGGAAATCATAAGATCGTAACAGTCGAAATTCCAGAAACTAATAACGAATCATTGATTTTAGAATTTTTAAGAGACTATACAACTTCTGGCAAAACATACTGTATATATTTCCACACAGACAAATTATATCAGTCATTCAATAAAGTATACATTGAACATTTCTCAGAACGTGGTCCAAAATTAGTCAAATGCACAAAAAGAGTAAATACCGTACAAGATAAAGACGAACAAATATTAATTCTGAAAAATCACCATGAGAGTAAAACCAATCATAGAGGAATATCAGAAACTTTAGAAAAAATCAAACAAAATTATTATTGGACAGGAATTAAAGAGTCAGTAACTAATTTCATAAATTCATGTGAAATTTGTCAACGAACAAAGTATGCTAGGAAAAAACCATATACTCCACTCATGCTAACTGAAACACCTTCCAAACCTTTTCAAATAGTCCATATAGATATATTCTTTTACGATAATAAAAATTATTTGACACTTGTAGATGCATTCACCAAATTTGCCCAAGCATATCAAATAACAGGAAAAACGGCTATCAATGTGAGCAATGCTCTAATAAAATATTTTACATCATTTAGAATACCTGAAAAATTTATAATTGATAACGGCACTGAATTCAACAATGAAACACTCAAAGAAATTCTGAATTTACATAAAATCAAAATTCATTTTACTACACCAGCTCATCACGAATCAAATAGCATAGTTGAAAGATTCCATTCGACAATCATTGAACATTTAAGAATTCTTAAAGAACTGTATCCTGAAGAACAAGATAATTTGATGGATTATGCTATTATTGGATATAATAGTTCATTACATAGCGCAACAAATTATACCCCATTCGAATTAACTTTCGGTCACACTAATTCAAGGAACCCTAATGAAATATTTCTTCCGAACTCATTTTTCACAGATTATGCTGATAATCATAAGAAAAAATTAGAACATGTATATTCGAAGGTAAAAGGAACCCTAGAAGAAAAAAAACAAAAAGTTATTTCCAAATTTAATACACAAGGTGATGATAATTTAGACTTCAAAGTAGGACAAACTGTATACAAACAGAATCCTCATAATCGCAATAAGAAAAATAATAAATTTATAGGTCCATTCGAGATAATAAAAACCTTGGATAGAAACAGAGTAGAGATTCAGAATAAAGATAATAAAAAGAATGAGATCATTCATATCAAGGAATTAAGAAAGCCTCCCATTGTTACAGATTCACCACGTGCATCCTCATCTACACAAATGGAGAACTGATATACCCGACATTTCATGACCTTGCTGACAATCCTGGACTTTTGACATTGAAACTAGGAAATGTACAGAATACAATAGACTATTGGTCTTTTGTTCAGATATATGATATCACTAGCCTAGTTGATGAATACGTAGCACTTAGATCAAAGTTTCAAATATTCAGAGAAGCAATTGATAGCAATTTTACATCAGAACCTAATCGGAAAGAATTTTATAACTTGTACAATTTAGCATTTTCCTTAGAAAAGAGAGATTCAAACCAAATTGATCAACTCAATCCTATAGAAAAATTTGACAAAATCAGAACCAAACGAGGACTTATAGATGGATTTGGATCAATAATCAAATCAATAACTGGCAACTTAGATCAAAACGACGCTGAGAAATATGATAAAGCAATCGAAATATTATCTGGTAATGCAATGGAAATTAAAACCTTAGTTGATGAACAAATTACACTTCTGCAAAGTTCAATTAATGTGTTCAGAAATAATACTGAAATTTTGGCAAATAATCAGAAAACTCTACGAAATAAACTCATAGAGATACAACAAGTCTTGAATGATACAAATATTCATTTCACTCATACTTATAATCAATTTTTATTCCATACAATGATATCACAAGTCATAATGGCTTTTCAAGAAATGTATGACATTTTTGAAAAAATCCAAATTGCCATTACCTTTTCAAAATTAAATATATTTCACAATTCAATGGTAGAACCAATTGAACTACTTGAAGAAATGAAAGCAATCAAATCGTTTCTGCGAACTAATAAATTACCGTTCGAACCAACGATAGAAAATATTCTTATTTTCGAGAAAATTATGAAAATCAAATGTTACTCAAAAGGAAATCAAATCGTTTTCATTATAGAGGTCCCAATAGTTGATAGTGAAGATTACAATTATTTCCATCTCTATCCAATGCCAACATTCCATAACAATATTTACCAAGCTATAATACCTCAGTCAAAATTCCTTATCCTCAACGAGCAAAATTACATGTTCTTCGATCAAAGATGCCAAGAAGTATCGATTGAACAATTTTTATGTCATGAATCGAGTCCCATCAAAATAAAAAATGACGCTCCATGTGAAATTGAAATGCTGAGATACTCCAAGAACATCACAAGCTGCCAACCCATAGACTTAGTCTATGTGCCAACCAATACCTGTCGATATCACATCGATTAAAATTCAGAAACTTGAAGATAACAAGTGGATGATAGTTTCACCCAAAACTACACTGGTCAAACAAAAGTGTGGTCAACAAACAAACAATATACCTATCAAAGGAACATTTATATTAGAACTCAATTCACAGTGTGTTCTAGACATTGAAGGCATTCACTTAATAAACTATCAGAATTCGCGAAGTGTTTATAAGAAAATTGAATTACCAAAATTAGACTTCAATCTTCCATTTATGAAAAATACTCTAGATTTTCAACCAGTGAAACTAGATAGCGTTAACCTCGACGAAGTTAAGCACATCACAGCCTCCTTAGATAATCAACATCAAAGAATACAGAATATGTCGAAAGAAAAAATTCATTTTGGCATAAGTGTTTGGACCATTGTCATCTACTTCTTCATGGCCATCGCAGTAGCTGCAGCAGCCTACATCTACTACAAGAGATTCATCCACTCCAGGACGCAGAATATACAGGGTGTTGCCGACCAGTCAGACAACCCCCTCAGAAGAAACCCTGTTGTTTCACCCAGGATTCCACTCTAAGGGCGGAGGAGTTATGGGAAGCCACATCTACCCCCACCAATGGAATAGCTAGCTGTCGACTCAGCGCATTTATTTAATAAAACTAATTGTATCGCTCATTCTCACGATTTCGTTCTATTGCAAATCAATCTGAATAAAGTCCACAGTAGTAACTTGTGCTTTTTAAAAAATCGCGTTCCGCTTACGAATCCAAAATTAGTGACTGCTGAATATCAGATGTGCCTAAACTATTCAGGAATTATATGAATTACATGAATATTCGGAAACATAATTCTTAGAATATGTTAAGCTATAGGATATGGAATCTAATGCATATTTATGAAATATTGCAATATCCAATGAACAATAGGATATAGTTTTGTAGTATTCTAGGAATATCGTGTACCTTCTGTTTTATTCGATCCGCAGATATTGCTATACAACTCCATGAAACACAGACGACACAACCACACAGTATAGAGAATACTAACAGTAGACCGACTCTGGCCTACGTCATCGCTTACCGGTTCCCTTCCCCTCAGGCCCCTCGGACACCGTTCGGTACCCAGACCGCTACGCAGTGGCTAACGAAAAGTTCTGCGCTCTAGTGTAACGTGCCGTAGGCTATAAATATAGAGTGCGAGAAAATAACTACGTATCATAATTCTTTAGTGCTCGTTTTTTATTTTATAATAATGCCTGTGGTGTATTGTCCTGTGGGAAATTGCCTTTCGTTGTCCAAAAGATGAAGCAAGGTATGTATTTTACGCGGCATTTCATATAAACGTCTGTTGAATGTTGAAAATCAATGAATACATAACTATATATGGCACCTTGGACAGGTTAAATTCATTTTCACAAGTGAATTTGAGGAACTGGTTTCCCAAGTTAACATTGGAAACACACTAAAAAAACATTTCGCAAAAATATCTTTAAGTCATCCATGTGACAAATTGTATTGCAGAGTTCGTATTTATTTCACATTGAAAAAACATTTCGAAAAAATATCTTTTAGTCATCCATGTGACAAATTGTATTGCAGAGTTCGTATTTATATCACATTGAAATATGCCAATCGAAATATGAAAACAGGAAAAGCATCAAGTAAAGTTAATACAAAACTTAGAATATTACAGCATTTGTGATTTTTCTCAATGTCTCTCAATATATTATAATAAACGGTTCATTGTCCAATTTCGTTTTTATTCATCTGTACTTTGAAAATTTCCAAAATTTTGACAGTGTCTTTTGCTAACAATCAGAAGTAGTAGGTAGCGGCACTCAAATTTTTGGGTCGTCACGGTACATCAGCTATCGCGCGAAATGCTTTTCCGTTACCCCGGAATTCTACAGCGAATTCGCCATGAGGACACGTGCAGGCGGTACGCTTTTGAGCTGAGAATTTCAAACGCCCGACAGGGAGTCGTCCAACTGTTTATTCATTAAACTGTGAGTGACACAACGGGCTAGTTTTCAAGGACCTTCTTCGCATCTCAACTTATTGCCAAATATATCTACCGAGAAACATTAAGTTCGACGGCAACTACTTAAAAATTTTCCCAACGCGAGAGACGAATCATTCGATGTTGTAATTCGAGAGGTAAAGGGCGTTTGTGTACAGAAAAACACATAGATTACGTTTAGTTACATTTGTCTGAAGTAATAGTGACCTGAATGAATCGAAGAAGAATATTCTTATTGAAGCTTCTTATCGAGCTATTTGGGACTTGAAGTGGAGAGAAAATTCAAATGTAACATATGCTTCATGAAGTTCCTTCAAAATATGGTACCTGATTATGAAGTACATATGGCGAAGAACAATTCGAATGTGATGTTTGTCACAAAACTGTATCTTCGAAGATCAATATGAAAACCAATGGAAATGCACTCCATCCATATAAATATGACGTCTGTTCAGAAAAGTTTCCCAGCAGTGACTGTTCGAATTCTCACGCAGCTATGCACACTGACGAAAAGCCTTTTCAATGTCACAATTGTCATAAAAAGTTTCCATGTAAGCGGTAGCACACGTCAAAACGCATTCTGGACAAAGAACATTTGTACGATCAAACGAACCTGTGATGATCGATCGTAATTATATGAAGGACCTCGTCCTCGAGATCACTATTTTTTACTATGTAGTACCGCTTCTTGGTACTGGATGACGTCACATAATAAAAAGAGAAACCTTAATAGCTATACCACGAGGTGGCCGTGGCTATACTCCTATACTACCTTATCTACTTTACCCACTAGCGTCATCATAAGTTTTAATAAGTTTCGCGCAATAAATATATATTCCATCGGGGCTAAATAGATAGTACGAACTTCGATAGTACAGATGAGGGAGGGGCGGGAGTGATCTCTTTATTTTTTTTAGAATCTTTAGAATTGCCTTTTCCAAAACCTGTTACTTCGAATGAAGACAATATTGTTGACGTTTTGGCATATTTTCATGCATATCCAGAAGCATCCATTCTTAGTGCAGAAAAAGATTTGGGTGTATCACATGCTTCAGTACAAAGAATTTTGGGAAATCACAAAATGCATCCGTATAAATTCAGTAAAGTTCAAGCTCTCAATGCAGAAGACTTCGAGCGGAGAGTGCATTTTCGCAAAGCCCTTTTAATGCATACCCAGGAGGATCCGGAATTTTTGTCGAAAATCATTTGGAGCGACGAATCAAAATTCACGAGTGATGGGATTTTCAATAGAAGAAATAAGCATTTTTGGAATGATCATAATCCTCATATAACAAAAGAAATGGGTTTTCAAGTAAAATTTGTCCAAAATGTTTTCTGCATTTTAAAAAATAATAAAATCAGCTTTTTCATCCACGATGGCACACTGAATGCTGAGAGATATTCAAATATTGAGGACGACTGTGACAGATTTCCTCGAAAATGTGCCTTTAGAGGAATATAGGAATTCATGGTTTCAACTGGACGGGGCGCCAGCTCATTCAACTCAGGAAGTTTCCAGGAAACATTACGAAATGTTTGAGGATCGTTGGTTTGGCCGATCAGGTCCGTGGGACTGGCCACCGAGATCACCTGATCTCACGCCGCTTGACTTTTTTTATGGGGTGTTTTAAAAGGAAGAGTGCCTGCCAAAGGAGAACTGCGACGGCGAATAGTGCGGTGTATTGAAGATTTGGATCCTCATGAAATTTAAAAAGGCAACCACGAGTCGCGTACAAAAGCATATTTTAAAATGTTTAGAATGTAATGGACAACATTTCGAGCATTCATTGTGAAAATGTGATATTTTGTTTATACTTTTGTAACTTTCGTTCCTCCTAATTCTGTTATTTTCTGTACTTTCACAGTGAATTTAGCTTTTTACCTAGATATGCTAGATGAGCTGATTTTCGATAGAGTTGTTGGAAACTTTGTGCCATAGTTGATGAAATTATTTTGTAATCTCACAAACTTCCTCCTGTTCATTGGTGTCAATTCAGGATACATTTGGTTGAATTTTCTGCAAGTTCTGACAATGATTTGATCACATTGTCCGTGTATAATAAATAAGTTCATAAGAACTTCGTTTGAATAATCGATATTCGCGTTTATTCTGGGAGATTTTTTGAAACACTGTCAATAACAATCACTGAATTACTCATTATTGTCACCGAACTATCATGAGTTTGATATTTCCATGGCTATCTGAAATCAACTTTTTCATAAAATTATATTTTTCAAAAAAAGCGGCTTTATTAGAAAAACTTGATGATTTAGGTATAGGGACATGATATGTCATCTTGTAGCATTTTTATTCGTCTTTCAATTTATTGAGTAAAAAACAGTGGTTACCATTTGAGAAAAAATGAACTTTTGACCACTTGTATGAACAACGGATATAATAATAATTTCACCACGCCCTGTATGATATGGAGGCGACTTCTCGGTGTAAATTGAATACATCAAGCCTGTCCGAACCACCACTGAAATATCAAAATTTCTTTATGATTCGAGAGCCCTGATTTACATAAGTTCAATTAGGGATATGTTTTGGATCATATTTAACACAAATTATTTTTTATCTTGGAAACCGATAGAGATAGGTATAGGGATTTATTAACAAAAGATTATTGTAATAAAAATGCAATTCTAAATATTTGTTAATATACTGGGTGTTCCATTTAAAAAAATGAAGTTGCTAGGACTTCTTGATAGAAACGGCAACGTCGTAATTTCGAAAATATTTTAGATCGATAGAACAGGTGATAAAATGTGAGATGCGAAATTTTCAGAAAAATCTTGCGTTGCGTTCTCCATAAACGTCTAACGTACCATCGACCGTGAGTTACCTTGTATGAACTCATTCAAACAAAAGTGTTCTCAACTTTTTGATTTCCTCATTGGGAAAGATTCCATGACTCAACTTAGTAGAGTCAACAAGAGGCCGATTGTAGAATCTTACAAAGGTCTCAGAATTCTTTTTTCTATGTATGACAGCAACGTAGAGGCAACACATGCTTGATTTTTATGAACAGGGTTGATATGAGTTAAATCTTGTTGATTTTATTCTATCCGGTACAAATATGCGATCTCCCTCCTCATGAAAAATTATGTTTTCTACTCTTATTAGTTGCAAAGTTTGGATTCTATGCCCTGTGGAAAGGGTTTAAAGGATTGCTAGCTTCTTGGAGAGTTTCAGCAGGGGCAGATTATCATTGGTATCCAAAGTCAAGACTATTTGTGGATCCCAAGTGACATTATACCTAGGTCTAGGAGGTCTCAACCTTGACAATCCCTTTAGAAACCTCCTTATCAATATATTTTTACCTATTTCATTTGGCAAAATCAATGCGAGAGCTGATCTATGCTGATTAAACATTCCATAATTCTTCTTGGTATTCTGCAGTTCATACTCCATGAATTCAAGGACAGCAGGTATACCTGCCTCCGTAAAGACCGTAAAGATGAATCATATTGTTTCATCGTTGATACTGAGAGTGATTGCAACAGAGGGTATCCAACGTGCTTTTTGTATATCCTCTTCTTTCGATTGCTTGCCTAATAGCCTTCCTGCAACCAGGGTAAGAGTTTTATGAAGAGGGTGAGTCATTCTGAAAGGAGAAGAAAGTAATGTGGGATTAGGTTCCAGTATAACTGGATCTGTAATCAACAGATTTCTGAACAAGGGGTACCAGGATTTTGAGGGCCAGTCTGATACCACTACAATACCCTCAGCACTATCGGATATAATTTTTTTTAGCATTCTCAATGTGAGATTGAATGGTGGAAAGGCGTAAAAGAATGCATTAGTCCATGAAATGGTGAATGCATCAGAACTAACACCAGTTCATTGCAGGTTGTTCACCCTTTCGTGCAAACTCGGCGTGTTTCCTTCTAACTGGAAGAAAACTAGGGTCCAACCAATTCCAAAAAAGGTCAAGAAAACCCTCCCAAACAACTATAGACCGATGGCACTACTATCTGTGATCTCTGAAGTGATGGAAAAAGCAATCAACATCGAGCTCATCCGATATCTAGAGAGCTCAAGAATCGTGAACGACCGGCAATATGGCTTTCGTCACCAGAGGTCAACAGGAGACCTGCTTGCCTATGTGACACATAAGTGCCAGGTGTCAATAGAGAAACATGGGGAGTCTCTGGCTGTAGCCTTGGATATCTCCAAAGCATTTGACCGAGTTTAGCACCAAGGCCTCCTAGCGAAACTTCCGTCATATGGTTTGCCGCCCCAACTGTGTCTTTTACTATCGAGTTTTCTTGCAGATAGATCACTCTACGTGGTGGTAGACGGGGTCTCGTCTGATACAATGACGATCAATGCTGGTGTTCCACAATAAGGCTCTGTCTTGGCACCAACTTTGTTCTTGCTCCACATCAATGATTTGTTGAATGTGACCTCCAGCCCAGTTCATAGCTTTGCGGATGATAGCACACTTCATTCCGCCTTTTCCTCTAGAGCCCCTATATCATCCAACGAGGCCAGAGATGCAAGGCGAACACAGGTCGATGCTTTAAATGAGGATCTGACAAGAATTCTGAAATGGGGATCTGAGAATCTAGTACAGTTCAATGCAACTAAAACTCAAGCTTGTATGTTCACCAAGAAGGCTGATCACACGATGCCCAATTTGATGATGTCGGGTACCACTGTTCCTATGAGGTCGTCAATATCCATGCTGAGTGTCACCACCAACAGTACTCTCTCATGGGATGATCATGTGAGGTCCATTGCGAAAACTGCTTCACAAAAACTTGGTTTTCTATTCCGTGCGAAGAGATACTTCACATCCCAGCAACTGCTAATGATCTACAAAGCACAAATTCGACCTGTCCTGGAGTACTGTTCACATGTTTGAAGCTCAGCCCCCAAACATACGCTGAATACATAAAAAAAATCCAGATATGCAACACAAATTACACCTTGACTTCTCAAATGCGTTAATATTGGCCTCATCAGTTTTGTAAAACCCAAGGGGGTTATTGCCAAACCAAATGGGAGGCTTGTAAACTGGTACAATGTTTTGCCTACTTGAAATCTTAGAAATTTTCTGAATATAGGATGCACAGGGGCCAGAAAATAGACATTTTTCAGATATAATGTAGCCATATAACAGTTTTTGTTCAATGATATTATAACTGTTCTATTATCTTCCATTTTAAAATGTGCAGGATCAATAAAGGTGTTGTGTTTGAATTGAGAATAAATCTATAACTTTATCATTTGTTTTCTTAACCAAAAAATATGAAGATACAAACTGATCCTTAGATGGATTGCATTCCACTATGGCACCCTGAGGAAGGAGTTGTTTCACTTCCTCAATGATCTCTTTCCATTCTCTTTCAGAGTGGCATGGATTACTACTTAGTGCAACAGGTTTAGTTATAAATGGTATCTTGTAGCCTTTGATCCAAGATAGCAGTACTTCATTCAATGAGATATTTTACCATTGCCCATAAAAACTGGCTAGCCTGCCTGCCATGTAACTTACCTTTATTTTTTTATTTTGAACAACCTGATTCTGCTTTCTGGGATGCTGGAAGTTGCGGCCCACCTGTCTCGATTCCTTCCTGTAGTAATTGGACGAGCCTCTAGTTTAAAAAAAATTATTTTCTGGAGGTAAAACCAGCATGAGGAGTAGTTGGCTTTTTGAACCCACTGGCTGTTAGTTTGGATTGTTCAAAATCTGACAAAGATCTTTCAATGGTCTTCACAGCTGTAATTCTCTCTTTCAAATTAGTCCCCAACAGCAAACCCTCTACAGGAGTTGAATTGGTCGAATCTTCGACAGTTTTATTCAAAGTTGGTGTGATCAGGGCTCTACTTGAGAAATACATATTATGATGTACGTCAGTAATAAGCTTGGCTGACTCACCTAGCAGATCAAAGAGGGTATTTCTATTTTCTTTATTGATATCATCCTTTTTCAAATAAGATATTTATTCTTTTACCTGAGGCTCCGATACTTCGTCCTAATTGATTTTGGTTTGCGGAATGTCTTTATTATGAGTACAAACAGGCATCTCTTTAATAATGTCCTAAATTTCAGGTGCTTTTAATGCTTTCAGGTTACTGGGAAGCGGGTGCTTTTCCAACAGCTTCGACTTTTCATCTTTGTCAAGTCCACCCCTGAATATATCTAGGCACCTGTTCTAAAGAATAGGGTGAGGCTCAAATTCGTTGGCTTTTCTATTGTGGAGGTCTTCCCCCAAAGGCTGCAAAACTTCTTCCTCAAATGCGACAAATGTCTGACAACTTTCGCCCACAATCATTATAAAATACACCCTGACGTAAACCGTTTCGAGTCTGTCCGAAAACATTCTCATGCAAGCGATATTTGGTGTTGCATCAATCAATCCACAATAGCAAAAAACCTTTAAATCGCAACATTTGTTCGAAAAGTTCCACACGTGAAAGTTATCTGACACGCCATCATAAAAGTCACAATGTCGCAACTCTATTCAAATGTGACGATAGGAGCCAATTGAATGTTAGACATACTGGCGAAAAACCATTCGAATGTGACGTTTGCAATGAAAACTTCAGGTTGGATAGTGATCTGACAAATCACACACCCACACTATTGATGAACTCAAATTGGAAGAAGATACTGAATCAACCAATTGTAGTATAGAGTCTTCGGAGATTTTCTAGTGCGGAAAAATAATGTTATCTGACACGAATCCTAGCATGCAGGCACCATCCTGAAAAAAAACGTTGTGACTGTTTCTAATAAGGAGACAGAAATCAAAGTGGAAGTTGAAGCTTTGCAGCAAAGCGGATTGTATGGAAGTGGAATCAAAGAGGAAATCGAATACCACGGAGTGGAATATCAGAACTGGTGTTCACTAAAATCGAAAAAGTAGATTTCGATAACTGATACAAAACAGAATTTTTTTTCAATTCGAAAAAAAAAGGCAGCTGAACTCACGAATTTACGTAACAAGTCCAGATAAAGGGGTTTTTGGACGAATAGAAAAAATTCTAGGATGAGCCATAGGCGAGTCCTGGAAGTCTGTGAGTCCAAGAAAACTCTATTTTCGGGCGTGTTTTTTTTTTTTTTTTTTTTTTTTATCTGTGGACAACACGAAAGGGAAACCTATGATGTTCGAGGAACATCGTGTTAGCCAGCGGTGGAATTTCGGGAAAGAAGGAAGGTGTTGGAATTTTTCTTGAATGTTTGGAGGTTGTAAGCATCAGGAAAGACTTCACTAGGCAAAGAATTCCACAACTTTGCCGTTCTATTGATGAATGATGCTTGGTACAGCGATGTTCGACAGGTCTCGAGCCTGACAGTGTAGGGGTGACCAGCTTGAGCTCGTCTGGTTTGTCTACTAGGAATCGCGCGTGGTGGCATAATAGATGATATTTCCGATATTGCGTACAATATTTTTTCGGCAACCGTGTAGACTAACAAATCAATGACAATCAATCTTTCAATGTTCATTTTAACTATGTCTATAAGAAATCTCCGAAAAACTATATTTCTTTTTACTAGTGTCGCTCAAGAACTGTCTATGTGTTCCAGAATAACTGTCTACAATACAATTATCCAGCCTCATTTCGATTACTGTGGTAGCATAGTGTACACATTTAACCCTAACCAAATCTCTAGCTTACAGAAACTACAGAACCGAGTAATGCGTATAATTCTGAGGTGTAACCGATATACAAGTATTAACTTTATGTTAAATTCTTCACAATGGTTTCCTGTATCACAGAGATTTTACCAATCATCAATGATTTTTATCTTCGAAATCTTGAATAACATAGCTTCAGAATATTTTCACAAATTTATTGGTATCAAATCTCAAATCCACTGTCATCAGACGATGGGCAACAGTTTCACCTTCCAAAATGTAACTTATCAAATTCGATGGAATCATTATTTTATAAAGGTTAAAATGAATACAACAAACTGCCTGGTAATGTCAAGCAATCGAAAACTCTTAGAGAATTCAAAAGTCAACTTATTGAGTATATCAGATCCACATCACCATAACTTATATCCTAGTGCCATCAACTCTTATTTTCTACTGATAAACCTATGCAATCATTAATTTTGAACTATTATACAGGGTGTCCTTAAAAGGTCTTTACAAAAAGCTACCACATATTCTTCAGACCAAAACAATTCGATACAAGCAAACTTACCTCAGTAAAAAGTTGCTCAGTTTGGGCGCTAGACGGCTCTGAAGTTGAAATTTTCAAATCGATTTTGCTTCATAACTTTTGAACGGCTCATGAGATTTTTTTCAAATTTGGTACGTTGGCATAGACTCATCGGGCAATGAAACTCATATCATAATCATAATGAATATCATTCCATGGGCGTAGAACTTGATTTTTTCAGTAAATAAACATCTAAAACTCCTACGCCAATGGAAAAAAATTAGTTTCAATATGAAATCTAAATTATTCAACTCATTCACTACAAAAAAGGTACTCTTGACAAAAGTCGATTCCTCTCATGGTTTCGACAAAATTTTAATTTTAGTGATTTAGAGCATAATTAATAATGAAACGATTAACAGATATTTCATAAAAATTGTTCAAAATGTTCACCATTTTGACGTATACAAAGATTTATACGACGCAAAAAGTTGAAATGTACTCTTTGCATAACTTCTTCATCGCCTGTAAGATTATTCGTCGCCTGTTGGATACGTTGCCATAATTGTTCTACAGTATTCACAGGGGTCTTGTAAACCGTAGACTTGAGATAACCCCATACAAAATAATTCATCGGTGTTAAGTCTGGAGAACGTGGTGGCCAATTCACGGGTGCATCATTACCTCTACCTATCCATCTGTCTGGGTACTGTTGGTTTAAAAAATTCCTAACATCCACCGAAAAATGTGGTGGAGCTCCATCGTGCATAAACCACATATCTACCCGATGTTGGAGTGGTAAATCTTCCAACAAATTTGGCAACGTATTTCGTAGATGTTGTAAATACATGTCTCCTGTTAATCTTTGTGGAAGTATGACAGGACCAATTATAAAATTTCCTATTATTCCAGCCCAAACGTTGATTTTGAATTCGTGTTGAAAATGGTTTATTTTAATGGAATGAGGATTTTCAATTGCATAAACGTGTTCATTATGAAAATTAGTTATTCCTCTTCTCGTGAAACAGGCTTCATCAGTGAACAAAATATTCTTTCCAAAGTTCAGATTCATTTCTCTTTGCAAATTAATGAACCTACAAAACATCAGACGACTTTGTGAATCATGGATTAATAAATCTTGAACTGGCGTCTTGTGGTATGGGTATAATAATTGTTCTCTTAGTACTTCATGAACGGCATTCCTAGAAACTTCTAGTTCATTACTTATCCGTCTAGTACTCAATTCTGGATTTTCTTCAATACGGTCTAAAATTTCTACTTCGACTTCGGGAATCCTTACATAACGCTGTCTTCCATAATCACCAGTTCTAGGAGCAAAATGACCGGTCTCCCGAAGACGTCTCTCAACTGCAGCAAAGGTTGGGTGGCTTGGTACGCGACGATTTGGAAACCTTGCCGAATACACCCTCACACTCTCTCGACCATTTCCTTGACAATATCCGAATACCAATAACATATCGGTGTATTCTTCATTGGTGTATTGTACGGCCATGATAAATCAGAAAAGTCCGATATCAACAATCAACGTCAATAAAACTCGACAAATCAACACAGATGAAACTATGGAAACCAAGAATGTGAATATCACTGTTTTCGAGCAGATAATAATAGTCTTCAGAAAAAAAACCAGTGCTACTTATTTTCAATAGAAATAACCTATGCAAAAAGTACATCTCAACTTTTTGCGTCGTATAAATCTTTGTATACGTGAAATTGGTGAACATTTTGAACAATTTTTATGAAATATCTGTTAATCGTTTTATTATTAATTATGCTCTAAATCACTAAAATTAAAACTTTGTCGAAACCATGAGAGGAATCGACTTTTGTCAAGAGTACCTTTTTTGTAGTGAATGAGTTGAATAATTTAGATTTCATATTGAAACTAATTTTTTTCCATTGGCGTAGGAGTTTTAGATGTTTATTTACTGAAAAAATCAAGTTCTACGCCCATGGAATGATATTCATTATGATTATGATATGAGTTTCATTGCCCGATGAGTCTATGCCAACGTACCAAATTTGAAAAAAATCTCATGAGCCGTTCAAAAGTTATGAAGCAAAATCGATTTGAAAATTTCAACTTCAGAGCCGTCTAGCGCCCAAACTAAGCAACTTTTTACTGAGGTAAGTTTGCTTGTATCGAATTGTTTTGGTCTGAAGAATATGTGGTAGCTTTTTGTAAAGACCTTTTAAGGACACCCTGTATATTATATATATATATATATATATTATATTTTAATTCTTATTTGAATTGAACAGAACAGAAAATATTAAATATTAACAAAAACATTCTACTTCATATATATATATATTAATTTTTAGATTAAAATTCGAGCAATTGCTAATATTGAAGGGATTCAACTCGTTTGAAATGCGTACTTACCGGACTAGGCCGGGAAATGCTACTTTCTCAAAGAAAAACGTCCGAGAAGTGGGTACATCCCGGACGGTTGCCGAAAAAATAAATTTGATATTTCTCGCATGGTATTTATGCATAAACGTCAGACAAGTTGATTTTGTTTTTGATGAAGCTTTTTTTTAACCATATCGGACTTAGATATATAGTTGATCTCGCGGAATATTCGTTTCCAAAAATGACGTGATGTTTGATTATTATATCAAAAACACCTATTTTGATGAAATCTTCAATGTTTGTTGTTATCTTTCGAGACCTACTAGAATTGATGCTGCTATTTCAGTGATATTGCCACGGAACAAGTATATCGGTAATAACTTGATCTATTTCAATTGTTATTATTCATGATTTTTTCATAGTTCCATCATGATATGAAATATGTATCAGATTTATACTTATCTACCAATAAATAACGTGTTGTGATATTTTCAAATGAATTAAACAATGGGTAGTAGTAGTAGTAGTCTATAATCACCGATATAATATAGGCCTGCAGCAGTTCAACCCGCGATGCCCTGACGAACTATATGTGTAACGAGCCGTTTGCAGCTCTTATATGCGCATGCACCAGTCTTAAATGAAAAGCGACATCAAAGAGGAGACCTCTTCCGTGGCGACATCATTGTTTCGGCATCACCATCGCATGAAGAAAACAATAGGCGTTATACATGCTCGTTATAGTATCATGTTATACATGTATGTATTATTACATACAGGGTCGCTGATATGTATGGAAACGGTCGATTATTTCCTAAAGTAATATAGCTAGCGAAAAATGTTAGGATACAAAAGTTGTAGGGTTTTTCAAAATCCATTAAGCTAATGAAAAATTAAGTATACGGGATGAGTGAAAAAGTCAGGACGAAACAAAGTTGCTTTTTCTCTAATGGGACACCCTGTATATTATTCCACATTCCAATTCTGCTCGAAATTCTGAACAAAATTGATGAAGCGCATCATTTCCTAAATTCAACCGATTTCGAGATATCGAATTTTGAAAATAGCTTATGATAAATTATCCAAAAATGTTAGTCCATTAAGTTCATAGTCCATCAAGTTACCTTTGAAAGTTTCCAGCTCCATAACAACGCCGCGTCGTTCTTTTGTCTAACAGTGATGATCTTGACAACACATGTCAAAAATACATTTAGTGTAGATAAGTTTCGCGCAAAAATGGCACGTTTAACTAATACTGAGCGTATTGAAATTTTAATGATCATAGGATTCGGTGATAGAAGACGAAGTTGTGACCAAGTAGTGAATATTTTTAATGAATTGCATCCAAATCGGGAACCAATTTCTAAATCAACCGTTTCAAAAACATTGCAGCGTTTTCATGAAACTGGAGATGTCAAAGATCGACCAAAAAGTGGAAGACCAGTAAGCGTTAACAATGAAGAAAATGCTTTGAATGTCATGTTAGATGTGGTGGAAAATCCAATGAATTCGGCACAACAGAGGGCTTTGAATCATAACATGAGTCGATATTCCATTCAAAAAATTTGCAAACTGCGAAAATTCCATCCATATAAAATTCATTCGGTACAAGAATTGAGTGAGGACGATTTTGATCGTAGAATCGAGTTCTGTGAAGTTATTATGGATAAATTAAGCGGAAATGTCAACTTTGTCAACCACATATTGTTTTCTGAAGAATCTACATTTTGTTTAAACGGGCACGTAAATCGACACAACTGTAGGTATTGGTCCGACCAAAATCCACATTGGATGGAGGAAGTTCACACTCAACGGCCACAAAAAGTAAATGTCTGGTGTGGCATTATTGGTGGACACGTCATAGAACCCTATTTTATAAACGGAAATTTGAACTCTGAACGATATTTATCACTTTTACAACAGCATATTATTCCAGAGCTTAGACGATTATTCCCGAATAATAACAATCCCAATTTGCCGGCAGAACAAATATGGTTTCAACAAGATGGGGCTCCTCCACATTTTGGACGTATGGTACGCTCATATCTAGATGAAACGTTTCCTAATAAATATATTGGACGCAGGGGAGCAATTGAATGGCCAGCTTGGTCTCCCGATATGACCCCACTTGACTTTAAATAGGCCGCCAAATATCGAAGAGTTGCAAGAAAGAATAAGGCATGAAATTTCTACCATTCCTCCTCACATGATTTTAGATTCACTACAAAATTTTGTTCAGCGAGTTCATTACTGTCAGGAGCACCTTATTAAATAGAATTTCAAAGAAAAATTTGTTGTTTATTAAAACTTGTTGTCTCTCTTTTCCTTCTGTCTCAACTATTGTTTTCATAAAATTTTAAATATCCTGGACATTCATTAAAAAATACATTTTATTGTTTTAATTGCATTTTAATCAACCCTGAACAATTATGTTTTTTTTATTTTCTGTAAAAAAGTTATAATTAAATTGTAATCATAATATCCATATACTCCACCTTTTGTGACTTTCATAATAAATATGCATCATTTCGTGCTTTTTCTTTAATAAATTTGAGAGTAGTAAAAAGTTATTTTCAAAATTCGATATCTCTAAATCGGTTGAATTCAGGAAATGATGCGCTTCATCAATTTTGTTCAGAATTTCAAGCAGAATTGAAATGTGGAATAATATACAGGGTGTCCCATTAGAGAAAAAGCAACTTTGTTTCGTCCTGACTTTTTGACTCATCCTGTATACTTAATTTTTCATTAGCTTAATGGATTTTGAAAAACCCTACAACTTTTGTATCCTAACATTTTTCGCTAACTATCTTACTTTAGGAAATAATCGACCGTTTCCATACACAGCGACCCTGTATATGCGTGAGGCACGTCCAACCGGACTCGTCACGATAAATTATAGTTAGCCATTGTACTGCTTGAGCCTCAATGTATGTCAGATGGTAGAAAAAATCCAGATATTGCAGCGTTTCTGCGACAAGCTTATCAGTGGATGAAATTCACGAAATATTGTTTTTATCGTTCACACCATTTTACATCACACCATAATCTCAGCGTGCACAGTTCTCTCTTTTATGTCATTGTCATCCATTGACACACACAATAAGTCACATGTCAAATATTGTCTGATACAAGTATTTTTTTTGTTTTTGTAAAAAGTTCAACAATATTTGGTTTCTCTGTAGGTAATCTCTCATGACAATTAGGGTCAATTGGAAGTGGAGTACCCGAAGAATGCAGTGATTTATACAGAACATATAAGCCAAGATTTCGAAAGTCAGGAGAGAAGTAAACTTGTTGAACCCCAGAAGAATTGAAGGATAATATTACAGAAGGCTTTAGACAGCTGCTGTTGTGTTTGGTCCTGACGAACGAAAAAGGTGAGTGCGTAAATAGATCATTATGAGCGGAAGATTGAGCAATATCCGCAGATATACGCCAAAAAAATTATGCATGTCATGAAATTGGAATTGATTGCCCTGTATAAAATACACCCTCAGCACCTATTGAATGATTTTATCAGGCCGTAGGAAGGTGGCGAAGGGGATGCAATTCAATAAAAATAATTATCAATTCTTTAGATGAGGATGCTAAGGATTATATACATAGGAATTGATTGCCCTTGATGAAACAGCCCTTGTAACATTTCAAAATAATTTCCCAGGTCTTAGGAAGGTGGCAAAGAGGATGCACTTGATATTAACTTCTTCAACTAAGGGTTTCGAGGATTCTAAACATCAGTTATCAATTATCCTTGATGGAATAAACATGATTCATTTATCTGATGATTTCTTATTGTTATTGACTTGAAACTTAGATCTAATGTTATCTATTATTTTCTTTCAGTTTGCGATTCCTATAAGCTAGACAGTTTGTATAATTATATTTTTACTTCTTTGTCTACATATAGAACTCGTCAACCTATGTGTCATTGTCCTTATATTCAAGGTTGATAACTTTGTGTCATTTATTTTTCCAGACCTCATGGGATTTTCACTTCTCAGTACTTGATAATAAAAATAGAAGATACAAGGCGATTCAGTGGCAAGTATCATAAATTGAAGGGCTTTTAGACAAAGCTAAAATATGAAGAAGAAAGTTCAATTGAATTTTTGTCTGAAAATGTATTTTTACTGAATTATAGTCCTCAAAATGAGGTCAAAGTACTTCTGTATTTTGACCTCATAAACCCGAGTGTCACAAGAAAAACGTGCGCACACTAATATTTCTAGAGATAATCCACAAAAAAGTATGAACATTAACTCTTTTTTCAGCCTGTTTTGAATCATAGCCAATCGGAGTTTCATCTCTCACACAGGAAAACAAACAAAAAAAAATGTTGTTAAAAACAATGCTAGTCCTGATGCATATGACATGGACAGTCGAAGTATAAAGGCTACCATTGATGTTATTTCAGAGCCACTAACTAATTAAATCAACCTTATATTCTGCACAGGTGAGTTTCCAGATATTCTAAAATATTCAAGAGTAGTGCTCATACACAAAAAAGGGGACACTTCTGAGGTTGATAATTTTTGGCCAATTACTATTATTTGCATCTTCAAAATCATAGAAATCATATTAAAAAAACAGATATTGAAGTATTTCCTAAATGAACAACTTGTTGTAATGCAAGTTGTGAAGGAGGTAGTTGAGAGCCTTGAGATAGGTAAGCTCACTGTTATCACCCTGTGTGACCTATCCACACTATTAGGGGCTCAAAGTGATGTTCATGGCTATAACACCAGAGGTGTCACTCAAAATAAGGAATCCTAGATTCATACTCTGTGTATCACAAAAAAAATCATTGAACTTTTATATACAATATATTATACAATATATTTCCCCCAAGAATTGAAAACCTCAGTTTCCTTAAATTTGAAAAAATTATAAAGCAATTTTTCCTTAAACACTGCTTTTATTCACTTGATGAATATTTGCAGTCAAATCAGGATGAAACTACATTCTGAGGAACTTGAACTTGAGTGGAATGCATCCATTGTCAAAAATTGTTGTAAGTTTTGATGTTCTCATGTTATAAGCATAACCTCTGATGCATTGTGTTTAAAATTGTGCTCGTTCAATTATTTCATTACTGAATTTACATGATTATTCATAATTTTATATATACTTTTTATATATCCTGAAGTTACCTGATTTCTGACCTGCTACAAACATACATTGTATGTGATGTAGTTAAGTAAACCATGTATCTATTCATCTATCTATCTATTCCTCCATCATACATTCAAGAAGTTAAACAGTACGAAAAACGTCCTTGAAGAAGTTGAATCAACGTTCTTTAGCGAGGCTGTTTTTCATTCTTTTCGGATTCTTTAATGTATGAGGAAGGTATAAAAAGTAACCCTTGTTGGAATTGAAACTCTGATTGGCTGTGATGTCCACCCAAAACGTTTCTAAAACAGAAGGTTAATTTTCATATTCATTCTTGGTCGTTCTTTCCTAAGCGTCGTCATCTTATGTGATCCTTTTTCAATGAAGCTGAACGTGGTATATATTCTCATACAGTTTTCTCCTATCAATGCTAGCAATTATTGAGCACCTTGGATCACCTCTACTTTTTTGGAGATTTCCGTTGCTAGCTGATACGTTTTTAATCTTCGTCTCCAGAATGTCCACTATTCTGATAGGTTGCGAGGCCAGTCATTGTCATTGGCGGTACGCCTCTGACATCCATAACTGCGTTTTGATCCAACCTCTTATGATTCTTCTTGACTTTATTTCAGCTGTGACCTTCAACGCTTTTTCCTTCTTCAAGAATATATGGCGGCCTGTTGTAGGTGCCAGGTAGTTTTTTATTTTATTTCCAATTTCTACTTCATCAAGAATCATGACAAGTCGGATACTATAGCAAATTTCGTATACATTACAAACAGCACACCATTATAAACCACAAGTGTAAGAGCAACAGTTACTTTGATATTGAAACTTTGGATGAGAATGAGTTATGAAGAGATTTGACAATAAGATTTGGTATTTTCAAAAAAATACATACATTATACATACATACATACATATATTGATATATTGTGGTTGGTACACATTTGCAAACACATTTGGCATACCCATTCAAACGTGCATTGAACAATGGTGATAATGTCAATTGTATGATTAGAGAATTCGTTTTGTCAAAGCGCAAAAGGTTGGAATCTGTGTTCAAGTGCATATTTTATGTAATCCTGACAATATTAATAAATACGTCCGTTGTGAGGTGTATTCACTATCATTTGAAGCATTTTTTCCCAATACTGTTTCCACCCTTAACCCTATACTTACAGAGCCTGCGCTTGGAATGGAACGCATCTCATATTTCAATAACGATTCATCATGCGATTCAATGCTCTTAATCATCTATCTAAAGTGTGACTGCGGAAGAGGTATATGCAATTAATATGCCCAATGAATATACACAGATTATCCAAATACCTACAATATTCAGGAACTATATCTCAAGAATTTTCCAAAACATATTATTATTATATGTTAGACTATTGGATATAAAAACATTGTGTGGTTTTATGAAACTACGATGCAAGTGAAACTTTTTGTCGGATCGTAGGCATTTAACTGAAAATTTTCGGAAAATTATGATGATTATGACGTAGAAGTAGAAAAGATATCCAACCTTGAATTTTGATTTCAATCTGCATAATAGAGTATGGAATGAATAATCTTTAACAATTGTAAATGTATGTTTGTAGTTTTGTGTTTTCAAAAGACAATATTTACATCAATACACTCGCACGAATGAGTGAGAATATAAATGCTACACGGTTAGCTGATGCGAGCCATGGGCGCCGACATATTGGCTTTTGCTGCTCTGCCGACCGCCTTTCGCTTTACCCCTACTCCGCGGGCGGCTGTAACGCGACATTGGATAGATGGACAAAAAAATTAATAGCGATGTAATAAAAGTTTCACTTCAAAATATAATACATATTGATGGAATATTGCAATATCTAATTAACATTAGTAGATAGTATAGTAGTATTCTAGGAATATTGTGTATCGTCTTGGTAATTCGTCACATTATTTTGTATATTATTTGATTCGCAGATATTGCTACAAATCCATTGAAACACAGACGACACAACAAAGGGTTAGTTTTGAAGAATCATCCCCTCTTCGTTACTTCTTGCCTAATATATTTCCTCAGAACGTCTATGGAGAGAGAAATGGTGCAATTGATATCATAATTCAACAGTTGCTTCCACAGCAAATATAAATTCACCCAGCACAAGAGAAGAATCATTTGGTGCTGTAATTCTGGAGGTAAAAGGCATTTGATTACAGAAAAACGTGTGGATCGTTGTCAAAAAATCATTTAAATATTACATTAGTCTGAAGAACACAGTAATGGTGATCAGAATGATACCTACCTAAGAGTGGAGAAAAAATTCATACGTATAGCAAATATATAGCGAATATGATTTTTCACAAAAAAGTATCTTCGAAGATCTATGTGTAGACCCATATTACGAAAATGCTTTTGGGAGAAAATACATATAAATGTGACATCTGTTTAGAAAAGTTTTCCACCAATGGTTGTTTGAATTCTCACGCAGCTGTACATACTGAAGAAAAAGTTTTTCAGTGTAACATTTGTCATAAGAACTTTTCACAAAAACGGTATTTGGTAAAGCACGTCAAAACGCATTATGGAGAGAAACCATTTGAATGTGATACTTGTCAGAAAAAGTTTACTGAGAAGGCCAGTTTGATTGTGCATCAAACATTACACACTGGCGTTAAATCATTCAAATGTGACATCTGTCAGAAAAATTACTTTCATAAGTCCAGTTTGAATGCGCATCAGAAATCTCACACTGGCCGAAAGCTATTCGAATGTGATATTTGTCATAAGAAGATTGTACGTAAGGATGTTTTCAAACAACACTGCAAAAGGCATACAGGAGAGAAACCCTACGAATGTGATATTTGTTCGAAACGGTTCACCTTTGAAAGAGATCTGACACAACACTACACAGCAACTCACACTGCTGAAAAATCCTTCGAATGTGACGTTTGTTCGAGGAGGTTTTCAAGAAAAAGTCGTTTGCTATCTCACTATAAACTCCACTGTGCCGAAAAATTATTCAAATGCGACAAATGTCGAAAAACATTCGCTCGCAATCATGATCTCACACGTCACGTTAAAGTACACACTGGCGAAAAACTTTTCGAATGTAACAAATGTCTGAAAACTTTCGTTCGTAATCATGATCTCACACGTCATTATAAAGTTCACACTGGCGAAAAACCATTTGAATGTGACGTTTGCAATGAAAACTTCAGGTTGGATAGTGAACTGACAAATCAGAAATACACCCATACTACTGATGAACTAAAATTGGAATGCGATACGGAATCAACCAGTTTCAGTACAGAGTCTTCGGAAAGTTACTTGGTCGAGAAAAAAAATTTATCTGTCACGAATCTTAGCAGCGATCATCCTGAAATGAACCTTCTGACTGTTTCTATCAAGGAGGAGACAGAAGTCGAAGTGGAAGTCGAGGATTTGCAGCAAAGCAGATTGTGTGAAAGAAAAATCAAAGACGAAATCGAATACCATGAAGTGGAATATCAGAATAATTATGAACAGGTGTTTATTAAAATTGAAAAAGAAGATTTAGATAATTGATAAGAGAGTCTGTCTCAGGAAGAACTCAAATTCAACGTTGTAGCATGTATGTTCACTGTGTACAGAAAATTTGATAAATGCTAGTTACGATGAAATAAAACATTTCTATCACACAGTGTGGAAACCACATGTAAACTAAATTCAATAATTTCGTCATAGTATTTACGACGAATTTTTTCGATCATGTAAACATGTGTTGACATGTCAGAATATTTGTCTCTATTGTACCAGGGCATACTTTATATGATCGAGCCAGAGCATCGTATTCCTGACGTTACATCAGTGGGAACAAAATCAAGGCAGCGAAATTGTCTCCCAATGTATTGTTGTACCACGGGAAATAGTTAACAAGGAATATGAAGTCTGGGTACAACATGATGTGTTGCATGTTCAACGCCATCTAATGGGAAAAGATTGAAGGTAGGTTTATTAGAAAACCTATAGTTTCTGATGCGATCTATCATCCGTATTAGTCCCTACGCCGTACGTGGAACGTTTGCGATACTAAGTAGTTACAGATCTGTTGGATAGATGGTTCTACCTGAATGAAAATTATGGAAAGGCCACATCCCATCTGAATAAAAGATATTTGTCGAAGATTTTTCTGATTCAAAAAACCATAGGTTTTTGGTAGTTTCTCATAAACCTACCTTAAAGCTTTTGCCGTTAGATGGCGTTGAACATGCAACACCCCTTGTTATACCCAGACTCGCTCTCAAAAGTTTTATATACTGTCACGAAGTGTTTCCAATTTGTCAGCAAGCCAAGGGTGATGAGGTCTCTGGTGAGCCGAAACAGACCAGTCTTGCTTTTATTCGACGAATTGGAAATATCTTCGACCAATATCTTTCATCAAGAAATATGAATAAATGAAATTTGTAGTATCGCATATCAAATTTCAAATATCGCATATGAAAATGAATTTATTTCTCCTGAAAAACGAAACGGCTGCCAAAATTCCAATGTTAAATAATTCAGCCCTACGAAGACCCCTCCCTCATAGTGTCTAGATTGCCTGTGATTTCCTGCAAAATTCTCAAAGGGAAATCACAAATCGATATGTCAATTCAAATTTATGATTATATAAATCAAAAAATTATGATTACGACGTTGATAGTATAATGAATGATGGATACTAAAGTTCAGACACCTCCAACGCTAAACCTCTAAGAATACAATCCCTACAATCTACAGTCATAGTTTTCATAAAAATGTAATGATTTTTTTTACTAACTCTGTAATGATGTATCCTATTTAATCTTGTTTTTTACCAGAAGTTGGGAATTCATCATTTATCATTTAGTCTCTATTGAGTATGCTTCTAGTTTTCATACAATGGGCACGTAAATGTTGGAAAAGTTTTTTTAAAAGCTGGATATTGCCATGGAGATCTAGCTGGTCACTCTCCTCGTCTACCACTCCATCTATTAGGAAACACGTACATGTCGTGCGTAATGTGGTGTCACTCCATCTTGCTGGTAACATAGTGAATCGTCCGGTAGCTGAGAATTTTGATGATGTGATGTTGCAGTGATCCAAATATTTGTCGCAGCTCAATGATCAGTCAAAGAAATTAGAAAATCAGAAACATGCATATTTTTGTATCTCTCAATTGATTTGTGGAAATATTCTTATGCGGAATGAAGAGAAAATTGACATCCATACACAAAAATGCGTTCTTTCTGAAGTTGATATCGAAATGGGGTACTCCTATTTGAAAAAATTATAATGACGTCATAATTCGAAGAGTGATGACGTCATCAAAAATATGAGTAGACCAAGAAATGCACAACTGGAAAAGAAAATCGACGTGTGTAGAGGGGATAGACTACAGACCGCTGAGATAGTAGGCCCTGATCGTACTCGATATATTGTGTATGTAGGGTAAGTCAGGAGGATTGTACATAACTGTAGTAGCATATTCCACGCATTTTTCTCACAAAACTGTTGCTGTTGGTTCATTTCCAATTGTTTCCAAGTTACATGTTGAAGTTCCCAAGAATAATTTCTCTTCTTGAATAATATACTAAAAACATTTCTGAAATCTTTCTAAGTTTGTTGTTAACTTTATGAGGTATTTTGTGTAGCTATTAGAAATGATTCAGCTATTTCATTGGTGTGGCCACGGACCAAGTATTTAGTTTTCCCACTTGTTTCGTAGGCATACCACTGGAATGAATCGATAAATTTCGGTGGATATTTTACTAGTGTCCCTCATATCAATTTTTCATTGAATTATATTGATTTAAAAGTTATTAAAAAAAAAAACGATATCTAGCGGCGTCCTTTAGGGGCTCATGTCTACGGAAGGAAGACCTATAGGAAAAAAATATGGGAACCTGCAGTCATATTTTTCCAAGTTCTATATAAATCCGAGAGATTACTCAAATTTTCACGGTCACCCTGTATGTCATCCAATAAAGTGCGTAACATATGGGGAAAAAGTTTATTATTGAAGTATGGAAATTTTTTTTTTGGGTATATATTATGCATATCCGACAATCTAAAAATAGATTTTGACACATTCACGTGAACACTGATATGACGGTAAAGTGGAAAAAAAATGATTATGGATATCAAAAAGTGGGGTTGGATGGCAAGATATCAAAAAAATATTTGAAAAAGTTCCTTGGAATTCAATTTTATACTCATATACCAAATATTTAAAATGTAAGAGTGCATAAAATTCAAGAGGCTAATAGTTTCCAATTATAGCAAAGTGAAATCAATCATCAGAGGAAACTTGATGACTATCAGAAAAATACGATATTTTTAAAGTGTTATATCATCACAATAGTGGCTACATTCTACGAACCAATGTAGCTGTGTGTTCTGGTAGAACAAAGTTCTTGTCAGGACACTTGCTGGAATGTATAGAAAACGAGATTGTTCTCTCATAATCATTCTCCTTGAAACAGCGATCATCAACTTTATTTTTCGAATACGGGCCTGGATTTTTCATTGAATTCTTTTAATTTTCGATCTTAGTATGAAGGTGTACCAAAAACAATTGATAAATTGAATAATTAAATGAAAAAAGGTTGTGAAAAGGTATGGAGACAGTCATTTTTGTCTAAAACATCATTCAGTGTGAGGTACATCGGATTATTTGGACGTACATCATTCACTGCACAGAATCGAGAAAATATTCGAATGCAGTATGTCCTAAAAAGTTTTCTCATAACAGTCGTAGAATCTAGAAATACATCACAAAACTCATCGGTGTGAAAAACCGTCCAAATGTGGCATTTGTGGATTCAAATATTCTTGATCAACTGAGAGGCAGTAGATTGCACACTGATGACTTTAATTGAAGAAGAGGAAAAAGTGAGATGAAACAATACGTAAAATCCTTATCAGGAGATCCAAAGCAAAGTGTGAATAAATCGGATTCAATAATATAAAGTTCAACCACTATGAACAATTCTTCAAAATTGACAAAAAAATATAATAATCAATGATTAAGTGTCATTTGACAGCTAAACACGGATAGTTTTTGTGATAATACATCTATTTGTAGAAATATAGCTTGTCAAAAAAATATTTTTCTGATTCGCTGACGTTACAACTGTATTAGTCTTATCTTATGAAGATTGGGAATATCGAAACCATTAGATAGGTACCTAACTAATTGCTATTTTTTATATCATTACAGATTGATCTTAGGTCTTGATACAGAAAAAACTATCTCGACCCGAAAAACAAGGACAGAATTCAAGGAGAGACGCAAAAGATTCGCTGGCAAGTAGGGAATTTTTCCTACTGCGTTCGAAGCGTCAATCAGAAGACAATATTTTGTTTGCATCATGGAAAAATCATTCGAATGTGAAATTTGTCTAAAGGCGTTCTCAGTCAAAGGTAATTTAGTCAAACACTCCGTAGTACACACGGGTGAAAAACTGTTCAAATGTGACATCTGTTCGAAAAAATTTCCACGGAAGGGGGCTTTGGTAGGACACTTCAAAGTGCACACTGGAGAGAAACCATTCGAATGTAATGTTTGTTCAAAGGCATTTCGACGTAAGGGTGCTTTGGTACACCACCTTGAATTGCACACTGGCGAAAAACCATTCGAATGCGAAATTTGTCTAGAAAAGTTTGCTCATAATGATGATTGTCAACGTCATCGAAAAAAACACATTGGTGAAAAAAGATTCCAGTGTGACATTTGTCAAAGAAAGTTTTTCTTCAAATTCGCCTTAGACCAACACATTGTCGGCATTCACTCCCAAGGAAAAGAATTCCAATGCGAAATTTGTCTAGAAAAGTTCGCTGATAATGATGATTGTCAACGTCATCGAAAAAATCACATTGGTGAAAAAAGATTCCAATGCGACATTTGTCAAAGAAAATTCTTCTTTGAATTTGCCCTAGAACAACACACTTGCATTCACTCCCAAGAAGAGGAATTCCAATGCGACGTTTGTCAGAAGAATTTCGCACGTAATGAGTATTTGCGGCGCCATCGTAAAACCCACACGGAGAAAGGGATCGAATGTGACGTCTGCTCGAGGAAGTTCATCTGCGAAAGTGAATTGGTTCTCCATCATAGAACGCACGCTAGGGAGAAACTGTTGGAATGTGACGTCTGCTCGAGGAAGTTCACTTCTAAGGAAAATCTTGAAATACACCATAAAACTCATAACGGAGAAGAACCATTCGAATGTAATATTTGTCTTAAAAGATTTGTACGCCGTACCTATTTGTCTCGACACCAAAGAATACACGAAGCTCATAACGGAGAAAAACCATTCAAATGTGATAAATGTCATAAAAGATTCGCACTTAGTACCTATTTGTCACGACACCAAAAAATACACAATGTCGAATGTGTTTGTGGAAGGAAATTCTCTTCCCAGATCGACATGGAGAAACATGTTAGATCGCACACTGGTGCCATTCATTCTGAACGGAAAAATGTGTTGAAAGTCGACGAAAAAATTCACATCAGTGTTCCTTCGACAAGTTTCAAAAGAAAAACTTGTACTGACGAAGATTTCAGCAACAGTCACTCTGAAACACAAGTGGAAACGTTTTCTGTTGAAGATGTAGTCGAATTCGAAGTGGAAGAAGAAGCATATTCACAGCAAAGTCTGAAAAGTGAGGTCAAAGTGAAAACAGAAGTCGATGAAGTAGAGTTCAACCACCATGAAGAATTCGTCGAAATTGGGTTGAAAATCGTCGAAAAAAAACTTATCAGGACTTCTTCTTCAAAATGCTTCGAGGATTACAGCAATTTTATTCATAAAATACAAGCGGAAACGTTGTCTGCTGAAGATGTACCCGGATTCGAAGTGAAAATCGAAGAAGACTCACAGCAAAGTCCGAAAAGTGAATTCAAATTGGAAACCGAAATAAATGAATTGGAGATCAATCACTATGAAGAATTCGTCAAAATTGAGAAAGAAGATCATACTTATTGTTGATTAAGGACTATTTCACACTAATCCACAGAAAGCCTCTGGATACCAATCACAGCTTGTCTCAATCTGGAAAAATCCACTATAATTTTTATGCCATGTATTTCATCCATTCAAAAATATTCATTTTCCAGCTTTTTGTGGGATTTTCTCTCCTCGTTTCTGAAGTATAAGTTATTAAAAATTATTGTAATATATTTGTAGTAAGAACAGATTTTGTTCATCAAGAATTATCAATTTTTCTCCGCTCACATAATGAAAATATTGAAATCGTATTCAGCAAATTGCCTAGTGAAGTCTTTCCTGATGCTTACAACCTCCAAACTTTCAAGAAAAATTCCAACACCTTCCTTCTCTCCCAAAATTCCACCGCTGGCTAACACGATGTTCCTCGAACATTATAGATTTCCCTTTCGTGTTGTCCACAGATTGAAAAAAATCTCGATTGAAGTTTATTCGACACGACAGAAACTCACACCGGCAAAACATCATTGGAATGAGACATTTGTTTTAATAAGTTCGTTGAAAAGAGTAGTGTGGAACTTCTACTGGAAAAATACACATTACCGAGAAGCCATTCGAATGTGACGTTTGTCGAAAAAAATTTGCGCGTGGCACCTGAGAAAGCAAGTCAGCAAATTAATAAAATACAAAGCACAAATTCGACCTGTCCTGGAGTACTGTTCACATGTTTGGAGCTCAGCCCCCCAAACATACGCTAAAGCTCTTAGATTCAATTCAGAAGAGAGCTATTCGCCTAGTCGATGATACAACACTCACCAAATCATTGACCTCTCTAGATCATCGTAGAAAGGTCGGCGATCTTTGCCTTTTTTTATAGATACTTTTACGGCCAGTGCTCAACGGAAATATCATCTATAGTGCCACCACGTGCGATTCCTAGTAGACAAACCAGACGAGCTCAGGCTGGTCACCCCTACACTGTCAGGCTCGAGACCTGTCGAACATCGCTATACCAAGCATCATTCATCAGTAGAACGGCAAAGTTGTGGAATTCTTTGCCTAGTGAAGTCTTTCCTGATGCTTACAACCTCCAAACTTTCAAGAAAAATTCCAACACCTTCCTTCTCTCCCAAAATTCCACCGCTGGCTAACACGATGTTCCTCGAACATTATAGATTTCCCTTTCGTGTTGTCCACAGATTGAAAAAAATCTCGATTGAAGTTTATTCGACACGACAGAAACTCACACCGGCAAAACATCATTGGAATGAGACATTTGTTTTAATAAGTTCGTTGAAAAGAGTAGTGTGGAACTTCTACTGGAAAAATACACATTACCGAGAAGCCATTCGAATGTGACGTTTGTCGAAAAAAATTTGCGCGTGGCACCTGAGAAAGCAAGTCAGCAAATTAATAAAATACAAAGCACAAATTCGACCTGTCCTGGAGTACTGTTCACATGTTTGGAGCTCAGCCCCCCAAACATACGCTAAAGCTCTTAGATTCAATTCAGAAGAGAGCTATTCGCCTAGTCGATGATACAACACTCACCAAATCATTGACCTCTCTAGATCATCGTAGAAAGGTCGGCGATCTTTGCCTTTTTTTATAGATACTTTTACGGCCAGTGCTCAACGGAAATATCATCTATAGTGCCACCACGTGCGATTCCTAGTAGACAAACCAGACGAGCTCAGGCTGGTCACCCCTACACTGTCAGGCTCGAGACCTGTCGAACATCGCTATACCAAGCATCATTCATCAGTAGAACGGCAAAGTTGTGGAATTCTTTGCCTAGTGAAGTCTTTCCTGATGCTTACAACCTCCAAACTTTCAAGAAAAATTCCAACACCTTCCTTCTCTCCCAAAATTCCACCGCTGGCTAGCACGATGTTCATCGAACATTATAGGTTTCCCTTTCGTGTTGTCCGTAGATAAAAAAATATATAAATGTGAGGTTTGTAAAAAAGAGTTTGCGCGTAAGATGTATTCGGAAGAACACCTATAGGTGCATCCAGACCAAGCGCGCTGCGCCGTTCTAATCAGTTCAGGGCGACACAGCGCTTTGGGTTTGAACTTCGATCATTGAACAGACTAGATAAGTAATCCACAGCCCTGGCAATACAGTTTGTTTGGAAGCAACATCTATAGTATCTATCTTTCTCTAAACAAGGATAGCAGGAGCTGATTCTCCCAGCACCAGTGCCGTATTGTCAGAGGGGGTCGAATTTATTATTAATTCATGATGAAACCAAATTGAGAATCCGTAACAATTTCAGTGGTACTTTTCAGCATTTCTTGGTGGGAAAATGAACATCTTTATACTTCCTACACATTGTTACGAAAATTTCGAATACATACAATCCTATGGTGATTTTTGTAACTTGCTTGTAATCAATCAAACTTATTATGATCACGTCACAAGAAAAGTTCAATTCTCAACGCCATATGAAACAATATACTTACTATTCAGTATACAGTTGTCTACTTATACTTTATCATAAATAACGTTCAATTTCAATAATTAACATTTATATCTTTGGCGATCGGTGACAGTGCATGTAAGTATATTTACGATTTCAATATATATATTCAATATATTTTGACGTAAAATATTGATGTCTGATTATTTCATTTCATGTAGATAGATGGAACTCGATAATGAATATGTGTTGACAAGTATTATGACAAAATATTATATCAACAATAAAATCATGAATCATGTGAAGATGTAGCAAATAGCAGTGTTCCTTATTCAAAACAGGACTGAAATGAAAAACAACAATGGATAATCACACAAATAATTTATTGATTTTTGAATAGGATGATTCTTGTCAACATACTTCTTACTCTAACTTTCGTTGAATCTTTCAATTTATTTGCCTCATGATGGAGTCTTACAGTGAAATATTTCTCCAAATTAGTTTGACTAGTTCCAAAAACAGTCAACGGTAAATTTCTCATTGTTGTGTGTACAAGAAGTAAAGCAATATCCTTATATTTTTTATCAGAAATATTAATTGAGTTCATCATTATTCTCGGTGATTTTTCAGCAGCTCCGCATATTTTGACTACAAATAAGAAAGCATGTATCAGTGCTACATATTTTACCACAAGACACTGTCGCAGCTTACCTATAGGTATAATCAATATAATCTAATCAATTCAAGTTAAATTCATTCTCATCCATTCCATTTGGGAAAATGCTTCAAAATCTCGAATGATACGACAATGGTAACTCACCTATGAAATGACGTGTTCTGATCGCCGGTTCAAATTGTCTTTAACACACCTTACAACGTCTCACCATTATATCAAATCACGAAAACAGGAAATAAAATGAGTTTCTGAGGAATTCTGAGTACACAAAACTGAACACAGGTTGAATAATATCGATAAATCAAAACGTAAATAATGACAGATACCAAACAAAGCAATAATCGCCGTCGACTGTCAATATCAAATTGCGGTGTTGCAACGTTGAGCAAAAAGTATTCACGATACCCATGCTGGTCCTCGAGCCCCCAAGAAAGTAAAATTGCTAAGTCTCAGAATAATGTAGCAATCTTCTTTTAATCAGAACTGATTCATAATCGTCATGACCCAAATTTATTATAATATTTGTGCATTGAACTACATGAATTCATAGAGGACTTTAAATATTATGGACTATTTATCACTTTTTGATGATTGGATATGACAACACTGGCGACGATTGGGTACTAATATTATGATAATTCTGGGAATTCATGTTAGCAACAGAATATTTGTTTTGTGATCCTTCTAGTGGGTTTGTTGTTCGGAGGGTTTGAACGACAACCCGCGTTGATTCGCGGCTTCTTGCGCTACCCTGCAACACGATCGAACGCGATCCGGCAGATGTCGGTACATCAAAGAAAAACGAATGTTTATGCTCGTTTGTTTTGGACGTGAAAACGTTGACGTTCATTTGATTGAGTGTTTCGAGTTTTGAAATTTATAGACCTATATCGCCAAAAACCGGAATAGTGCGATCCCAAAGATAACACATATCACATTAAAACTAAAAAGCATGATGCTTGGACCAACATTTCTTTCGACAAAGGAATCGATGTTGATGTTGTGAAATCTAAAATTAATCCTTTATTGTCTTTCTATAGAAGGGAAAAAGGAAAAATCGACTAGCACTGGAAAAGGTAGGAATTATACCTATATTTTATATCCCATATAATATACCTGATATATACTCTTAGGGCGAGAGGATATTTACATCTCACTGGTTTGCATTCAAGTTTTTTTTCGTCAGAAAAGAACACACCAAAGAACACTCTTAACACAGAAGAAGTAAGTAAAAACAAATAATATATTTTCATCATTCTAGAATATTCATTTAAGCACGGTCATTTTGCCAAGGTATACGCCCGTTTCTGAAAAAATAGTCTGCAAATCCATGCCGTATTTCTTGCGTATTTGATGGACTTTTTCTTGGTATTTGTTTCAACTTGCACATTGAGGTTTTGTGTACATCATTCCTCTGCCAGGTTCCAGCAACAACTGTCATCAACATGTCAACATAATTTAGCTCAATACCAAAAGTTCCTGCAGGAGTATATGTATTCCTGGAATTTTTACTTCTTCTTAAGTAATTGTGTGGATAAATAGTCGTCAATACTACATCTCTAGCTTTGTTAGGTTCAAAAGGAGCATAGGTTTTCTCAAAACTCTAAATACTGCACCAAGTATTCCAAACGCATTTTCTGAAACTCACCGTGCTCTTGACCATCGATAATTGGAGATCCTTTCTTTCGATCCTTCTTCATAAAGACCAGAATAGGGTTTAATTACATTTTCATGGAGAGCAAATGCTTCGTCACCCAGTATGACGTAAGGAATACGTTTTTCCTGCCCATGAAGTTCAAACACAGACTTTTCGCTTGTATTCTCTTCCATATTAGACTATGTTTGAATATTCCTCCATCAGATATACGACCCTGTGAGTACCCACATCAGCGAAAATAAAATTTTAATTCTCATCCACAAGTTCAAATATCGCAATGATAAAATATGATTTATAATTGTAGTATTCGCTGCCACTGTTCATAGGTGCGTAACATCACATGCTTTCCAATGTTCCTCAAATTTTTAAGCTCATTGTAGTATTTGGCATCTGAAAAAAAATTATTGATGATTGATCGATAGCATTTCAAGCGAACCAGCGTCCAGTCGCGATGAATGCTCGGTAAATGGAGAGCATCATGTCGCTGATAAGTTACGAAAATTAAATGAAAGAAGTTGAGCCATCCTTATCAATAGAATCAATATCTCGATCTTCGAAGCTGAGATGGAAGTGTTCAATGATAGACTATAGACTAATCCATTTCTAATCTAAACCTAAACCAACATCAGTTCAGAACTATTTTTGCAGATGACACAAGTCTGTTAGCAGGTGGCGAAACTTTCCCAGAGATGATGGTGAATAGTACAGATCTGTTCAACAAGACTAAGGACTGGTTCAATAGAAATAAACTTGTACTAAATGAATCAAAGACAAATATTATTTTGTTTAGAACAAACCAAGACAATATAGATTATCCAGTTGGGGTGGAACTCCAAAACTCTTTCTTTGAACTGTCCCATAACACCAAATTTTTAGGAATCCACATTGATGAGAATATGAATTGGTCTTCTCATATTGATAACCTCGCAAATAAACTAAGTGGAATATCGTATGGAATCAGAGTTACATCAAAATAACTGCACAACGACGCTACAAAAACAATATACACTGCTAACTTCGATTCGGTTGCTCGATACGGAATAATTTTTTGGGGTAGCAATCGAAATATCGAAAAAATCTTTATAGTTCAAAAAAGAATAATAAGAGGAATCAACAAATTAAATTATAACCAAACTTGCAGAACAGTATTCAAATCCACCAATATAATGACAATCTACGCGATTTATATCTATGAATGCCTAATGTTCATTTATAAAAATTCACTTCTCTTCTCTGAGAACATACCTGCTCATAAGTATCCCACTAGAAAACAAATGAATATATTCATAGACTAACAGCAACTGAAAAAAACGCCCACTATATGTCAATCAAGCTTTTCAACCATCTTCCTAACAGAATAAAACTGATGAAGAAAATTGGAGTTTTCAAAAGAGAACTGAAAAAACTTCTCATAGACTTAGATCCCTATGATTGGAACGCATACCTCACTGGAACATTCATTTAAAAATATTTATAACAAAAATCTGAACCTCCTTGTTTGACGCCATTTCATTCTATGTTACTCTAAAATAAAGCTGTTTATTATTATTATTATTATTATTATTATTATTATTATTATTAATCGTCGGTGTTACCTAATGTCGACGTTTTCTATTTCGTCTTTATATTTAAATGTTGATTAATAATAATTACAGCAGCAGCAATTTTTACTTTTTTGGAACACTCCATATCAATCCAAAACCCGCGCGGACCAGTTGGAACAATGACGCATACAAATTTTTCTTTGCGGTTTTCTGCGCCGCTCTGCATGGAATTCAATTGGCGATTTCAACTACCGAAGAGGGCGCTACGAAAGGTAAACAAATATGGCGGATAGTGAGTAATCTCTCTGTTCGGCGTGGTTATTGTGTGTATGTTTTAGTTGTTTTCGAACGTTGAAAAAGTGATATCTTTGATATTCGTGTGTGTTTTGGACAATTGTTGATAGTGTGTTGAAGAACTATCATATTGTGAGGTAATGTAACGCTTTGAAATGTCTAATGAAATGAACAAAATGAAGGAAACAAACTCGAATGAAGTGAGTCACAGGTTTTCCGATCAACAAAGCATTTGTCCATGCTTTTCTTCGATCAACTTTCTCAAGTATACCATAATCATTCTTGACATGGACTTTAAGAGCATCCTTCTTGAGAATGCATGGGAATGTCCTATATTTATTTTTCCTGGAAGAATACAGGTTTAAACATAACAGTTAGTGTTATGCAATGTGCCAGTATTTTGACTCGGTTCTCCACTCATTATTATTTTGAGTATCTCAACCCTTAAACTATATAGGTTTATGAAAGTACCCAAAGCATCATATCATTCCTATGAATACCTTTCGAGTTTGGGTTATCCCAAAAATTATTCGCTCGAAGTCCTACTTTTGAAGTTCGCTCAACACACAGATCTACAAATACAATGAGAACACAACATAATCCAACAATAATCTCTGATATTGCACAAGCACGCTCAAATAACGATGATTCATTGATAAAACGCACACGTATCCATTATTCATTACTCACTAAGTAGGTTCACAATTTAGCCACCAGAGGTCGTCCAGACTTTTGGATTAGCGAATAGTGCTGCGCGGTGTTTTTCAGCACGGAGCAGCGAAGCGCGGTGCAGCGCGCTTGGTCTGGATGCACCTTTAATATGCACACTGGAGAAAAACCTTACGAATGTGACATTTGTCATGAAAAGAGACACGTAAATATAGTTTGACGAGGCACATCATTTCACATATCGATGAGAAATATTTCGAATGCTATATATTCGTTCTCAAACGTTCGGATTGTCAAGTGAGTTTAGAGCACACAAAAACGGGGACACTATAAAACGAACGACAGAATATTCAGAACTATGTTCGAAGAAATCTCCACAGAAGGTTCTTCGAGGAGGTGGTACATTCATTTTTCAGCTTTCAATGGGATTTTCTCGAAACGAGGAGAGAAAATCCCATTAAAAGCTGAAAAATGACTCCACAGAAGGGTTCCTCGTTTTCATACCTCTAATTACATGCTACAGAAAAACCATTCGAATGTATTATTTGTCTCAAGGAATTTCCACTCAAGGAAAATTTCGACGAACATCTCATTGTACACTCTAGATTACACGTTGACGAAAACCGTTTATCATTTGTTCACAAACGTTGTGACTGGAAAGTGAATTGACAGCACACACAAAGAGGCACAATAATGAACCGAAGATAGAAGATAATACGGAAGTAACAAAAGGCGATTATAGTACAGAATTTTCGGAATGCAGAAACCAGAATGCACAAGCGGATGCTATTCCTATTAAAAATAAATCGAAAATATCGAAACCGTCAGTCGACTAATTAGTTTTGATTTTCCTGACTATATTAGAGAACTCTCAATTGGAGAAACTGAAAGAATATAAGCATTGTAAATCCCAGATGATAATGATCGACCTATATACAGGGTGGCCCATCGAAAACGTACCGCAAGGCATAACAGGCTGGGAAAGAACTTTTCGATAAAATCCGGAAACAGGTCAAGTTTGTTTGTCAGGGTGACACATTTTGACGTCACAAGCATAGTAAAACCTTCAACCCCTTGAGTAGGGGTGTCACCCCAACATTTTTTTCGAATGGGGAGGGGGGTCAAGCGATACCTCTTTAGAAGGGGCTTGTCATTCCCAATACAGTGCTGCTTAGATTTTTCAAATCGATCTACCCTTTCAGAAAATATGGAGCGTTGAAACTCCAACCATCATGTGAGACGAAAAATACAAAGATCGGTTCAATTGTACTTTATCGCAATAAGTTCCTTCAAATGAATTTGCTATTTTTGCCGATGCACAGATTTTTTTAGGCTCATTTTGGAGAGTAAACAATGAATAGGATTCATTTATTCACGTTTGAATTAGGTCAAGTAGTTGCTAGATACATGTCGTGGTTGAAGTGTTTATGAATACTTTACAATTTATTATTATGGTGTATTCAATTGCAGACAGAGTGGAAATCATTGAGCTTTATTTCAAAAACGATGGATGTGGAAATCGGGTCGCGGAGTAGTTTAACCAACGGCAACGGAGAAAATACAAATTCAATCCTTACAAAATACGCTTAGTCCACGAACTGAATGAAGACGACTTTGATCGTCGCTTGCAATTTTGCGAAATTATGAGTGAGCGATCGTTATACAATGGTGATTTTCTATTCAATGTTCCTTCTTCCTCAATGGTTTAGTGAATCGTCACAATTGCCGGTACTGGGCTGACATCAATCCAAGGATTTTCCACGAGACACCCACGCAACACCCCCAGAAGTTAAATGTGTGGGCTGGTATTTTTGGAAATGTCATTGTAGGACCTTTTTTCCTTCCTGGAAACTCAACAAGCGATATATACTTGGATTTACTACAAAATGCCATCGACCCAGTTCTAACAAATATCAATGAGAATGATCCCGCATACGATGAACAGGAACTGATTTACCAACAATACGAAGCTCCTCCTCATTATTCCCACAATGTGCGCAATTATTTACATGACACATTTCCAGGACGATGGATAGGACGACGGGGCCCAATAGAATGGCCACCTCGGTCACCCGACTTAATTCTTTTAGATTTTTTTTTTGTGGGGACACATCAAAAGCGTTGTTCACAAAATACCACCAGACACATTAGAACAGTTGCAACGAAGAATCATCAACGTATGTCTCGAAGTGACACCCCAAATGCTCCAGAATTACGACAACGGTTTGAAAATTGCTTATACTACTGTATGCATTTTTGCATTTTTCGTCACACATTACCGTTGGAGATTGGACGCTCCATATTTTCTGAACGAGTGAATCGATTTTGAAAATGTAAGTGTAGGGAATGAATGAATGTGTAGGAATTGAAAAAAATGTTGGGGTTACACCCCTACAGGAGGTTGAAGGTTTTACTATGCTTGTTACGTTAAAATGTGTCCCCTTGACAAACAAACTTGACCTATTTTCGGATATTATCGAAAAGTTCCCAGCCTGTAATGCCTTGCGGTACATTTTCGATGGGCCACATTGTATAGGCTTTTAGCCTGTTGTCGCAACTACAGTTTATTAAGTCAGTGTAGTAATCTCTGCTGTAGTATAAAGCCACTTTAGGTGGAACCTCGAAAGTAATTGTTTCATAAACAAATTATAGACAGTGTAAGTGTTCACTCTATCGTAATTTCAGACTATCACTTCACAAACGTCAACAAAATTTGTTGTTTTGTGAGTGTTTCGTAGGAGAAAGAAGGTAGCTCATGATTTTTATCATGGGAAGCAGGTCTTGTAACAATGTCGGGTGGCGATGGCTATATAGTGCAGGGATTCCAGCTGATTCCCAATTTTGCAGAACCCTGAATGAGCTGTCTCATCTAAATACTGTCTGTAAGTTATTCGCGAAGTTGGTAAATCATTTTTCCAGCTTTTGTGTGAGATATTTATCTCCTCTTTCTTAAAAAATAAATTAGAAGTTATCGTAATTATTCCCATGGATTTTTAGTAAGGAGAGATTTGTGATCTGCCCCAAAATTTCATATATATTTTTAATGAAAACATTTGCATTCCCAAATTTTTAAAAAACAAGGTGTCGCACTGACAAATAGAGAATTTCTCTTTTAGGTATCTGAAGGTTTCAAGCGGAGGATCTGACAAGAATTCTGAAATGGGGATCTGAGAATCTAGTACAGTTCAATGCGACTAAAACTCAAGCTTGTATGCTTCACCAAGAAGGCTGATCACACACTGCCCAATTTGATGATGTCGGTTACCACTGTTCCTATGAGGTCGTCAATATCCATGCTGGGTATTACCACCAACAGCGCTCTCTCATGGGACGATCATGTGAGGTCCATTGCGAAAACTGCTTCACAAAAACTTGGTTTTCTTTTTAGTGCGAAGAGGTACTTCACATCCCAGCAGCTGTTCATGATAATAATAATAATAGCGTTCATTGCCCAACAGTTTCCAATTTACAGAGCAATTTCACAAATCACAATACAAAATTCAGTAGCATTAATTTCTAATTATGAATGAAATGTCACTCACAAACCCTATGTGAATACTAAGATGAAGAATAATAAGATAAAGAAGATAAAGAAGAATAGAAGTGAAAAAAAGTAAACAAAATTAAATGAAGATTCAGAAATGCGCACGAGATTTATTCTTCAGTTCATGAACACTGCACGAGAAGAAGTCACAGACATTGGAATGTTTGTTTGCATTACTGCACATCAAATTCATTGGCGCCTTGAACATTAAGTGTGTTTGGGCTCTTATGCATAAGAAAGTAGTGTTGCGTCTGGTTGTTATTCTTGGAACAAAAATATCAACTTGCGACAGTAACACGGGACAGTCAATTTTACCATTGAATAATTTATACAAGTATAAAACAGAAGCCTGATTTCTTCGTGTTTCCAATGATACAAAAGCAAATCCATGCAGCAAATCCTGATTATTACAGCCTCTTGGATGATAGATTCGGTTGATTCAGAAGCTTAGGAATTTTATGATCTACAAAGCACAAATTCGACCTGTCCTGGAGTACTATTCACATGTTTGGAGCTCAGCCCCCAAACATACGCTAAACTTACAACCTCCAAACCTTCAAGAAAAATGCCAATACCTTCCTTTTCTCCAAAAATTCCACCGCTGATTAACACGATGTTCCTCGAACACTATTGGTTTCACTTTTGTATTGTCAAAAGACGAAAGAAAAGTCGATGCTTTGAATGATGATCTGGAAAGAATTTTGAAATGGGGATCTGAAACTCTAGATGTTCCTTCGTATTCACAAAAGATTATAATAAAATTTAAAAAAACAAAAATACCATACCCACTGTGTAGATATTTATGAAACTCATGACCAATCAAAATATGTGTATAAATGTTCACTTTATATATTCTAGAAGAGGTTCTAGACAACAAGATATAATGCTATTGAAATAGTACGTCATGTTATTGATATTATTATCATTATTATTTCTATATCATTTGATTTACAGATTTTCCTGCATCTTCGAAAAGCAGTCGAATCCCTTCTACAGTGACACCCCGATAATCATCTCTGCATCATTTGTTTACATAGAAGTACTGCAAACATTTTGAGGTCTACATTTGTCTACTTCATTTGCCGAGAAGTTATGGCGAGGAAAATACGGCAGATGACATCATAGTATACACACCATGGAAAAATCATTTGAATGTGACGTTTGCCTAAAAAAGTTCAATAACGAGAGAATATTGACCAGTCACCGATCGATGCACACCGGCGAAAACCAATTCGAATGCGACATTTGTTTGAAGAGTTTCGTAAACAGTGGTAATTCAATACGACACCGTAAAATACACACTGGTGAGAAATTCGAATGTAACATTTGCTCGAAAAAATTCACTCACAAGAGTTATTTGACTGTGCATCAGTCCCTGCACCCCTGTTCGAAACCATTTGCACATAAGAATCATCTAACTGTACACCGATTAACGCATACTGGCGAAAAACCATTCGAATGTAGCATTTGTCTGAAGAAATTCTCGCGCAAGAGGTATTTGAAACATCACCACAAAATACACACTGGCGGAAAACCATTCGAATGTGAAGTATGTTAATTATATTAATACTGATATAAAGAACACAACTAACTTTCCTGGTTTATATTGAAATTGGAGATATCGGAATCGCCAGGTTACTTCACCACAGGTTAAAAACAGAATTGTCCATCAAATTGCGTCCTGAACCATTTGGATGTGATATTTGTCTGAAGAAGTTCACGCTCAACGCAAACCATTTGAATGTGCTTATGGCATGAATGTGCTTATGACATGAAGATGTTCAGCGAATGGATCATCTCCTCTCAACAAATTACTATTGTTCATATTTTCACAAAAAAAAAATGTGGATCATAGCAATATTTCCTTCAACTCCAGTTTTATTGAGTTTAACTAAGTATCGGATGTATTATAATTTCTAATTTTGTGAAACCAAATAATTCACAGCCTATATGAGACATTATTTTTAAGAGGTTTTTTTAACTACTTCTGGAACAAAAATTGCCTAATAGTTGTCTTCAGGAACTACATTTTGACACCTTGGGAAAATAATGAATCTTTCTAAATCGCGCCGGGTCGTTTAATCGTCTCATTTCAGGGTGTCCCATTCTCAATGGGACACCCTGTATCAAGTATTTTCATTAAAAATTCTCTTTAAAATCTGAACATCAAATAGTATCACAGACTATCATTGAAATATTCCGAAGAATGGTGCAATACAGGAATCACAACAATAAGACAGAATTGTCATTAAAAATTCATTTAAAATATATCATAGACTTATTATATAGGATAATAAGTCTATGAAATATATACATTTATTTATCTAATATAACAGACTATCACTGAAATACGCATTCATCGTATGATATGATTTATCCAAGAGATACTCCTTTGATCTATGCTTATAGAGTTCAACAGGCAAATGATTGTTTTTATTTGGTATTTTGCGAGATATTTTGTTATGAAATTTCATTGCTATAAGTCGAGAACATGCTTCGGTTACTGCTAATCTCAGTGATGGCACATTCCAGCTGGTACGATCTGGTACGAAAAATTCATAAAAGAACCATAGAATCCAACACATATTTCGATACCAACAATTATCTACACTAAGAGTTGTATAATTCAGATTGTATCAGATTCGAAACGGTCCAACTACGTGTGATTCCACGAAGAAATTGTCTCACAAGTGTGAAGGTCAAGCCGAAATAAGGTATGGAGAACTCATTGGAATGTGAAATTCTCGGAAGAAGTTCACATGACCATAAAATCTGAAACAATATCAAAAAAGCCTCACAGCTGGAATAACATTCGAATTTGACTAGAATCAAACAGTTTCTGCTCAAGAACAGTATATGACAACAACCGCAACAAGCTATAAAAACTGGAGGGAAATTTTTCGAACGTAAGGATAACTTAAAAAGAAAGTGATTCAACAGTACGCCATAAAATATACATTGGCAAAAAACATTCGAATGTGGCATCCTCAGATCAACAAAGGGTCTTTTGTTGATCTGAGGTGGCATCTATGAGAAGGAATTCCTGCTCGAATATAATTCGATGGAACATCATATAGTGCACATCGGTAAAAAACCTTTCGAATGTGACATTTGTGAAAATGGTTTCCTTCTCAAACATAATTTGATGATGTATGAATAATTATTCAAAAAAGAGACAGAAGACATGGATTATTGAAAGACGTTTTACACGTTCTGTTACGTATTTTCAAAGGAACCCGTACATTTCCTAGATAATATAGAACATACCCAAAGATATTAAAACACAGGAGACTGCATTGTTTACGTTGTAGCCCGATCAGTCATCATTCGATCCTTTTTTCCATCTCTTTTCCTCCAAATATATACTTGCCAGACTATACGATTTTTCAAATACGTTATCTCACGATGGGTTGAATACTTTGGACTCATTTAACACAAACAATATATACACTTTTACCGAAATATATAAAGTTTCTTATCATTTCCATTCCATGAGTTATAGTCCTATTACTTCAATGATATTTATTTCAATAAAATCAACGCGAACTTAGAACTTTTCAACATAGAGATCAGCACTTTTGGCAACGCTGCACTGGCAAGTTGTACGAGATTTGAGTCCCGTGAATGAACCTATTCATTGCGAGGTTGCCTAAACGCCGTAGTCGTGTTAGTGGTATAATTAGTCTTTTCACCTTTTGTTTTGTGAGTTTGGGACATTATTTTTGAGAAAATTGTGGTGCATTCGTGTATTGTGTGCAAACGGGTAGATCGTCTAAACCCAAAATTAACTTCTCATCTGTAAGTAAGGTTATGTTATAGTGTATTGCTTCAATAGACAGGGGCGTCCGAAAGTTCAAGTCGAAACCCCTGCTCTGCCTCGTGGATGTTTGGAAATTTCGTTCATTCAGCTCTTCAATTGATTTACCGTTCGTAAAAGAATGCTGGACAAACACTGAAAAACAGAATGAGAAATCGCTTTCCAACATGGCTTTCTACATATTTGATTGATAATTCAACAATTACACACCATAAAAAATAACTGTCATTTTATAATCTTATGAAAATATCTGAAAATTTAATAATCTCATTATAAAAATATCTGAAAATCTGATTTGGTCCATATAGTCATATATTCATATGTACTAATTCCAATGGAATGATCTTATACAACTCAACGTTAGGAATTGAAACGAATAACAAAAACGAGAGATTTATAATTCATCTAATGATATATCCGCGACGAACCTGATTTTTTGAAATTACATATTTGTTTTATATTATTGCTTTTTAGGGATGTTTCACCACCTTTTCAGGATTCACTTTGTTTTTGGTGTTATTGTTATGTATATATTCTTTTACATATGCTCATATACTGTACTGTCCTTTTAATAAACAACTTTTCTTTGGATAATAGGATAATCGATGTAGGCATTTGTTGAAATTTTCTTTAGTAATATGGCCTGTCTCTCACTTGAAATAGATAGTGGTTTTAATATCATCAACATTTTTTCCCATTTTGACGGTCCCATTTTCGACTTCATTGTTTGATGTAGCCAAGAAAAAAAATGAATAGATCATAAAATCATAAAAAATATGCGAATGTGTGACGCACGTATAAACATTGCTTGGTATTTCTCGAAAAATTATTGAATTTTGATTTTCAATTCGAATGCAAAACTAACAATCAACAAGTGTCGGTGGTGAGCACGCCACTGGCCATGAGAAAGCGATCAAACATACACTGTTGCCAAATAGCCGCCGCCGTCCATTGACTCTCTCGCACTCGTTGTATACATCCAAACAATGCCTGATCGGCTTTCAGAGCGTTTTATCAACGAAACATTTGGTCTCCTGTGTTTTAATGTCTTTGAACATACCTATGATCGTGCATGCTAAAGGCAAAAGTGTATCTATCAAATATGAAAACTAGTTCCAATATTATTTGGTATCTAACGTATTAAATTATGGAAACATATAATTAAATATATCAGTTCAATAGCTTCAAATCTTCATATTTCGAGCATATGATTGAATAGATTCATCTCGATTAATTCAACATTTTATAGTTTTATATGACAATTTGATGACGATGGTGTCTGTCCGCCTGTAAAAAAAAGCAAGTATGACACCCACGTGCCTTAGTCATAGCCGACGTGGAAGACGTCGGTTATGTAGTGGCCCAGCATCTTCACCATATATGTATTAACTACAATATTGACCAAACGCCATAAGAGCAATGTTAGAAAAGTGATGCTTTATTATATACGTCTTTCCTTGTCTAATTGGCAACGATGATCGAGGGCGCATGCGCAAAATTCAAATTTTGAAACTTCATGTGTAATGTGTCAATCTCTTCAATTTACAGGTTATGTTTGTACTACTTATCTATTTTCTCCTTAGATCATCCTCATCTAAGATTTTCTCTGTAAATAATCATATTATTTGGAAAATATATATTTGAATATATGTATATATATTGATGGTAGACAACATAACATTTACTGATATAGAGTGATCTGGTTATACAGGTACGTTTTTTTCAGATTGAATAGAATGGAGCAATCAATATTCAAAAAATGGTAGAAATCTCGGTAGAAATATAAGATATCCTCAGTATTGAAATGATGTAAATGAACATTCATCATGGAAGCAACACATATCCGTGTGATAAATTTCTTACCGATGATATGAATTGGAGCTCTTGGAGTCGCAGAGAAAACAAATATGTACGTTTTTTTCGGACATTTTGTGAAAAGTTACAAACTTAAACTACGAATACCACAAACAACAACTATAAACTAACTTCTAAACACAAACAAAACTGATGCCGCGTTATTTGAAATGAGACAGAGTCGGCTTCCCAAATTTGTTGTCCAATGTATATAAAGAGAATATTTCGAAATTTTTGTGTATATAAATGAAATGCGTGATGATTAATGTTTTATAGAAATAATATTACATATAATATATAATAATATTACATATATAATATATAATATACGTATAATAATAATATATGTATAATATACAATACTTGAGTTGAAAAACATGTATTTTTTTGTGAGAGATATTCATAACCTTAGTTCATTTAGAAACAATGATTCAGTACTATGTAAATCAACAGTCAATATATAGAGTGTGTCAAGAATTTTCCGCCATACGTATTACATTTTCATTATAAATAGTGTATGTAAATGGAAAAAATCCCATCGAATTTGCAAAATGATTTTTTTTTATTGTTGATAAGTTGGTGAATTGTGGATAATTTCCATTCGCATTATCAAATTTCTAAGTTTCCAAATGGTTCACAGGGAAAAGCAAAAAAATGCACAAAATAACCTGCAAACATCATTAATTTTTTAAAAAATACGTGGTAATCTTTTAAAAACTATAAATTAATCGTCTTCTTCTCTTAAAACATAAGAACAAATGAAGATTAAAATCAATATGGAATATGGAATACTAGGAAAATTCTATAACTTGAATAAGATCAACCCAGAGACACAAACAGTCTTGATCTGGATTGAAAATACAATCAACTTTGAAAGTTCGTTCCTCTTGTACTGTATATGATATTCCTGGAATTTTCCCAGCATTCTTACAAAACAGCACCATGCACTTCATTGTTTCAAGTGATTGAACCGTAACAAGTTCTGAATAACGGGCACTAATCAAAATAACACAATCAAACGGAAGACTCACTAAAGGATAATCCTTGCAGTACGAACTACAGCAATAAAATCCGAAGATACTCAAAAAACAACCACAACGACTTCGTGCCTGGCTTGACAGCTATGACTACGCCCCTTATTTGACACAGGGTTGCCAACTCGAGAAAATTGAATACCTCATCCTATTGCTATATTCAATTCTGTGAAAATATTCAGCAAAATGGCTATCGAATCTTGGAATAATGCATTTTGTTTTCCTATAGTCGAAAAATTGTGCTGATGGTTGGTTGAAAATTCCTTTTTTCCTCTATAATATTGATATGATTCATTAGATTCCTTCCCTATAGCAACAAAATATTCGTAGATTTGGCAACAATTTGTTCGCAATGCGCAAACTCTGAAGTGCATTGGTGTGTCATTCCGTTCACGCGCATCCCTATCTATATTGGCATTCTAGTTTATATTATATTTCTATGGGTACACCACCGCGAACAACTTGTATTTCTTCTCTCTAATAGCATTTCTTGAATCCGACGATATCAACTTGGAATCGATTTCGAGGTCGACGGGATATTCCAGCGCCTATCAATCAAAATTAAAAAAAAATATTTCAAATTTTTCACTTGATGAGTACAGGTTCTCGAACGTGAGGTTTTTCATTCTCAGAATGTCAAATTTACACAAAGGTAGTCATGGAAAGTATTCATCAGACGATTCTGAAGAAATAAAAAGATTTCCTTTTATAAAATTTGAACAGGGTGGTTTTCGAATGTGATGAATCTCAATTCTTTGCATTTCTATGTCACTTCTGAAAATACGGGAAATGAATATGTACTTTTTTTTTATCTGTGGACAGCACGAAAGGGAAACCTATGATGTTCGAGGAACATCGTGTTAGCCAGCGGTGGAATTTTGGGAAAGAAGGAAGGTGTTGGAATTTTTCTTGAATGTTTGGAGGTTGTAAGCATCAGGAAAGACTTCACTAGGCAAAGAATTCCACAACTTTGCCGTTCTATTGATGAATGATGCTTGGTATAGCGATGTTCGACAGGTCTCGAGCCTAACAGTGTAGGGGTGACCAGCTTGAGCTCGTCTGGTTTGTCTACTAGGAATCGCGCGTGGTGGCATAATAGATGATATTTCCGTTGAGCACCGACCGTGAAAGTACCTATAAAAAAGGCAAAAATCGCCGACCTTTCTACGATGATCTAGAGAGGTCAATGATTTGGTGAGTGTTGTGTCATCGACTAGGCGAATAGATCTCTTCTGAATTGAATCTAAGAGCTTAAGCGTATGTTTAGGGGCTGAGCTCCAAACATGTGAACAGTACTCCAGGACAGGTCGAATTTGTGCTTTGTAGATCATAAGCAGTTGCTGGGATGTGAAACCGAGTTTTTGTGAAGCAGTTTTCGCAATGGACCTCACATGATCGTCCCATGAGAGAGCACTGTTGGTGGTGACACCCAGCATGGATATTGACGACCTCATATAGGAACAGTGTGGTACCCGACATCATCAAATTGGTCATTGTGTGATCAGCCTTCTTGGTGAACATACAAGCTTGAGTTTTAGTTGCATTGAACTGTACTAGATTCTCAGATCCCCATTTCAGAATTCTTGTCAGATCCTCATTTAAAGCATCAACCTGTCTTCGCCTTGCACCTCTGGCCTCATTGGATGATATAGGGGCTCTAGAGGAAAAGGCGGAATGAAGTGTACTATCATCCGCAAAGCTATGAACTGGGCTGGAGGTTACATTCAACAAATCATTGATGTGGAGCAAAAACAAAGTTGGTGCCAAGACAGAGCCTTGTGGAACACCAGCATTGATCGTCATTGTATCAGACGAGACCCCGTCTACCACCACGTAGAGTGATCTGTCTGCAAGAAAATTCGATAGTAAAAGACACAGTTGGGGCGGGAAACCATATGACGGAAGTTTCGCTAGGAGGCCTTGGTGCCAAACTCGGTCAAATGCTTTGGAGATATCCAAGGCTACAGCCAGAGACTCCCCATGTTTCTCTATTGACACCTGCCACTTATGTGTCACATAGGAAAGCAGATCTCCAGTTGATCTCTGGTGACGAAAGCCATATTTCCTAAGAATGCCCTGTATGCTTGTTTCCTTCATAATCATGAATGAATAAATAATTATACACCACTGATCATTCGGCCAGGCTCGGATTTTAGCTGCCGCAGTCGCTAGACAACTTTACACTAATGCCTTGAGGGTGGTGGGTGAACAAAACCTAAAAAAAATCAGTGAAACCTGTCAGTGTCATTAACTTTCTAATTTTAAGGTCTGTAAAATAAATGTTTACTACCATACACTGTTATTCCTAAGCTCAATAATTCTTTGTGTAATTCAATCTTTGTTGATTTGTTGATAGTCATGCTAGTGTATTGATGAATCGGAGTCGGAGTGGAATAATAATGGATGAAGGAACAGTGGAACCTGAAATCTTCGGTATACGGCGCTGCGATGACCAAACGGTGCCTAAGTGAGTGAAATTATAATAGGAGAAATAGTCTTCCTTTTTTCCACGACCTAGATAAATTTCGAAATATCAATCAAGTCATCAAAGTGGAATTTACTAGTAGATATATCATATAAAACAGATGTTATCTACCGTATTGCAGTAAAAACTATCTCAAGCGATTTCATATATACCTATTATATTATTTCTACAACATTGATAAACCATCAAAGTGATCAATGGAAAAAATCGTCAAAGAACTGAAATAAAACAGTAAATGTTCAAGGAAGTGAGTTGTCATGGTGACTTTTTCAATATTCGTAAGAACAATAGATTGTGAATGTGTTTTGTTGATTATTAAAAGTATAGTCCATTTCAGTGAGTACAGCTCGGAGCAGAGTATTTGTGTGTATATAGAAATCTAATTGAGAAATTATTTCATCGTGTGTATGAATACCTGGGTGATCTAGTTCTAGATCTTAGTTCTATTACATTTATTGACATATATGGCCCATGATACACCACCGCGCTAGTCAATCCTCAAATGTTCAGTGAGTTATTTTTTTCTATTCTATTAGATATTGTTCAGTATTATTGTGTGATGGTTATTTCATCATGTAAATTTCACTATACAGATATTGAAATTCTCAAGATTGAAAATGGGCACTGCTTATGTATCAGAGTATATTCTCTCATCAAAACACCCAATATTTCTTCTGGTCATCAACCAAATATATTTCTGCACCCCACCTATAGAAGTTATCCACAAATAATAATACCAAACAATTTTTTATATTCTTTCAGCCACAGTAGAAAACATTTGAGCAGTGGGTCCCATGTCCAATTTAGAAAGACAATGAATTGCCTAAATAGGATTTAATGTATTTAATTTTTGCCTTTTGTATATGATATCATCACAACAATTGTTCAAAATTTCTTCACCCAACCTGACTACACCGATTTAAACGTCGCACATGGAGGCAATTCTATGGATACATCAAAACAAAGATAAATTTATTTCGGGAACAGATCTGCATGACCATGATACACGAAACAAAAATCAATATAGGCTTCCAAAAGTGAATAACAAAAAAACAAAAAAACAAACTGAATATCTGCCAATGAAACTGTACAATCAAATACCAGTGGAATGGAAGGAGTTCACAACTAAAAAATTAAAATACCAATTAAAAGAATCATTGCTAATGAATCCACTGTATGATATAAATGAAATCTTTCTTCACTCATGGATTTAAAAACTTCCAGAGTGTGGACTACTGAGATTGTGAGAAATATTTATGTGAATTTCACATGTGTAACCTAAATGTAAAGCCTCTCATATATGTTTAAGTGTGACTAGTCTAAGTATTAAAAATGTATTGTGACGTACCTAAACAAAAACTGTTGTGTGCCTTTTGTAACAACTGTTTTCTGTAAAATTTTTTGGAGGTGAATAAATATCTTATCTTATCTTATCTTATCATGATTCCAGCGGACTTGACTGAAAATTTGATCCTCATTTTGAATGATTTCAAATGCAATCAAGTCTTGCTCTGTTTCTACTGGAGTTTTGTAAACCAAAGACTCTACATGCCCCCACAGGAAAAAATCTAGCGACGTTAAATCGGGTGACATAGGAGGCCAAGAAACTGATCCACTTCTGGCAATCCAACGGTGCCCAAACCGCTCAGCCAAATCCTCACGTACTTGTACAGCAAAGTGAGCCGGCGCTCCATCATGCTGAAACCACATTTGCTGTCGAACGTTCATTGGAACATTTTCAACAAGTTCCTCCAAGAAACGCCGGTAAATAGCTCCTCTTAACCGTTCTGGTAGAAGGTATGGCCCAATCAAATAATCATCAACAATGCCTGCCCATACATTGACAGACCAACGTTGCTGATGTTTTCTAGGAAAAATTGCATGGGGATTTTCTTTGTCCCAAACATGGCTATTCCTACTTTTAAAAATACCGTCTCTTGTGAAAGAGGCTTCATCGCTCCATAAAACATAGCTCAAAAAATTTAGTTGTGCAGTGATTTGATGAAGAAGCCATTGACAAAATTGAACTCTAGGATGATAATCAGCTGCAGTCAATCCTTGGAACTTTCTGGAAGTGTTAAGGATAAAGTTGTTGCTCGTGTAGCACCCGCCAGACGGAAGCGTTACTCTTCTTCTTCTTATGGCTCGAGCAACACCAGGAACTAGCCCGTCTCGGAGAGTAGCCGATTAATAGCAATAAACTTTTCGTATCCCGGATGCTGTCGTTAGGAATAACGATTTTGATACAACCGCATTGCTGCTCCTGCATTGCAGCTTGTTGCTTCGTATGCCAAATGCATATCCGCCAATTCTTGATTGGTAAAGTTTTCTATAAGCAACAATCAATTTTTGTTAAATTCTTACAAACTTCACAAATACGATAGCACGACTAAGGTGATATGGAATGCAGCTACAAAAAACAATCTCTGCTATCATTTTTAAAGATAACTACACACAAGCACCGGTAAATTGCTTGAAATAATCAGCTATGAAATTGACATTTTGAACAATTGTTGTGATGATATCATATACAAAAGGCAAAAAATAAATGCATTGAATCCTATTCAGACAATTCATCGTCTTTCTAAATTTTAACGCGTCTTAAGGCCGTAGTGTTGAAGTGACACTTGACAGACATGCGACCAACTACTCAAATGATTTCTACTGTTGCACGGAATAACCTCTAGAAGTTTAATCCCATAGTTCTGTAACACCCTGTGTTACAGATGTGGGATATTTTCCCAAAAGACGTCTGTGTCCAGAAATGAACCAACATTCCTGGTGATCTTGAAAAAGTACCCAGAAGTATACATTGGTAGGGATAAATTTGTCAATAACCTATTAACAAACAGATTTTAGTCAAATTGAATATACTGAAAATGCAGATGCATAGGGTTTTTTCCTTCAGAAGGTAAATAAAACAGTTTTTTAAATATTTAACGCTTATATATGAAAATGGATGGAGGAAATATTGAAATACTCATATGAATCTAAAAATAAAGCTATTTTCTCATATGAAATATTCAACAGCGTGTTTCATTATACAGTGCTTCTCAAAAATCTCTTATCTTTGGAATGATTATACATAAACGAGTGAAATTTGGAAACTAAATATTAAAGGTTGTAAACTTCCCTACTAGTGATAATAGATGACAAAATCGTCAAAGATGACGTCACAAGGCCTACTGAATAGAATTTAAATTTTAATGTTTACTACTGAGCCATTAAAATTAGTATCATGGAATAGATTTTTTTCGATACATTTCAAAAGAGGAGTTACATGTCGTAGATTTCTATTTGAAATTATTGGTCACAATGGCCTTGTGACGCCATCTTTGACGATTTGGTCATCTATCATCTCTACACCATTTCCAATTGTAGTTCAAAAAGCGATTTTAATTTCAAAAAGTATCCATTGCATTTCAAAATGCGCCAATTGAATTTCAAATAAGTCAATTCAATTTCAGAAAGTGTCATATGTATTTAAAAATTATCAATTTGATTTCAAAATACGTCAAATGTATTTCAAATTTGTTCAAAAAATTTCGTTTGAAATTCAAAATCTACCTTCTCTACCCAGAGTGGAAAGGCAGATTGCCACATGGAATTCTTTGAATGCTTTTTCCTGCTGCTGTTTTAATGTTTGCAAACAATCTTCTTGGGCCCATTCAATTATTCTATATACCTGGTGTTCAGAAAGAATTCTTGGTTTTTCCGTCCTTTTTTCAGCTTATGGTAACGACCTGATTTGATCCATTCGTAGGCTGTGTGAAACCTTATATTTAATGTAGTCGCCAATTCAACCCAATCTTCACCTTCATTGGCACATGTAACAATTCTCTCCGAATCTGGATCTGAATGCTTCTTGTACGTCTTTTTCTCATGAAGTTCGTTACCCACCAGCATTTTTCTACACAAAGAGCATCTGCACATGATTCTTTTTGAATAAGTAACATGAAAAAAGTGATTGTACGGAAGAACTTCCAACACGTTACTTCTCAACTCTGCAGATAGAACAATTGTCTTTCAAATTAATTTCGTGACTCGAATTACCTACCTCAATATTATTCAAATTGAAAGGTGCCAAGCTTGGAAGCATATACAGTATATGCATTTCTTGAAATAAAAATTATGGTTTTTTGAAATACATTTGACATTTTTTTCAAATCAAAATGACTATTTTGGGAATTAAAATATTAGTTTTTGAAATTCAACAAACAATTTTGAAATTAAAATGATGTTTGAGATCCAAATGACTTTGGAAATACAATTGGAACTTTTTGAACTACATTTGAAAGTAGGGAAGTTTACAACCTTCAATATTCAGTTTCCAAATATCACTTGTTCATGTGTAATATAAAAATAATGTAAGATAAGAGGAGGGAGGGGACTTTCAAGAAGCACTGTATAGGTATTGAAATGCGACATTTGCCGAAATAATTTTGAGAACCTGTTATGTTGATTCCAAAAAGTATTAAACTTTCCATTCATTATTTTTTGATAACTTAAAGTACTCAAAATACTCATACCCGTGCAAAATATACGGGATTATTTCTTTCTTATCATTTTCAAGCAATCAAAACATACAATTCTGTCAGGTCACCTTGTATAATTTTATGATATGATTATATATGTGTGTTTTTATACAGGGTGTCCTTAAAAGGTCTTTACAAAAAGTTACCACATATTCTTCAGACCAAAACAATTCGATACAAGCAAACTGACCTCAGTAAAAAGTTGCTTAGTTTGGGCGCTAGACGGCTCTGAAGTTGAAATTTTCAAATCGATTTTGCTTCATAACTTTTGAACGGCTCATGAGATTTTTTTCAAATTTGGTACGTTGGCATAGACTCATCGGGCAATGAAACTCATATCATAATCATAAGGAATATCATTCCATGGGCGTAGAACTTGATTTTTTCAGTAAATAAACATCTAAAACTCCTACGCCAATGGAAAAAAATTAGTTTCAATATGAAATCTAAATTATTCAACTCATTCACTACAAAAAAGGTACTCTTGACAAAAGTCGATTCCTCTCATGGTTTCGACAAAATTTTAATTTTAGTGATTTAGAGCATAATTAATAATAAAACGATTAACAGATATTTCATAAAAATTGTTCAAAATGTTCACCATTTTCACGTATACAAAGATTTATACGACGCAAAAAGTTGAAATGTACTCTTTGCATAACTTCTTCATCGCCTGTAAGATTATTCGTCGCCTGTTGGATACGTTGCCATAATTGTTCTACAGTATTCACAGGGGTCTTGTAAACCGTAGACTTGAGATAACCCCATACAAAATAATCCATCGGTGTTAAGTCTGGAGAACGTGGTGGCCAATTCACGGGTGCATCATTACCTCTATCTATCCATCTGTCTGGGTACTGTTGGTTTAAAAAATTCCTAACATCCACCGAAAAATGTGGTGGAGCTCCATCGTGCATAAACCACATATCTACCCGATGTTGGAGTGGTAAATCTTCCAACAAATTTGGCAACGTATTTCGTAGATGTTGTAAATACATGTCTCCTGTTAATCTTTGTGGAAGTATGACAGGACCAATTATAAAATTTCCTATTATTCCAGCCCAAACGTTGATTTTGAATTCGTGTTGAAAATGGTTTATTTTAATGGAATGAGGATTTTCAATTGCATAAACGTGTTCATTATGAAAATTAGTTATTCCTCTTCTCGTGAAACAGGCTTCATCAGTGAACAAAATATTCTTTCCAAAGTTCAGATTCATTTCTCTTTGCAAATTAATGAACCTACAAAACATCAGACGACTTTGTGAATCATGGATTAATAAATCTTGAACTGGCGTCTTGTGGTATGGGTATAATAATTGTTCTCTTAGTACTTCATGAACGGCATTCCTAGAAACTTCTAGTTCATTACTTATCCGTCTAGTACTCAATTCTGGATTTTCTTCAATACGGTCTAAAATTTCTACTTCGACTTCGGGAATCCTTACATAACGCTGTCTTCCATAATCACCAGTTCTAGGAGCAAAATGACCGGTCTCCCGAAGACGTCTCTCAACTGCAGCAAAGGTTGGGTGGCTTGGTACGCGACGATTTGGAAACCTTGCCGAATACACCCTCACACTCTCTCGACCATTTCCTTGACAATATCCGAATACCAATAACATATCGGTGTATTCTTCATTGGTGTATTGTACGGCCATGATAAATCAGAAAAGTCCGATATCAACAATCAACGTCAATAAAACTCGACAAATCAACACAGATGAAACTATGGAAACCAAGAATGTGAATATCACTGTTTTCGAGCAGATAATAATAGTCTTCAGAAAAAAAAACCAGTGCTACTTATTTTCAATAGAAATAACCTATGCAAAAAGTACATCTCAACTTTTTGCGTCGTATAAATCTTTGTATACGTGAAAATGGTGAACATTTTGAACAATTTTTATGAAATATCTGTTAATCGTTTTATTATTAATTATGCTCTAAATCACTAAAATTAAAATTTTGTCGAAACCATGAGAGGAATCGACTTTTGTCAAGAGTACCTTTTTTGTAGTGAATGAGTTGAATAATTTAGATTTCATATTGAAACTAATTTTTTTCCATTGGCGTAGGAGTTTTAGATGTTTATTTACTGAAAAAATCAAGTTCTACGCCCATGGAATGATATTCATTATGATTATGATATGAGTTTCATTGCCCGATGAGTTTATGCCAACGTACCAAATTTGAAAAAAATCTCATGAGCCGTTCAAAAGTTATGAAGCAAAATCGATTTGAAAATTTCAACTTCAGAGCCGTCTAGCGCCCAAACTAAGCAACTTTTTACTGAGGTAAGTTTGCTTGTATCGAATTGTTTTGGTCTGAAGAATATGTGGTAGCTTTTTGTAAAGACCTTTTAAGGACACCCTGTATACAGGGTTGCTGATATGTATGGAAACGGTCGATTATTTCCTAAAGATAGCTAGCGAAAAATGTTAGGATACAAAAGTTGTAGGGTTTCTCAAAATCCATTAAGCTAATGAAAAATTAAGTATACAGTATGAGTCAAAAAGTCAGGACGAAACAAAGTTGCTTTTCCTCTAATGGGACACCCTGTATATTATTCCACATTTCAATTTTGCTCGAAATTCTGAACAAGATTGATGAAGCGCATCATTTTCTAAATTCAACCGATTTCGAGATATCGAATATTGAAAATAACTTTTTACTAATCTCAGATTTATTAAAGAAAAAGCACGAAATGATGCATATTTATTATGAAAGTCACAGAAGGTGGAGTATGTGGATATTATGATTACAATTTAATATATTTTCTTACAGAAAATGAAATTAATTGTTCAGAGTTAATTGAAATGCAATTAAAACAATGAAATGTATTTTTTAATGAATGTCCAGGAT